>JASFAT010000771.1:0-418931 GCA_031353405.1 Baronia brevicornis
AAGTGTCATTATGGAGTGGGAAGAAGGATTGGGTCTCCAGAACTCCAGAAATTACAATGTGTTTTTCCTGACGGGTGACATGTCTATACAAAAGACGTTAGTCGAACTAATGCATTTTGTTTTATAACAATTTATTTTTTTGTTTTAAATTTGAATATTACGAACTTCATAAAAAAGTAATATAATATAAAGGGTTTTAATGCGATGTGATGCATTTATGAATGTATCAATACAATACATATATGTAATTGATTGTTGATTGTATACCTGTAATTATGAAATTTATCTCAGGGTACACTATCCATTTGATCTCAAATATTGACTTATAACACTACGCACGCTCGATATAGTTACTTGTCATGCAATAAAGCTGACCCCGTCTCTACTGTCGACGGTAACCCAGCTGTGTATTTTGTTTTATAATCTTAAGTTTATATGACAAATTACCTTCACCTAATACACCTTGTGTTCGTTCACAGAAATTCCGATATTCGTGCGTCGGCTTCGGGTCATCTGTTGACCTTTTTTTGGGTCGCTCATATATTTAGTACACGCTGGCCTGATGCTCTGAATTATTGAATTACTTATGAATACATTAGGTGCGTTTCATAAATGATTCACACCGGATAATGCTATTTTTTTAACTTCTGCGAAAAAGACACGAATAAATCATGGCGATTTCCTTTTGGAACCATCTACCTCCAGCGGTGTTTCCCAAAAGACATTGGAGCCTTCAAAAAGAAGCCTACATTTCTCAAGCCAGCAACACTTCTGAAATACCTGTGGCACTGCAGATGTCTAAGGGCGGCGTTGATTGCTTTCCATCAGATGAGACGCCTGCTCGTTTGCCTTCCCATCCCGTAAAACAAATAACATGGTGTAGTTATTTTTACCGATTCGGATATGGCAACTTTTCACAAATCTTTTATATCTGAATAACAATTTTTTTTACTTGTTTCAGGTATGTTTCTGTTATCATACTTTGTAATAACAAAAATACTGCTGGAAGCTTCTAGCTTCTTCGCCGTGAAGTGAATACCTCATCCTTTAACTGTTAACTTCTAAAGTAAGTAATTTATTTTATCCATGGAGGAACCTTCATAAATCTACTGGCAAGAAGAGGCGGTTAAACTAGCTTCATAAGAACAACGAAGACTACAGTTTTGAAAAATTACGTAAGATTATTTTCATAATAAATGATTCGTGGCTACTGAAATATTATAAGTTTTTTTATTTATAGTTTTGTAACAAAGTTCTTAGCCAAGGAAAACCAGAGATAGTGAAATACATATTCTTATGGGAATCCTTGGCTTCTTTCTGTCTTGCCGGTCTTGATTCACGACTCAGTTTCTTTTTCTTAATTAAAGGGTTTGTTGGAATAAACATGCCACTATCATAGGATACAATCCAAAAGTCTAAATCAAAATTAAAAGTTTATAAAATGGTAGGGCCACGCTGCAGAAGAATAGCATATTATTTGTATGACGCATGAATGGGCTGGCTCGCCCGGGGAAGTATTACACACTCACAGAAAACCAGCGTCTGAGTGGTAAGCTTAGCTACCGCGCTTCGTCCGGTGAGCGGTTGAGTTCCAGAGAGAATTTTTTTTTTAAAGTCAATTCCTACTTGTTTTTCTAGCGTTCTACACGTTTCGCCACTCACGGTATTTATTTCTAAATTTTTTTTCAACAGTCCATATATGTCCTACTGCTGAGTACAGGCCTCCCCATTTCTGGAGGAACTAACGTTAACCCACCACGCTTGTCCAATGCGGATTGGCGGGGTTACCAGACTCGAAATAAATATATATATAGACCATACATATATTTGTGCAAACGCTGTGATCGAACCCGCGACCATCGACTCCGTGGACGGGATTTCCTAAGTTTATATCCTGCTAAATATCTAAAGAGAATTTTCTTCTCTCATATTAAACTAAAATTATTTAATTAATATTTGAAAGAACTGTATTACCATCAAGTGTCATCCACTACAAGTTTAAAGAAATTAATTTGAACTTGAGTGGATCAATAAAAAGTATTGTATTGATGACTGAAATTTCAAAAAGATGGCGATAGCGCACAAGTTCACTGTGGTAGCCTAACGATCATCCATTTATAGTTGGAGTGACGTCATGCTGCGTAGAAACACCAGCTAGGCAAATGCGGCACACGACGGCCTTCGCTCGCCCTTTAAGGCGGCGTTCGAGCTGACATCTAGAACGTTCGCATTAGACCATAAATATTATGTTATTTTCGAAGAAAGGTTAACTTTATTGTACACATAAAACACGACATACAAGAATTAAAAGGAAAGAAAATGTACACAGGCGAGCTTAACTCAAAATTGAGTTTTCTTCCAGCAAACCCAGGATTGAAAGAGAGATAAAATTAGCTGTGATAAAAATAAGTGTACAACAACAAAACATAATTATAATATATATAGCAATACATACTATATAAAACCATACATATATAAACATATAAATACTAATAATATATAATATAATACTATATAAATAAGAGGATACATACATATAATATACACATAGATAGATACATATATAAATATTTTATATTGAATGGAAATGTTCCTTAAATACATCTCTTCTACAATTCTTCTCTTAAATACATCGAGTGACAGGCTATCACGTATAGTATGTGAGTGAGAGTTCCACAAGAGCGCTGCATGTACAGTGCATGAGTCACCGTAACGGCTGGAAGAATGCGAAGGAATACGAAGGAGAAGGGAGGAGGACGTGCGACCCTTCTTTGCAAAAATTATATAAAAGAACAGATTCACTTTAAGTTGATCGTGTCTGGATACCTTTGTCCATTGTTCTGACGTAAAAGAGTTTTGAAGAAAACGCACCGTACTGGATCTTCAATCATCCAAATGTAGAGATGACTCTTGTCTAGTCGCGCGGTATTGGAGTTTCTGGTGTTTTTTCGAACAATATGATGAAGCAGTTTTAATGGGTTAGGCCAGGAATTCCCAAAATATTTTGGGCAAAAGATCCTTTTTCCGAAATGGACTAATACCTCAGAGCCTTATAGCCAAATTACTTTAAAAATCCTATCTCTAGATTAAAGACCACTTTGGGAATCCTTAACTTAGGCGAAGTTTTAGAAGGAATTAAAATTGGGGATAAATATGATTGATGTATATTTATTTTTCACAACATTTTTTTATACTGAAATATAAATGATGTTTTGTACTATTGTTGTTGTCGCGTAATGCTATCGTTTTTCCTCATCATCGATGATCAGTAAGGTGCGTAATTCTGCGGGACGGATTCGTACCCGTTCAATCCTCTCTGAACCTCAGCACCGCGGCCTCCACCCACTCCCTTGGAGACCTGACCACCTTTGATGTCGGAAGAAACGCCCGCTGTGCGTTCCTTTTTGGTGAACTGGAAGTTTTAATAAAAATTGTGAATATATATTTATCATAAGAAACCTAAAAATGTTATGATGCTAAGATGGTTTGGACACACAGAGAGAATAGATCAAAGACGACTGATAAAAGATGGTAGAGCCACGCTGCAGACGAATACTTTATCGAGAATGGAATAATATTTGACTGTTGCATGAATGGGCCGACTCGCCCGAGAAGTACCACACTCCCGCAGAAAACCGGCGTCCGAGTGGTAGCTTAGATACCGCGCTTCGTACGGTGAGCGGCCTGAGTTCCTGTGGCCAAACACCCTCTCCCTCCCATAGTGTCACTTTCCTTAAAGATAAAAAAAAGACCATAGACTTCGTGGACAGAGCCGGGGGGCGCCACTGAGCCAATTGGTCGTCGCTTTAACGTATCCAATCGACTTACGGAAATCTCTGAGTCCTTTTCGAATCCTTTGCTTTGCCCTTGGGTGCCACCCTGTGTTTGGTAGGCGTTAGCTGCTTCAGCACCCCTGGCGCCATCGCGGTAGCTCCCTCCGCGCACCCCACGCGACTCGTGATCGCGGCCTGTCAACGCTCCCTCTACCAGCATGGCGGTTGCCAGGCACGCGACAGCGCATAAAATCTGTAATTACAAATTAATTTATCAAAAGAGTTCTGTCAAACATACCTTGGACAAATTGCCGAAATAGAAAAAAGGCCAGTTCAAGAGTACTCTTAACCAGCGAGCTTGCATGAAGATAGATAGAAAATAGAAAATTATAGTTATAATTATAGATAGATAGAAAATTATTTAAGTAAATTAAAATTGAAGTCTTAATAATATGTAAATAATTTAAATAAATAAAAAGTTATTAATAATATATAAATAAATATATAATATTTTATATATTATTTATTTATATATCTCTATCTATTATTTATTTATATATCTCTGGCGCTCCAATAGAGCGCCCTACATATGCTGAGCAAGAAACATTTTATGACACTCGTTAGATTAAAATTATTTTGTTTTCGTTTTGTGTTTTTAATATAATATTATTAAGGATTTAATTTTAGTTATTGTAAAAAAATGGTGTTATAAATATTTTTTTTCTATTCTATTCTATTCTATATATTTTTAATAATTTAATAATATATACGGCCATAGAAGTTTTACTTCAAAAACAATATGTTATGTATTAAACTTACCAAGAATTTCATTGTAACGATTTGAGTGGTCTCCAACGATCACAGCTGAATGATTTCCCATGGGAAGGGACCTTCATATATATTCGCTCCTTATCAAACTCATTTGGTTAAATGGTTTTTTAATGATTTTATAACTTAATAACGTGTCTTATATTAATAGAATTTTAATTATATGTACAATTATCAATTAGAAATAGAAAACCATTTTATAATAGATATACGTGGGCGAAATATATAATTGTACCGGGGACTATGGTGCTTTACCTCAGCATGCAGGGCTCTACTGAGGCTGACCTCCATCCTCCCTTGCGGCTCGTGGGATTCACTAAGACGAATTTAATATACCTAATTTGTCGAAAATGACGGCGACGTGGTTCGCCACCCGTCACGTCTCTGCCAACCCCTACGGGGGATAGGCGTGAATATATATATATATATATATATATATATATATATATATATATATATATATACATATATACATATATATATATATATATATATATATATATATATATATAATATATATATATATATATATAATAGTAGGAATATAAAACAATGTATAATAGAATGTATAAGTGTATTACATTAGAGTGAACTAGCTATCAAGATTTATATTTAAAAAACGTCTCTTGCGGAAGGCCGAAGGAAAATTCTTTCCCGACCTCGTCTGTATTAAATTTTCGCCCATTTTTTTCACTGTGGGAAATAAAAAGAAATTGCATGGAGCTAAATCTGTGTTGTACGGAGAATTGGGTAAGACTTGTACACCCGAAGATGTTCAAATAGTCGAAGGTTCTACCAGCGGTAATGGTAGAGCCACGCTGCAGACTAATATTTTGTCAAGAATGGTACATTATTTCTCTGTTGCACGAATGGGCCGGCTCGCCCGGGGAAGTATCACACTCCCGCAGAAAATTGGCGTGTGAGTGGTAGCCTAGCTGCCGCGCTTCGTACGGTGAGCGGCCTCAGTTCCGGAGGCCCACCACCCTGCCACTCCTGTAATTTTACTTTCCTTAAAGGCCGGCAACCCTTCCGCACTGCCTATGGCGCTGTGGATGTCTATGGGCGGCGTTTGATTGCTTTCCATCAGGTGACACGCCTGCTCGTTTGCCTTCCTATCCCATAAAAAAAGGTGTGTGGGTGGGTGAGTTATCTTGGTGGAAAGAATATCTCTGGGCTGGGGCACCTCAGTATCAGATTCTTCCCCTTGACCCAATACAACATCCTGGCTATTCGTATTGTCGATAAACAAGATCTCGCTGAACGGCTAGATCCTTCGGAACTAGAGGGATATCTCATCTCTCAGCATCTTCTATCGTTTTAACCATGCGAAGTGCTCCGAGGAAACATTCGGGATAATTGCAGCCGCTGAATTCCAATACCGCATAACTCGACACTAGGAATAGTTTCAACACCACCACCTGGGTGAGTGGTGATACAGTACGGTGCGTTCTTCCAAAACTTTCTTTCAATGCACCTCTACCGTGTGGAATCTGCTACCTCCAGCGGTATTTTCGGACTGATACGTCATTGGAACCTTCAAAAAATAAGCCTACACTTTGTTTTAAAGGTCGGTAACGCTTCTGCACTGCCTATAGCATTGCGCGTGTTTGTGAGAGGCGTTGATTGCTTTCCATCATCAGCGCCTGCTCGTTAGCCTTCCTATTAAATAAAAAAATGCCACAGACGCATGACATCCTTAAAACTATTTCAAAAAGAACTAAACACAACTGACCAATGATTTTCTCCGAAGAGTTTGATAATGGAATTACCTGTAAATTTAAAATAGTTTCAGGACAAAAGTGATTATATTTATTTACTTCGTGGCTATTAAGTTTCTAAACAACCTAGGTATTGTAGCATGCCTGCCGTCCTGCTTACGTCGACACCCGGGATCTTTAGGGCTCCCTAAAGATTCTTCAAATAAAATGCCTCAAAATGATATTAATTTATTCTTGCGTTTCATTGTACATTTATATAATATATTATTCATACTTTTCACTTTACATTTTATATCTCAATATATAATATTTCAATTTTTATGCCGGAATCTCACTTACATGTCTATCCAAAAGTCGTCAGTCGAACTAATGCATTTTGTTTTAAAACAATTTATTGCTTTTTCATTTTAAATATGAATGTTACAAAAAAGTATTCTATATATATAAGATCAATTGCTGTTCGTTAGTCTCGCTAAAACTCGTGAACGGCTGGATCGATTTGGTTAATTTTAGTGTTGAATTATTTTTGAAAGTCCAGGGAATGTTTAAAAGGTGAGTAAATATGATAAAAATGTAAGGAATATAGTAAAAGCAACAATTTCGTTTTCCCTTAGAAACTATTCCTACCTGTCAAATATTTGACGTTCGTCCCGTCGTTCAGAAATCAATTAAATTTAAAAGTCGTTCAGAAATCAAATTAAATTCAAAATTTCAGTTTTTTTTTTCATATTTTTATTGATTACGATTTCTTTTTGTTTCTGTTAAGTTTTGACCACATTTTATACTAAATTTGAAATATTCTGCAATTTAATTGTTCAGCTTTTTTATTTATTGATTCTGAGGCGGTACGAAGCTTGCCGGGTCAGCTAGTATAATATAAAAGATTTTAATGCATCAGTGATACATTTATGAATGTATCACTACAGTATACACGTATACAGGCTTTATAAGGAATCGCATCGCTCCGAAGTGAATTACCAGTGATAATTAGTTGATAAATTTTAATTAATAATAATATCTTTATTTTCAAAATGTTTACATATGTCACAGGACACTAGATCTCACACTAGGTTTCCCAGTGTTGTGGGAAACTAGGCTCTTCCCTTCGTATATTTCTTACTACTTCGTATAAATAAACTATATTTAGCTCTGCGGTTGGACTAAGCGGATTGGTGTGAATTCTATAGGTAATTAACGTTTTGATCAGGAACATGAGTTGCAATCATGTCATTGGTTCCAAGAACTTGCGAGAGTGGAAGCTCCACTTAAGATGGCTGTCGTCGTCACGACATTGATTGCGTATCAAGCCATTGTCGAGAGCATAGGTTCCCAACCTTTTATGGACTACCCCACCCCATTTACATGAAAACACGTTCATTTACGACCAATTGGCTCAGTGGCGGGGCCCTCCGCCCGCGGAGTCAATGGTCGCGGGTTCGATCCCCGCATCGGAATAAATATATCTGGTAACCCCGCCAATCCGCATTGGACAAGCGTGAACGAGAGGCCCGTGCTCAGCGGTGGGACATATATATGGGCTGTTAAAAAAAAAGTGTTTGCTTCACGTATTAATATAATTGATTTTATTTATTTAGTACTGATTGTAACAAGAGTCAATTTATACGATGTATCCATTCATTCAGGAACACACGAGCCAGTTGGTTGGGAGTTTGGTGTGAGGTTGTTATGCTTGGTCAGGAACAGTGGTAGTTTCTCCATCTTCAGCGAATGGAAGGAGGCCGTAGCCTCTTCCCAAACCGCTTCCATATCCGCTGCCGCCTCGGCTGAGGTGGCCATAATCGCCACGACCACCAGCCTTGTTCAACCGTCCACCGCTACCTCCTGATGTCACCCCTGACGTGTGGTCGGAGTTTACGAACTGTGAAACAAGAATGTGACGGTGAAAAACCATCGCAAAGTAACGCTACTCATGCACTTTAAACGTAACTAGCATCAATACCAAGGTGCTTTTTCATGATCCTG
Organism: Baronia brevicornis; assembly: GCA_031353405.1. Taxonomy (NCBI): domain Eukaryota; kingdom Metazoa; phylum Arthropoda; class Insecta; order Lepidoptera; family Papilionidae; genus Baronia; species Baronia brevicornis. The sequence continues at coordinate 8,303 of JASFAT010000771.1, forward strand.
AAAGAAAAGTATGAGCTATCCAATAAGCCGAACGTCATCAAAACCATTAAGATCATCCAATGCCCTCGTTGGGCAATCAATCAATGAAGAGAAATCACACAAGAAGATATTATATATATATAATTATATAATATATATATATATATTCACGCCTATCCCCCGTAGGGGTCGGCAGAGACCACAGAGCTTCTGCTACAATTCATCGCAGCGAAACGGGTAGTCATTGGTCGCTTTTCGCCCTCGTGAGAATCAAGACGTGACGGGTGGCGAACCACGTCGCCGTCATTTTTCAACAAATTAGGTATATTAAATTAGTCTTAGTGAATCCCACGAGCCGCAAGGGAGGATGGAGGTCAGCCCCAGCAACGCCCTGCATGCTGAGGTAAGGCACCATAGTACCCAGGGGAGCCCGATCCCGGGACGGTTGGCACGCTTGCGACTAAGCACAAGACCTGGTCGAGTGGCGTGACCTCTTATCAGATGTTTCACTATTAGCTTAAGGCAGATCACTGCTGGATATAGGCATACACCCAGGGCCGTCTTTACCCGAGAGTTCAAAGGATGCAGCCGCACCCGGGCGCGGGGTCCTAGGGGGCGCCGAATGCTAGAAATTGTAAATTTTATTGAAATATATAATATTAATACGAGTATATATTAAAATGTTGATTTTTGTTTGTGCATTTTTTTTGTAAATTACAGAGTTTTAAGTAATTAATAAATAAAAGATTAAAATTATATTGCGTTTTTTTTACAACAGCAGGGGCGCGGGCTGATTACCCGCACCCCGGCGCGGAATATTCTTAAGACTGCCCTGCATACACCACACTCATTCAATTTTTGCCAGCCGTACTGTGCAGATATTCTTTCAGTCTAGAAGTAAAGTACATTTTTCAAGAGTAATCACTATGTTTACCAATCACAGATTTCCGTTAACCTACTAGCCTTGTTACTTTTTTTTATGAGAAACGAGAGCAAAAGAGCAAGTTTGACGCCTGATGGAAAGCAATCAACGCTGCCAGAAGTCATCCGCGACACCATAGGAGTCACGGAAGCTTTGCCAGCCTTGGTGGTGCGTGGAAAGAAGTTCAGGAGAAGAGTACCGTACTGGATCGCCACAAAGTGACCCATTATGTCTGTTTACAAGGTCAAAAATTGTACTCACCGAGGTATACTTGTCCCTGTTGAATCCCTTGCCGAATCCACCGCTCCCGCCAGTGTTCAAGTAGCCCTGACCGCGGCCGCCCCCAGCGATATTGTCGTGGATGTGACCCCCATGGCCTCTACCATAGAATCCCCTGCTAGGACTGATAGCATCTGGGTCGGCTTCGTCGTTTTGTCCCGCAAGTGGAATCGATGTTGTTTCAGGATCAGCCAAGCTCGCTACCACGCACGCCAACGTGATGAGAACCTTAATCGATAAACAAGAAAATAAAAATTTTAGGCAAATACACACATATATATACATATATATAATAATTTATTAATATAGGTAGTTTTATTTTTCTTAAATGACACTACTCGATCCCGTCTCTCTTTTGTGACAATTTCGGGTCAAAGGATTAAGAGTCCAGGTGGGTCAACCCCACCACTCACAATCCTTTCACAACAGCGTTTTGATTATTGAGTCAGGAGCTCGGGAAGTCGTCGGATAACCATCGAAGTGATAAGTTGTCTAGTGGAAACTATGCTAGTTCGCTGATAAAAGTGGAATAAAAATATTTACTGTGCCGTGAATTGGAGTTTTTTGAGATATATATGTATGTATATATATATATTAGGTGTACAAACAAGTTTCCGCAGTTTTTTATAAAAAATTAGGAATTTATTGTAAAGGAAAAGTACATTACGTTTTATTCAAAGTATTTTCCATCATTTGCCACTACTTTTCCCCATCTTTCTGGCAACATTCGGATACCCCGTCGAAAAAACTCTTCATCTTTTGACGCTATCCACAAATCTACCCAATTTTAATTTAATATATATATATATATATATATATATATATATATATATATATATATATAATTTTTATTTTCGGTTCAAAGCAAATTATATGGTTATGGTCATCATAATTTACTTTGTACTGTAAACTAAAAGTAATTACATTTCAACGCGATATAAAAAAAATATAATTACATAACCTTTGCGCGTGTTGACTTAACTAGTGCCGCCATCTAGTTCATCACTTAGAAAATTATTTCATAATATTTTATTAAGTTGTATTATTTTATATTTAAATTTATGTGGGTAATCCTACTACAAGTAGGTACTTTTATTTAGCTAAGTAAGTTTGATTGTCCACATAAGAAATTTTCAATAAATAAATGTGTCCCACTGATGGACACGGCGTCTCATTTTGTCTGAAGGAATAAATATTTGTCCATCATACTTGTCCAAGGCGGATTGGAGGGATACCCAGATATACTCGGAATAATGATATTATGGCGAATAACTGTAAAATACATTAATAAAAGGTGCTATTAAGAAGACTCGAATTAATATCCCAACCCTACATATATATTTATTTGTTTCGATACGGGAATTGAAACCGCGAGTGTAAACACCGAGCGGTAGCCTCATCACTAATCCAATAAGGTTAGTAGATGCAATATAAACCCAAGGTTCATATAACATATTATTGAGTGAAGACAATCATTTTAACCGGGACGCATTCTGGACCGTTCGTACATAACGAGCGTCAAATGTTGGGTGACCATAGTCACCGCTCGTACAGAGCGAGCGTCAGGCGTTGGGTGACTATAGTCACCGCTCGGGCCGAAAGGGTTAATCAATCAGAAACTTACCAGGGTCTTCATGGTGATGTTTATTGCAGTTCTGAGTTCAGAATAATAACTGACCGTACGGTGGTAGCGATTTTATACGCGCCTTTATCTTCAAAGTCGTTATAGACAAATTATTTTCAAATCATGATAAAATTTAAAAACAATTAATTATATTGTATTTGACAAGTCGGTTATTTTCCCCACGCCGTGACACATTACTGGGCATTAATTGTGTGTAATTATCTGGGGATATTAGTTGGGAAATGTTGTGTTTGTATGTTGGTTAAATGAAACACATACTTCTATGACGGTTGAGTATTAACTGATTTATTATATATGTGATATATGAAGATAGGAAAGCTTAGATAGGTAGGTACAAATATTTGTTAATCTACCTACAACAGGAAATTTGATGATGTGCACCCGTGCACTTATTTAAAAGAGAGAAAGGGAGAAGATATCCTTCTCCCTTCCTCTCCGCCTATCTACGGTCTGCCGTGTCAATGGATGCGTGGCTAGGGGCGAGCTAAGTCGCAAGCGTGCCGACCGTCCCGGGATCGGGCTCCCCCGAGTACTATAGTGCCTTTCCTCACCATGCGTGGCTCTGCTGGGCTGATTTCCATCTTACCTTGGGGCTCGTGGTATTCACTATGATGAACTTTAATAAACGTAATTTATTAAAAATGATGGCGACGTGGTTCGCCACCCATCACGTCCTGATTCCTGCGAGGCCGAGAAGCGACTAATGGAGAGCGGTTGAGCTGCGATGAATGTGAGAGGAAGGATGGATAAGAAGACGGATGAATGTGGAGGAAGCAAGGAAGGTGTGTCGGGATCGTAGCGGATGAAGATCTGTGGTCTCTACCTACCCCTACGGGAGACAGGCGTGAGAATATGTCTGTATGTATTACTGCATAATGAAATAAACGTATCTTATTGTTATATATTCACGCCTATCCCCCGCAGGGGTTGGCAGAGACCACAGAACTCCATCCGCTGCCATTCATCGCAGCGAAACGGCTCGTCATTGGTCGCTTTTCGCCCTCGTGAGAATCAGGACGTGACGGGTGGCGAACCACGTCACCGTCATTTTCGACAAATTAGGTATATTAAATTTGTCTTAGTGAATCCCACGAGCCGCAAGGGAGGATGGAAGTCAGCCCCAGCAGAGCCCTGCATGCTGAGGTAAGGCACCATAGTCTCCGGGGGAGCTCGACCCCGGGACAATCGGCACGCTTGCGACTAGGCTCGCCCCTAGCCACGCATCCATTGGCACGACAGACCGTGGATTGGCGGAGAGGAAGGGAAAGGATAGAGAAGAAAGGAAGGGGCAGGAAAGGAAATGCGGATTGGGGGGGTTACCAGACTCGGAATAAACATTTATAAATCCATATACATATTTATTCCGATGCAAGAATCGAATCCGCGACAATTGACTCCTTGCCACTGAGCCACTAGCCAATCGGGCAAAATCAAATACAATAATATTTTTTATAATTATTTTATATAAACTAACATTAGTCTACGTTTAACTTTATTGGCAGATTATATGCCAATAGATGGCGCAAAAATACATATTGAATTAGTGTTGTCTATCTCATAAAATAATAGGTAACACACGTGGTGAATAGCGCGAAAGCCGCGCGTACGGTCCTTCGACCTATATTAACATCAACCCGCATACCCGTGCGTACGAAGCTGTTGGTCTATAAGGCCTACGTTCGCTCCCGACTGACCTATGCTGCGCCGGCCTGGTGGTCTTTGATATCAGCAACCCAGCGCAAACGCGTTCAGATCCAGCAGAATCTGTCTCTGCGCGCCATCGTGGGGGCGGCTCGCTATGTGCGTAACGACGTTATAGCGAGGGACCTCAGGGTGGAGAGCATCCATGAGTTTGTGGTCCGGTTGGCTCGGAAGATGTTCGACCGAGCCGACAATGGACCACACCCACACCTTAATAATTTTGCTCCCCTTCACGCTCGCCCACCTGAGGGACGTCCACTCCCACGCGAAATCCTCCTGTCGCCTCCTGGCTCCCGCGAGGGAAGAGGGCCAGCGACGGACCCAACGTAGGAATAGGTTCAGCCATATCTCGACGACGCGAAGTCGTTAAAGGACGCCCAAAAGCCGCTAGGAATAGCGGCACCTAAGACCGGGGGGCGGTTGCCCCATTGAGTTGCTGCACGAGCAGTGGGGTTCATCCCCGAGGCTCGATCCCACACCTCTGCGCGGGGTGTGGACGTCCCCGATTGATTGATAAAATAATTAAATAACGATATTATATCGATAAAATCTTTATAGCGAAAGTAATAAGACTGCAGTATTGGAAATTCACGTAAAAGACAGAGAAGTAAAATCGATGTTATTTTACTATTTAGAATATTAACTAATGAAATATTTAAGCTTTATAACTTTGTTTAAAGTTTTTAACGGATTGAACGGGCGCTGCGTAATCTCCGACCGGATTATATTGCAAATCTTTTCTGCGTATTTTATTGCGTGATAAATAGAAGTTGTTTTATAGAGGATAAGCTGTGTTTTCTTTTCTTTTACTTCGATGGCAATTAGTTATAACTAGTCGACTTATCATTTTACGTCTTGATAAAATGGTGGCTACTCTACCAAAACCTTGTATGGACTTTTTCAGTCAACTTAAAAAATCACGATACACGCATTTATTTCATATCACTGCAATTGTACGCCTTAATGGTCCTATATTGTATAATACACCACCATAAATAAACAATATAACTGATAATAATTATATAAATTATGAAAACGAAATAAAAACACAACGTCACTGATGTAAGTTGGCGGGAAAAGTTCAAACTGTGTCAATAATTTGGTAAAAGATAATTGAATACCATAGAAAACATTGATTTTATAATTGCCAGCTATTATTGCAGCCAGCTATAGATATACCTTAAGCATAAGCATGGTGCTGACGCGAACCCATAGGCTTTTTCCCTATCCAGAGTCGTGTATCGCCATTGATGTTTTCACTTCAAAAAACAATTATAATTCATATTGCTAAAACAGCGTGTTTTTAGTTTGTAGTACTATAAGTTTATTTTAGAATTAATGATAAATAGCGTAATGTTTGCTTTATGTGAATAGGGTCGCTGGTTCAATCTCTGCATCAGGATTAATGTATATGGCATACGGGCTAGGCTATTTGTCGTTCTCTTTTGTATATACAATATAGGCAATATAAGGCTACGGCCCTCCGCCCGCAGAGTCAATGGTCGCGGATTCGATCCCCGTATCGGAATAAATATATGTATTGATTACGAATATTTATTCCGAGTCTGGTAACCCCGCCAATCCGCATTGGACAAGCGTGGTGGGTTGACGTCCGTTCCTCCAGAAATAGGGAGGCCCGTGCTCAGCAGTGGGATATATATGGAGTGTAAAAAACTTTATTTTTATTTATCTATAATATATATATATATATATATATATATATATATATATATATATATATATATATATATATATATATAAAAATCAATCGCTGTTCGTTAGTCTCGCTAAAACTCGAGAACCGCTGAACCGATTTGGCTTATTTTGGTTTTGAATTATTTTTGGAAGTCCAGGGAAGGTTTAAAAGGTGCGTAAACATGATAAAAATATTAGGAATATAGTTAAAGCAAAAATTTCGTTTTCCCTTAGAAACTATTCCTACCTGTCAAATATTTGATGTTTATTTTGTAGGTTGTGACGTGACTATTTTTAAGTAACATCAAGTGTAATATATTATAACTTAATTAACTGTATTTAATCTGTGTAATATTTAATAAGATAAAAATATTATATTTATTTGTATTGTAAACAAGTTTCAAATTAGAACCATACACTATACATTTGTGACATAACAATTTTCAAGCAACATCACGTATATTTTTTAATATATTTAAAAATAATAAAATTCATATCGAGCATTTTTTTATTGATTACGATTTCTTTTTGTTCCTGTTCTGTTTTGAACATAATTTTTACTAAAGTTGAAACATTCTGCAATTATCGTTCACTTTTTTTATTTATTGATTCTGAGGCGGTACGAAGGTTGCCGGGTCAGCTAGTTAAAAATATTTTCGTATTTCGTTTATTTTCATGTTTAAACAACTGTTTGAGTAGGTGCACGTTTCTGGCGTGACGGTAGAAAGTCGAAAATACCCAGCCCACCTTTTATGAACGCTCTGCCAGCGTTAATGAGACCGAGTGGTAGTAGACCAAGATTGAAACCCGTCTCAGTTTTCAAGGAGCCCAAGAATGGTATCTTCAGTGTGCCGTCGACGGCTGCAAAGCGGTGATCGATAGGCGAGGCAGCTGCGAGGCAGAGCAGCGTGATGATTATCTGAAAATGAAGAGTTACATCTTTTTAACCCTTTCTCTGCAGTTTAAATAAGGAGTGATGCGGTAGTAGTTCGGGAGGCCGGGGCCGCGTACACCCGCGTACCAATACCATAAATATCGGACAGGCGGCTAGGCAAACTCACTGACCTTTTGAATTAAGTAAAAATGTGCTGAAAAGTCCTTTTCGGTTGTCTTCCGTAGATTCTACTATACCTGAAGATGCCTCGTGATGGAGCGAAATACGTGTCGTTTACAAGATGGAAAAGTGGTAATGTGTGTTTGGTGTTGTGTATAGTGGTTGGTGGGTGGAGAATTGATGGCCGATTTTCGGTAAGTTTTTGGTTTAAGTTCCAAATAAATCCATTTCATCCAGCAGAAAAACACACATTATTAATTTTCTGTTATTGTTTTGCTTGTCGCGGATCTTAGCTAAGTAAAACTTTTGACTGTCCACAAAACTCAAGAAGTTATTTCTTCATGAGTTTCACTAGCAATTGATTTAAATATAGTATATATTGTTTCACAATATAGTATATATATATTATAATAATTAAGTGGAATTGAGCGGGTATTAGTACATAGGTTTGTACTTTTTTTTATTAATATACAAAAAGATGAAAAGCATACAACGTCGCCCATAGATATCTGCAAGACCATGGGCATAACAAATGCGTTGCTGGCTTCTGAGGTATAGAGTCAAAAGTGGGGTTGTTTGTGCACTGGTTTGTACGAACACAATATTATCGTTGCGGTCAAGAAAGCCATTACAACTATTTAAAAATAAATTGACAAAACTTCCGTTAATGCGTGACAAGGACAGTTAATAGAAAATAGCTGCGCGCGGGAATGAGACAGGATTATATCTAGAAAACACTACACGTTGCTGGAACATTCGAATTTTAATGCTAGAACATTCGATCGTTTTACCTATATACCGGGGCGACGCTGTTTCTAAGGGGGAGTTTAAAGTTGAATACGTAGGAAGATCGGAAGATAGGATATAGTAGAAGAGATGGAGTGGAAGTAAAGTGAAGAGAAAGATGACTAGTGGCCGATTTCATTTTTCCGATCCCCGAATCCCAGCTCGTTACAATATGTTTAAACTTGTTTTTTTTCGCAGATCTTAGTAAGGCAATTTATGGTTATACATCTGATATGGTTTATGTATTAATTAAGCCCAAATGGTAATGATAATCAAATGGTTTTCCCACCATGAAGAAACACTTACCAAGACCCTCATGGCTACTTCTTTTGTCTTCCGTAATGAACACACACATTTATACTGTTGCTTATCTGGCTGTCGTTAAAATTGAATTATATTTGAATTAGAGATAGTGAGCAGATAGGGTAGCACCACAGTACAGTTGGAACTGAAACCAAATATTCTCCTGTGGCATAAAGGCATCATTGTGTTGTGAGGTATATTTCTACCTGTGGTTCTTTTGGGATGCAAAACTTGGCTTCGAACTAATTCTAAGAAAATGGTGGCTATTCTACCAAAACCTTCTATGGACATTTTCTGTCAAATTAAAAAGTCACGATACACGCATTTATTTCGTATCACTTCACTTATACGCCTTAATCGAACTATATTATATAATACGCCACCACAATTAAACAATATAACTGATAATAATGTAATATGATGAAAATGAAATAAAAACACAACGTCGCTGATGTAAGTTGGCGGGAAAAGTCAAACTAATTTTGTTTCTTTTATTTTTTTTGATGGCAATTAGTTACAACTATTATGCCATTGTCAAGTAAAATACAATAATGCCAAATCTTTTGAAATGTCACGTTAGGCCGTTATTTAATGGAGTCAGGCGTTACTTTGCGGAAATCCATCACTATGTGGACGGTCAGAATTTTTACTTGGCTAAGATGCGCGACAATTGAATAAAAATAGAAAAATAATAATGTGTGTTTTTTACTGTCACGCCTTGATAAAATGGTGGCTATTCTACCAAACCTTCTATGGACTTTTTCAGTCAAAGAAGGTCGAAAGCAGTTTTGCCTCCGTGTCCTAGCACCAACCGCACGAAGTGTAGTAACGTAGTAAAATGCTATCACACAACGCTGGTATTATCTGAGGGTGAAGCACTTCCGTTATCACCCCGCCATGCGTTTTTATGGGATAGGTAGCCAAACGAGCAGGCGTGTCACCTGATGGAAAGCATTCAACGCCATCCAAATACATCCGCATAGGCGTTGCAGAAGCGCTACCGGCCTTGGAGTAATGTGTTGGCTTGTTTTATTCAAGGTTTCAATGGTGTATAGGTTCGGGAACACTGCTGGAGGGAGGTGGTTGGTAGCTTTCCATCGGGTGACACGCCAGCTCGTTTGCCTTTCTATCCCATAAAAAACCCAAAACGTCACTTATCCTCAATGAACTTCAACTAAAAACCTATAGATAAACAGAAGAGCACGAGGATTTATGGCACAATATTGAAGCTAACTAAATTCTGTCTCAAAGCTCGTGATCGGTCCAGCGACCGTGGCACGTACACCAGGGGCAGCTTCCGGTGAGGGTGAGGACAAGGAGGAACGGTAATTACGCTAATTATAGTCCGGGAGGTAATGTTACAAATACAAAAGTCACAGTAAGCCGGCTGGTGTTAACATCGATACTTGATCTTATATAACCGACCGTCAGCTGCTCAAGTGGTGGTACCCACTACTTGGAGGCTTCGAGATGAAAAAAAAAATGAAGTAGTAGTACGCCAGCTGAAACTTTTTTCATACATAGTTAAAACCGTACTAAGCTGAAAAAAAAATCGTCAGCTGCATCTTGGAGAGGAGATCATTCATCAGCTGCTCGCATGAACTTGTTAAAAAAAATCGGAGACAATCGTGAGGACTGCCGACAAAAGTGAAAACTTAAAACTATATTTTGAAACAACCAAACTTATTGTCGCTTAAAGAAGACGCCAGAACACGTGTAGAAGCGTTCGAAACGTGGGCATGTAGACGGATGCTCTCTATCAGCTGGACTCAAATCATGTGACATATTTGACGAGGTTTAAACAATGAAAATACACTTTTATCACAGGTACTTAAAGTAGATAATTACAAAGCAACGGTTTAGTGTGAAAAATGTAAATAAAACGTGAAGTAAATAAACATTTTAGAGAGCAATTCGGTCCCTCTTAATTTGCGGACCTTTTTACGGCGAGACCTCAACGTGGATGTAATTAACACTCCAGAGCTGGTTGTGTGCCGAGCGGACCTTCTGCACTTTTATATATTTTTTTTCGTAACCTACAAAATAGCTTGGATATTAAAAATATTTGCGGAGAGTGAAGCTTATTTCCACGAAGGTACATTCAATACACAATATTTTGAATGAAAGAATGAATCCTTTATTAATGAGAATATACATACACAACATTTACAAAGAAAACATGATAGATGAAAAAATAACGAAAGAGCAAACATTATAATATATCTGTGTAGCAGTGTGTTTGGTAGAGCCACGCTGCAAAAGAATACTTCTTAAGATTATGAATGGAGTCAGGCGTTACTTTGCGGAAATCCATCACTATATGGACAGTCAAAAGTTTTACTTAGCTAAGATCCGCGACAAGGAAAACAAATAACAGAAAATTAACAATGTGTGTTTTTCTCCTGGATGAAGTGGATTTATTTGGAACTTAAACCAAAAACTTACCGAAAATCGGCCATCAATTCTCCACCCACCAACCACTATACACAACACCAAACACACATTATCACTTTTCCATCTTGTAAACGACACGTGTTTCGCCCCAACACGAGGCATCTTCAGGTAAAGTAGACTCAACGAAGACAACCGAAAAGTGTTTTCGTTTGTCTTCCGTAGAGTCTACTATATGGCGTGTTATTTGTATGTAGCATGAATGGGCCAGCTCGCCCGGGGAAGTACCACACTCCCGCAGAAGACCGGCGTCTGAGTGGTATAGCTTAGCTACCGCGCTTCGTCCGGTGAGCGGTTGAATTGCGAAGGCCCAACCTCCCCCCCTCCTCATACCCTCCGCCTCCCATAAGGACACGGATGTCTATGGACGGCGTTTGTTGCTTTCTATTAGGTGATACGCCTGCTCGTTTGCCTTCCTATCCCATAAAAAAACAAAAAGGCTCTAACTCAGCACAGGCCGTGAGTCCATTGGGTCACTCGTACGGTGGTGCTATATTATACTAAAGTCAATTCGTACTTAGGACAACAAAGAATCATCTTTTTTAAACTGTATTAACATCAAGTGTCATCCAATACAAGTTTAAAAAAATGTAATTGAATAAATAATAAAAGGATTTCTCGAAAGGAGCTAAAAAATAGAATTCGTCTTTCATAAAGCGATTGTATCGTTTTCTTTATTTTAATGAAGTTAAATTTAGTTATAAAGTTCAACCTGCAGCACCTTTTATTAATTAAACGCCGGCTGGAGATGCTGTTTATCTATTAGTTGAGTTCTGCATTTTATCTTGTAGAATATTAAATTAATGAGGGACATTTTGTGAAGCTCTCACTTTAGTAGACACCTTTCTAGTGTTCAAACTTCGAGTTCAATTACTAAAATATGTCTTTCTTCATCTATTAATAAATAAAAAATTAAAATAAAATACCCTCTATTTGCCATACCTATTGCTAATCTTACAGTACTTACATATAAATTACTTACTATGTGCATATTTAAATAACTCATTGTTATGAGCTGAGGTTCGGGAATTGGAAAAATTAAATCGGCCACTAGTTTCACTTCTCTTCATTTTACATCCACTTCTTCTTTTCTATTTTCTTCCGTTCTTCCTTCGAGACAGCGTCGCCACGGTATATAGGTAAAACGATCGAATGTTCTATCATTTAAAATTCGAGAATGTTCCAACAACGTGTAGTGTTTTCTAGATATAATCCTGTCTCTTTCCCGCGCGTAGCTATTTTCTATTAAGTGTCCTTGTCACGCATTAACCGAAATTTTGTCAATTTATTTGTTAAAAACTTGTAATGGCTTGCTTGACCGCAACATTAATATTGTGTTTAATATTGAAATTAAACTTTTAAACTCCCCTTCGACGAACTATCGAATGTTCTAGTATTCCAAAATTTAAAAATGTTCCGGCTATATGTAGTCCTTTCTAGACATAGTCCTGTCTCTTTCCCACGCGCAGCTATTTTCTATTAACTGTTCTTGTCACACATTGACGGGTGTTTTGTCAATTTATTTTTAAAAAGTTGCAATGGCTTGCTTGACCAGGATTTTGAGATTTCTTATCTTTCGCTAATTGTGGTCACATTAATTTACCGTAAATAAAATAAAAAAATAAATTGCTTTAATTTACAATCAAACTAACTATAATGAACGTAATGTGTTTATTGCTTAGATATATGTCTCAAAAAATTTGAAAATATATTATAATAAAAGTGTTAAGTCTAGACACCTGTTCGAATGTCCATTGAGTTAGAACTCCATAGAGTTCTATCTCTTACTTTCTCTCTTGCTAGTTTTTTAATATTATCCTCCAATTTCTTGTATACCCTTCTTTCTTTTATAATATCTTGGACACCATTCCGCGGTGCACTTCATAGTATTTGACAGTTAAAACTTTATGATTAATCTGATAATAAAGAATAATAATTTAGATGGCTATTTAGACTGTAAAAAAGAAGAAAGACATAGAAGGACCTGGTAGACCTGTTTATATACAGACTTGACTAAAGTTTTTGAGGATTAAAAAACCATAAACTAAACAGTAAATTTAATACGGAGAGGAGATATTTAATCTTATTACCAATAAATTATTTAGTTTCTTTTGTTTTTAAATTGTTTCTAATTTCGTGGACGATGAGTTTCGTGATGACAAATCCGAACCATTCCTTAAAATATACCAATAGTCCTTTATATTTTCATAAAAGTTTTATAAAAATTATTCAGCTATGCCATGACTAATCCAAGCAAAAGTTAAAGAATACGAGATTGTATTTTCTGTATTTTATAAATATGAATTGTAATTTTCCTATAGTCTATTTTTATATTTTTTATGGGATAAGTAATTGCAGATAAGATTCACCGTTTAAGCACCAATATGTTTAATATGAAAGCCTACACATATGTTCAAAAAAAGCTTTCCATAGGGTATGCTAATAAAATTTACTAACCCCATTTTCTTTTGGTTTTAGGTAAGAACGCTTTGGTGCTGGTCATCACGACAAAAGGTAATTAATGGAGTCAGGCGTTACTTTGCGGAAGTCCATTACTATGTGGACCATCAGAATTTTTTACTGGAAGAAGTGGATTTAAACTTAAACTAAATCTTATTTTGAATATTTTTTTATTTTGGTCGCTACAATACAGGGAAGGTTACAAATAAAACATATGGGAAAAATAAAAGAACAGCTTGAAAAATAAAAAAAAATATTATTCTTCCTTTTTACTTCCAATTAGTTGCAATAGATGGCGTTTGACTGCTTTATTGTCTAACCGGCGTGTTGTTATACAAAACTTTCGTTTCTTTTGTGCGATTTTGAAAAGTATTGCATACTCAAGCACTAACATACCAGGGGAAGATAAATACAGGTGAACATACATTGTAAGTAAAACGAAGTTCGCCGGGTCATCTAATAGTATAAAATGAAAATTGAACGGATGTCAATTTTCATTTTACAGCGTTTTCGGTTTTTTGAGTAATTATGCCGATGCAGGGATCCAACCCTTAACCGTAGACTTCATAGGCGGCAAGCCACTGAGCAAATTGCTCACCAGGAGAGGATCGAGAGGATTTCTTCGTTTTAAATATGTGTGTTAATTTAGATATTTTGATTCTTACAAGAATAGAATAAAGTTCTTTATCCACTGCGTTGTAATAATACCTTCATTTACAAAATATTTAAATATGTTCCAGGACACTAGCTCCCACACTAGAACTCTCTGTGTTGTGGGAAACTAGGATCTTCATTTAATAAATAATACAATGTTATAACACAAATATTAAAACATTAGAGATAATCCCTATCATTCTGTCTGAATCTATCTTTCCTTTCTTCTCTATCCTTTTCCCTTCTTCTCTGCCAATCCACGGTCTGCCGTACCAATGGATGCGTAACTAGGCAGATGCGTGAATGGGTGAGCTTATTCGCAAGCGTTCCTAACCTCAGTAAGCGGGGCTCTGCTGGAGCTGACCTCCATCCTCCCTTGCGGCTCGTGTGATTCACTATAACGAATTTTAATAAATCTAATTTGTTGAATCACAGCGACGTGGTCCTGTCACGTCCCGATTCCCACGAGGGCGAGAAGCGATTAACGGAGAGCCGTTTCGCTACGATGAATGTGAGAGAAAATATGGATGAGTGTGAAGGAAGCGGGAAAGGTGTGCCGGGATCGTAGCGGATGGTGATATGTGATCTCTGCCTAACCCTACGGGAGACAGGCATGATGATATGCATGTATGTATACGCATAATTTTTTAAACTCTATTAACTCTAACACTGGAGGAGCCAGTGCCTATTCGTAGCATTAAAAAGAATGGTTATAATAAACATGTTTTTTTACCATCAGGATGTGTCTGTCCACTGAGTTTTCTATCCGACAGAAAAAATGTAGCATTGCGTTCAGATTAAGCCTTCATTAGCTAAACGACGCCGTACTGTCATCATGAAGACACCTCTAAAGGCTTTCACATTCTTAATCCGCCTTCGGGATTATCTCGTACTTTAACTGTCATTGCCGCTATTTTGTTATTAAAAGTCTTGAAAAATCACAATAAATACGAAGCATAATCAGCTATTATTAAAAAAAAATCTGAATGATCCCCGCCGCTGAATTCCACTAACTCACAACTCGCTAAAGAGAAAGTTTCATCCCCACCATTTGGATAAATGGCGATAAAGTCGTGTGATGTTTTCGAATCGATACGACATTGGAACCTTCAAAAAACAATCTTACACATTTTTCAAAGACCGGCAACGTTTCCGCAATACCTATGGGACTGCGGAAGTCAATGGGCGGCGTTGATTGCTTTCCATCAGGTGACACGCCTGCTCGTTTGCCTTCCTATCCTATAAAAAAAAACTCCTAAGAAAATTCGCCGTGATAAATTTAGATAATATTTATTAGATATAATGGTAAAGAGATGATGATATATCTCTGTGCTTTATAATCATCACACAAAACTTTTACAGCAATTAGTACGCCGTTGTTCGACGTTCCTCCTGTGCCCTGTCAAACCGTGTAACGGATCTGGGTCGTGATTAAACGAAGTTAAGGCGAAGTAATTAAGATAAGGCGGCTCCGAGGTGAACAGCCCCTCAACTATTCGTCTCCGCCAAGGATCCTGTCACGGAGCGCTTCAAGAGATAAACTGTTTATATATTAAATAACGCCTTCATTCTATTACTAAATAAAGGAACCTTTGAAAATATGAATAACCGTGAAGTTTTCAGTTTTTAGACATCCGCAGCGTCATAGGCAATGCGGAAGCGTTGCCGACCTTTAAGGAACGTGTCATTTTGGGAGGGGGGAGAGGACCAGCAGTGCCCTAGGCAGTAGAAAAAACCTTTTGATAAACAAAGTTAATACTTTTTTGATCTCTTTTGACTGTCCATATAGTGATGGATTTCCGCAAAGTAACGGCTGACTCCATTACTTTTGACTGTCCATATAGTGATGGATTTCCGCAAAGTAACGCCTGACTCCATTAATAACAAAGTTAATAGCCACAAGTATAAATATAAGTGTATATATAAATATGCGTTTCAACTAAACTCTATTGGGTTTTGTACACATAGGTGAAATATAACGGTAGTGATATCTATATTCTATATCTACATACTATTGAGGTGAACGGTTCATACAATATTGCTGCAGTATCGATATAATTTATATTTACATTGTTCTATTTCTGTCCTCGACGTGAGAGGATTTGTTCGGGCGATTGACACGCTTGTCCAGAGTGGAAGTTCTTTTGTTCGGATATATATTCGTTGGTGTATTAGATTTAATATCATTATTTAATTATTTTATGGAATAAACAAAACTTTATTATATATGTATTATAGCGCCATCTGTTGGCAGATGATGTAAGAATAATGTTGGTATATATATTTAAAAAACTCATAGTAGGGGTAATTCTCTTTTGCCACAATAGATACGTTCCCAATAAACTCGTGTAAAAAGAGAATTAGATAATCTACTAAAAAAAATTTGAATACACTTAAAAATTTATTAATGCTTACACATTTTAATTCATTAAATAAATAATTAAATATATTATAAAAAATAAATTACACTTTGAAAATATTAGTATAAAAAGGTAAAAATTAGTAAACCAAAACACAATTTTATGCATTGCCACTTTCCGACTATAAAATAATATGTTTGCGCAAAACTTCCATATCACTCCCATCACTTGAATTATTTTGTTTATCAACTTGCGAAATTATTTTTTTTATGGGGTAGAAAGGCAAATGAGCAGGCATGTCCCCTGACGGAAAGCAATCAACACCGCCCATAGACATCCACAGCGCCATAGGCAGTGCGGAAGCGTTGCCGGCCTTTAAGGAAAGTGTTTTATGGGAGGGAGGAAGGGGGTGGGTGTTAGACCGCCGGAATTCAGCCGCTCACCGGACGAAGCGCGTTAGCTAAGTTATAACTCAGATGCCGGTTTTCAAAATGATTATCTCTAGTCTTCTGTGTTGATAATTCAGAAGTTTTCTATTTGTTGCAGAGACTTTTCCTAAGACTAATTTAAACGCTTTGAAAACTTATCAAAATACAACATTTCCCCTCATTAGCTCTTGAATATTGAGCTATACTTCGAAAATTGTTTTGCAGTAATTTCATTTGTTTGTCAAAATGGTATGGTGACTATTTTATATATTCACGCATACCTCATACTTCTCGCCCTCGTGAGAATCAGGACGTGACGGGTGGCGAACCACGTCGCCGTCATTTTTCAACAAATTAGGTATATTAATTCGTGTTAGTGAATCCCACGAGCCGCAAGGGAGGATGGAGGTCAGCCCCAGCAGAGCCCTGCGTACTGAGGTAAGGCACCATAGTACCCGGGGAGCCCGATCCCGGGACGGTCGGCACGCTTGCGACTAAGCTCGTCCCTAGCCACGGCAGACCATGGATTGGCGGAGAGAAAGGGGAAAGGATAGAGAAGAAAGGAAATGGCAGGAACGGAAAATGCGGATTGGGGGGTTACCAGACTCGGAATAAATATTTATAAATTCATATATATAATTATACCGATGCGGGAATCGAACCCGCGACCATTGACTCCGTGGGCGGAGGGCCGCGCCACTGAGCCAATCGGTCGTCTGATATGGTTACTATGCTGAAGCAAATCTACTTTTAGAATCTTTGTTCATTGTTTGTCTTTGTTGGCCGAAATTAAGTCGGGGCGAATTCATTCTAATTCCAACAATTGCCGAAATATTGTATTTATATATATATATATATATATATATATATATATATATATATATATATATATATATATATATATATATATATATATATATATATATATATATATATATACACATACCCCCCATATATATTTACCCTCATCGCATACAACACGGAATAAATATTATTATGATTTTACCTATGTTTATATATGTATGGTTTCATATAGTATGTATTGCTATGTATATTATAATTATATTTTGTTGTTGTACACTTATTTCCATCCTCACAGTTTATCTTATCTCTCGTTCACTCCTGGGTTTGCTGGAAGAAAACTCAATTTTGAGTTAAGCTCGCCCTTGTACATCTTCTTTCCTTTTAATTCTTGTATGTCGTGTTTTATGTATACAATAAAGTATTAAATAAAATAAATAAATAAAAATTTATTACAATAACGTAATGTAGATGTACAAAAATATTTCTTTCATATTATTTATATAAGACACATGAAATAACATTTGATATTTGATGGAGTCGGGTGTTACTTTACTGCAATCCATCATGAAGACAAGCATTTAATTTCCTAAGATCCACGAACAATCAGAAAAACGATATTTTGAGGTTAATCAACAATTGACGTCCAATTAGCTCAGTGACGGGGGTCTACGCCCGCCCACGGAATCATTGGCCGTGGGGTACCGTTCCTCGTATCGGAATAAATATATGGCATACAGATATTTACTCCGAGTCTGGTAATCCCGCCAATCCACATTGGACAAGCGTGGTGGGTTAATGTCCGTTCCTCCAGAAATGGGGAGGCCCGTGCTCAGCAGTGTAACACATGTGGGCTGTGAAAATAAAAATTATTGCAGTATATGACATATATATTTTTGTTATATCGTTTCTGTCATCATCATCAAGTCATTACAGTCGCGGGTGGGTCTGGTTCAGTAAATTTTTCCAGTCGGATCTTCGTTTAGCTTTTTCCCTCCAGCCCCTCACACTGATTGCCTTTAACGCTCGTGTCTGACGTGCTAATTTTGAATTTCCGGAAAACCGGATTCCGGTGTTCCGGATTTTTGTTTGGGTACAACGGGACAGGTGGCCGAAAAAAGACAGTCCCGTTCAGAACGGACACCTATATATATATATATATATATATATATATATATATATATATATATATATATATATATATATATATATATATATATATATATATATATATATATATATATATATATAAACGAAGTATCCGGTGGGCTAAACCGGAAAATATGCTCCGTAATATGAATCAGCGTTTCTACAAATCGGAGCTGACCGGTGCTTACAAAGATCTCGAATGGGAAAAGATAAACGGAATGAAAGTTGTACCTAGCACACGCACAAAGTCATTTTGTCGATGTGTGCGTCACCTTTATTTATCTAGGAGCAGTTTATCGCCTGATCTGTGTTGGCTTGCTGGTTGAATATTGATAATTGTTGATTAATTTTTGACCAGTGTGTACTACCCGTACTCTCCTACGGCGCCGAAACGTGGACGCTGACAGTCCGTCTGCTTCATAAGCTCAGAGTCGCTCAGGGAGCTATGGAGAGAGCTATGCTCGGAGTTTCTCTGGTAGATATGTTTCGGAATGAACAAATCCGTCAGAGAACTAAAGTCACCGACATAGCCTTTCGAATTAGCAAACTTAAGTGGCAATGGGCTGGTCACGTCTGTCGGAGATCCGACGATCGTTGGAGCAGACGAGTGCTGGAGTGGAGACCGCGTCTCGGTAAACGTAGTGTGGGACGCCCCCCGGCTAGATGGTGCGACGATCTGCGCAGGGTGGCTGGCAGAAACTGGATGCGTGTAGCCGAAGATCGGGCTAGGTGGCGCTCCATGGGGGAGGCCTATGTCCAGCAGTGGACTGCCGCAGGCTGCTGCTGATGATGATGATGATGATTAATTTTTAATCTGCAACGAATAACTTAAAAAAGTTTTTTAAATAAAAAAAATTGGAGACCGTCTTGATGACTGCCGACAGAAGTGAAAACGTAAAACTGTATTTGTAAATTTCAAATTGTAATATTGTATAAGTAAATGAAAATTGAATTCTTAATAATATATAAATAATTAAAATTAATAATATTTTTAAAAAATAAATAATTTTAATATTTTATTAATGTATACCTTAAGCATTACTATGTTGCTGACGCGAACTCATAGATTTTTTCCTTAACCAGAATCCTGTAAAGGGGCTATAGAAGGTTTCATTTCTAAAGTCGTAGAACTAGCCCTTTTGCTTTTAACCCAAACTTTATGTAAATAGTCCTATTTAACGAAAAAACTACTATTTTTGTTAGCTTGTCGCGGATTTTAGCCAAGTAAAAATTCTGACTGTCCACATGCAATATAGTCTACAAAGTTTTCGTGGTTTCTACGACTACGAAAATTTTCGTCTACTTACATACGAAGGTAAGTCATACAAATTGCTTTTTTATTACATTTGACAAGTTCTTTTATATATTTTTTAATTTAAAATTGCCAAAAACTTTTCAATAAAAACTATACACTACTACAGATATGTATGTACATATTATAGAAATTTGTTCGAAAACTTAAGCTAATTCGAGATCCAACATTCTTGACTTGGAATAAAGCAATCGGGCGGGCCCTTAGGGAATATTGATGAGGCCCATCTGCATGCCCGTTTGGACCCTAATGATAGTTAATGACCTACGAAAACTATGGTATATGGAATGGAGAGGCAGGCCTGGTTATCAAAAGACTTTAGTTATTGATCAGCCTATATTGTTCGTCAAAAACTAAATTTAGTTTGGGAACGTTTTTGTTAACGAGAAGTGACGCTTCATGACACCTTTTTTACAATAGATAAAATTAAAACCTTAATAATATTATAACATACATACATATCGCCCACGTCCGTCTCCTACACGCGCGTCCCTCATACACGCCCGTCTCCCGTGGGGGTAGGCAGAGACCACAGATCTCCATCTGCTACGATCTCGGCATACTTCCCTTCCTTCCTCCAGACTCATTATTCTCCTCATGCAAGCCCACCGGTTGAGGGTACTCTTGACCTGGCCTTTCTTAAAAAGTTCAGCAATTTGTTCAAGGTCCGTTTTTCGTGATCTCCCTGTTCCAGCCCTTCCATCCACATTCGCAAAGTAAATTTCTTTTGCTAGTCGTCTTTCATCCATCCTCTCTATATGCCCAAACCATCTAATCATTCGTCGAGAAGCGACTAACGGAAAGCCGTTTCGCTACGATAATATTATAGTATACAAATAAACAAAACCAAATGACAATAATTTTAATCTAACAAGTGCCATAAAATGGTTCTTGCTGAGTATATGTTAGGCGTTCTATTGGAGCACCTGGCGCTGGTTTTCAGCAAGAACCAACGTGGTCAGATCGCGGACCACAGTGACGATATTCATACTGAGATACACACAGTTGTCATATATATACTACTACTTATACTCATATATTTGTATATATATATATATATATATATATATATATATATATATATATATATATATATATACATATATACAGTACCTTCCCTTACCGATCCTTCCATCCACGTCCGCAACACAAATTTCTTTTACCATTCGTCTTTCATCCATCCTCTCTATTCTTCTTCTTCTCGCGTGAGTGTTTCCACTTACATTATAAGAAACCTCTCTAATACAGCAGTTTATAGATGGATTATTTCCGCTATTAGTTGGATTCAAAGGGTGGCCAAAAACGACGTTCTCCGATAAGTCAAGCAAAAATGTGAACTTCTGCAGACCGTTAAAGGTAGAAACGTTGCTTACCCGGGTCATATCATGAGACATGACAGGTACAAGTTGCTGCAACTGATCATGATGAGAAAAATCGCGGGTAAAAGACAAGTTGGTCGAAAACAAAAGTCTTGGCTACGTAATATCAGGGAGTGGACCGGGATAGCGAGTGCTCCAGAACTGCTACATCTCTCGAAGGAGGAGGGAAGTTGTGCTGAATTGGTTGCCAAACTTCGCAAGTCGGAGAGGCACTGTTAGAAGAAGAATACAGCAGTTTATGATAAAGGATTTCATTATTATCTACTGTTATCTTTCCTACACGCGCTAATCGCGACCTAAATGTGTTTTTGTACGGCATGAGTTCTGTGAATATCTCAGTGTCCACCGAGCGCGTTCATCTTCAAGGCAGCCGCACAATTGGACCATTTATCAGCGCTCCAACTTGTCCGATAGCGGCTTTCTCTCTCTCACCGCGCGCCCTGAAAACACTTCGGGGGGGGGGGGGGTGGCGTCAAATAAATCGTCTGCCGTTTACTGCGGTCAGGCCACGTTATGAGCGATAGACGTTGTCTTAACACTGCATAATGATTTTAAAAATAACAAATAGATAGATAACTTGTTCATTCAAGGCACAATACAAACAACATCAAAACTAACAGTCAAAATAATAAAATTAATCTAAATATTAGACTAAAGTACACAAATTTTCGGAATTACTTAAAATTAACTTCAATGTGTCGAAGAATAGGCCTTGGCCTAGCTTCAATGCTGTAGTTGGTTAACTACAGCGCTGGTCATTCTGTCAACAGTCTCCATTACTTGCATGAATGTCACAACTAAAAGAGATTTTGCCTTAGATAATTGATGGCATTACTATGCGGAGATCTATTGCGAAGGTGGATAGTCAAATTTATTTTCGCTAAGATCCACGAATGACATTCAAAAAAATAATATTGTGATTGCGAAGAATAACGAAGAAGATATGATAGGGAATCATATGTCTAATTCTTAACGAGAAACAGCTGTCACAAATTCTCCAGCACTCCTTGACATACAATTAATATAGAAATTGTTGCTGAATCTTACATATATAAATACTAAATTGATGCGAACGAAATACTGAATTGTACGTGAATGAGGGAAATAATTTAAAAAATATAAAACCCAGCTTCTATACGAGATAATTCTGGACGCCTGTAGTCAAATCATCAACTTCTCCCAGACGTCATTTTATGTCAAGAGATTAAGTTTTAAAGCTATTATTACATTGGATAGAATGAAACGAACTGATAATATCAATTAATTTTAAGAAATCGCCAACTTCGTGGCCCAACGCTGGAAATTTAACCGGTGAGTGGATACGCTTAACATTATAACGATGATAGTTAATAGATACCTAGATTCTAGTTCTTTGTAATTGCGAAGAGCTCATTAGCTTCATAACGAGGAAGAAAGTGCAGTGGGGCTTTACCTATTATATTAAAACGCTCTCACTGTGAACTGATGAGTTGCCATGTCTTCGCTTCCTTTCGAAGAGTTTCTATACTATTTTATTTATAGAACAGCAAAGCCTTCACTATTCTTATAAGATACTTGATCATGTTGACACCGAATATAATATTAATAATAATAAAACTTTATTTCAAGGCTAGCCCATATATTGTTAGTAACAATCTTTCTTATAATCTAGTGTTCGTAAAATTACAAAATTTTATAAAAATATATTTTACATTTAAAAAACCGCACGACTCGCCACAAAGGTAAGACTCATCCCCACCATCTATAAATCTATAAAAACTAAAGGACTATTTAAAACAATAACTCACATACAAACACACACATACATACACGCATACACGCTCCATGTATTATTATAATTTGGAGTTTTGTTTTTTTCCTATTACTTTTGTTTGTAATATTATATATATTTTGTTTGTTAATTATAATTTTTATTTTTTTCATTATTCTTTATTTATAATGTATATTCTTTGTTCACTGTATTGTGGATTATGTAATAAAGTTTTCTTTCTATCCATTTTCCAACTTTTTCACCCAATTTTCACTGAAACGAATTTAATATACCTAATTTGTTGAAAATGCCGGCGACGTGGTTCGCCACCCGTCACGTCCTGATTCTCAAGAGGGCGAAAAGCGACTAATGGAGAGACGTTTCGCTGCGATGAATAGTAGCGCTTGGAGCTCTGTGGTCTCTGCCAACCCCTGCGAGGGATAGGCGTGAATATATAAAATATATATTTTTCCAAATAACATATAAACTGAACCGCTTACTCGTATGCCTATCTCAAAAATATCACTTTATTCCGATATAGTCTAATTGCGATGGGATCGACGGACCGTGTCGGGACAGTTTGCGTTTCATCCTATCTGTTGATACAGACAAATTGTTAAAATAAACTCCATCGGGGAAACTGCAATAAAATGCTGGCAACACCTGCTGTTTTTTTTTTTATATTTTGCAACGTGTCCGCTTTCATCTCTACGGACATCGGCTTGTACATAACAATTCAATTGATGTAGACTAGACCTAGAATCATAAAACGGTTTATCTTCATTGATATTTCCATCAATGGAACCTTCGAGAAACATGTATTTACATATATATTTCTAGAAGATTCAAATGATAGCTATACATATCGTAATAGCGGACAACGCTTCCGCAATGCCTATAGATTGCGGATGTCTACATCTATATGACGTTGATTGCTTTCCATCTAGCGACACGCCTATTCGTTTGTTTTCCTTTACGTTTGATAAAAGAACGTATTATATACCTAATTACCAAACACGTAACAAGTCATAACAGTCAGATTGCAGCTGATTTTACTGCGCACACTTGATTGCACAGTGCGATATGAAGGAAAACGAGCAAGCGTGTTACCTGATTGCGTTTTCCGCATTTCAAATAAGAGGATACTTGTTGTTTTTTGAAGGTTCCAATGTCGTTGGGAATTGGTTCGCAAATACCGCTGAAGATAGCAGGTACCATAGAGTGGTACGTTTGCCTGCAGAGTGGTACGTTTGCCTGCAGAGTGGTACGTTTGCCTGCAGAGTGGTACGTTTGCTTGTAAAAAAGA
This sequence comes from Baronia brevicornis, assembly GCA_031353405.1. Lineage (NCBI taxonomy): Eukaryota > Metazoa > Arthropoda > Insecta > Lepidoptera > Papilionidae > Baronia > Baronia brevicornis. Next base: position 32,717 of record JASFAT010000771.1, read on the forward strand.
AACGTTTCTATTAAGAAGTAAAGTTTTAAACGGATGGAAACCAATATTTCTTAAACGAACATTCTTTGAGATACCCGATCGTAACAAAAGGAAAGTTTCGAGACATTAATACCCGCAGGAAGGGGTGGGGTAACTCTAAACAAAAGGGATTGAGTTATACAAAAGCCTTCGAGTGCCACGCGAAACGGCGCGGGGCGCGGGGGAGAGTAGACTCATACGACAATAACCGTCCTGCAAAAAGCTTCAAAACTATCTTTTCACTGTACTCCTAATAACAGTGCAGGGGTTTCTAAGCATTTTAGAATAGAACAGAATAACTGAAATTAAAACCTAAATATTAATGTAATATACATCATACAAAAAAACAAAACAAAAAGAAAATAATTTTAATCTAATAAGTGTCACAAAATGGTTCTTGCTAAGCATACGCCAGGCGTTCTATTGGAGCACCTGGCGCTGGGTTTTCAACAAGAACCAACGCGGTCAGATCGCGGACTACAGTGATACAGACACACACTTACATACAGTTTCCCAGTCTACTGCGTACTTACAGGATCCTTATTTTGATTCGACGCTCTACTCGAAGTAAGATACACCCGTACTACGTAGATAGGCACAAAATGAAAACATCCACAATATGAAGCTATTTTTTCAATTTCTACTGTTAGTTCACACTCTCCCTATATCATCATCAACAGCCTGCGGCAGTCCTCTGCTGGACATAGGCCTCCCCAATGGAGCGCCACCTAGCCCGATCTTCGGCTACACGCATCCAGTTTCTCCCAGCCGCCCTGCGCAGATCCTCGTCTCTCCCTATATATTGTACATATATTTATATTTCTTGTTCATATATCTAATCATTAATAAAATGACTTTTATTCATCCACTAAAGTTCAAATACATTTTTTAAATTTGTAGTGAATGACAATGATTTTTTAAATATTAATCTATTCATAAAATTAAATTTATTAATTTTAATTTTCTATGGGAGAAACAAATCCTCTATAATAAGATATTTAGCAGGATATAAATTTAGGAATAAATTTAGGAAGAAAAAGAAACTAAACTAAATTTTTTCTTCGTTAACCTAAGTAGTAATTGACTTTAATTTTATTTATATTAATTATTTATATCTTTACTGACACAGGAATATATTCTTTTATGTGATAGAAAGGCAAACGAGCGTGTCACCCGATGGAAAGCGATCAACGCCGCGCATAAACATCCGCTGTGCAATAGGTATTGTAGAAGTGTTGCTAGCCTTTAAAGTGTCATTATGGGACAGGGAGGGGCTTGGGATAGGATGGGGTTGGGCCTCCGGAACTCAACCGCTCACCGGACGAGTGTAGGATTACAGGGGGCGCCAGAGTAGACAGGTTCCGAATTACTGCGGGCCCAATGTACATAGAATTAAAGTACGCAATATTAAGCCATATACACCTATCCCCCGATTTACACGGTAGATACGTTCTTGAGAAAAACGTGTAAATCGAAAATTAAAAATTTTCAAAAACTGTCAAAACCGTGTAAATCGAAAAGCTTGCAGAAAATGCATAATTTTGCTAATTAACAGTTGTGATTTTTTTTAAATATTTTTAGGTGTACACAGAAATAAAAATAAAAATAAAAAGAAAATTAAATCTTTCTGAAACTGTGAAACTTTCACTCAAATACAATTTTCCGTATTTTATAGTTTCGTTAAAATAATACTTCGACAAACCCACACAAGATTCATTAAATAACTTACTGTCTAGGTCAACACCCACATTCTCTTAGAAACTGTTCTATTTGGATATAAGTGAAAGGCAGTAGGAGAAAATTCATTTTGATACATATATAAATTAATTTATTCCACAGAAAAATACAAATACATAAAAATATATAAATATCGTCATGCCTGTCTCCCGTAGGGGTAGGCAGAGACCACAGATCTCCATCTGCTACGATCCCGGCACACCTTCACACAAGGAAGGAAGAAGAAGGAAGGAAGCAAGCAAGGAAGCAAGGAAGGTCCTCTCACATTCATCATAGCGAAAGGGCTTTACGATAGTCGCTTCTCGCCCTCCTGGAAATCAGGACGTGACGGGTGGCGAACCACGTCGCCGTCATTTTTTAACAAATTTGGTTTATTAAAATTTATCATTGTGAATCCCATGAGCCGCAAGGGAGGATGGAGGTCAGCCCCAGCAGAGCCCCGCATGTTGAGCTTACGCCCTACAGGAATTAGGCGTGATCATATGTATGTAAAAAAACCTACACATACGTTTTTACGTATGTGTAGGGTTTTTTTAGTCAAGAAACACCGCAAGAGTCACGGTTGTCTATGGGCTATTTGCCCTCCTATACCATAAAAAAATACAAAGACATCTTCTAACGCTAAATTCGTCGTGAACAAAACATGTTACGTACCCGCAACCTGCGAGAATGAATTTAAACGAGTTGGTGATAATTTTCTCGTGAATAATTTACGTGAGACACGCATATTCACTTTAATAGGTTGTTTTGAGCGGTGGAACATTTGCGGTATATATTTTTAATTATTTTGATTATGCTATATATGTGCTATGATTAATGGAGTCAGGCGTTACTTTGCGGAAATCCATCACTATGTGGACAGTCATAAGTTTTACCTTAGCTAAGATCCACGACAAGCAAACAATAACAGAAAAATAATAATGTGTGTTTTCCTGTCGGATGAAGTGGATTTATTTGGAACATTAACCAAAAACTTACCGAAAAACTAGCAACTCTCCACCCACCAACTACTATACACAACACCAAACACACACTACCACTTTTACATTACATTAGTAACATTTTTTTTAATATTACTAGAATTCTTGGTTATCAATATTAAAATCTTATAACGCTTACGCTGGAAAATGGCCCACATCAATAGTATCCGTATATATATAGCCGCCCAGAAACATCCGCAATACCATATTATTGCGGATGTCTATGGGCGGCGTTGATTTCTTTCCATCAGGTGACACGCATGCTCGTTTGAATTCCTATCCCAAAAAAAATCTCTCCAATTATCATACAATACGTGATATTGTAATTTAAATACAATATCGTGTACCCAGAATTATTATGAAGTACACGCAGAATCCCCGGGAACATAACACGCTCCTTAGGGTGGTTCTTGACGAAGGTCGCATGGTAACAATGTATGTAACCCAATAATGAAACGATCTACCTCATTATTCATATTGAGATATATGCATTATATTATAAAATATTTAATATAATAATAAAAAAAAATCTCACTATATTTTATATTTTTATATATTCACGCCTATCTCCCGCAGGGGTTGGCAGAGATCACAGAGCTCCATCCGCTACGATCCCAACAAACCCTCCCCGCCTTCTTCACACTCATCCATCCTTTCATCCATTCTTCCTCTCAAATTCATCGCAGCGAAACAGCTCTCCATTAGTCACTTCTCGCCCTCGTGAAAATCAGGACGTAACGGGTGGCGAATCACGTCGCCGTCATTTTGTTTAACATTTTAGGTATATTAAAATTCGTCTTAGTTAATCCCACGAGCTGCAAGGGAGGATGTAGGTCAGTCCCAGCAGAGCCCTGCATGCTAAGGTAAGGCACCATAGTACCCGGGGGAGCCCGATCCCGGGACAGTCAGCACGCTTGCGACTAGACTCACCCCTAGCCACGCATCCATTGGCATGGCAGAGAAGGGGAAAGGATAGAGAAGAAAGGAAAAGGTAGGAAAGGAAATGCAGATTGAGGGGGTTACCAGACTCGGAATAAATATTTATAAATCCATACATTTATTTATTCCGATGCGGGGATCAAACCCGCGACCATTGACTTCGCGGGTGGAGGGCCCCGCCACTGATTCAACCGGTCGTCTCACTATATATATATATATATATATATATATATATATATATATATATATATATATATATATATATATATATATACAGAGTCACACAGTATACTAAGTGTACAGAGCAGAATCTCGTCATAAGAACAAATTGTTCCCATATCTCGCTGAAACTCATATTAAACTTCTCCAAATCGCAAACTTCCGTCTGTAATCTTGTTAGTATGGTAAGTTCCCTTTCGTGGATATCTACAACGAAGTAGATCGTTATTCGTGCCGGCGTCACGCACCCGCTATCTGCGATACCTATCTGTTTATACGATGGATCTGTGTCTGCTTAGAATACGAATTGTGTCGGATGGAATCAGTTGCAATTTTTATACTTACAGCGAAACAAAGTATGTCGCAAAGATACGGACAAAGCGGAAGTAGTTCTTCCGTAGAGTCTACTATACCTAAAAATGCCTCGTGTTGGGGCGAAACACGTGTCGTTTACAAGGTGGAAAAGTGGTAATGTGTGTTTGGTTTTGTGTATAATGGTTGGTGGGTGGAGAGTTGCTGACGGCCGTTTTTCGGTAACATTTTATTTGAGTTCTAGGTAAATCCACTGTATCCGACTGGAAAACACACAATATCAATTTTCTATTGTTGTTTACTTCGCTAAGATCCGCGACAAGGATCTTAGCTAAGTAAAGGTTTTGAATGTCCACATAGTAATGAATTTCCGTAAAGTAACGGTTGACTCCATTAATCAAAGTGTGTCTTGTCCTCCGACACAAAAAGCCCACCTCTGGTCACGATGTAACGAAAAGCATGAAGTAATGGGTAGACGGTAGAACGGCTTGATTTCCACAACTTGACTTCACCATTAGCCTATTTTGTTCTAGCTAAATGGATAGCTGATATTCCATCCACCCTAGCTCCTACAAGATCGGCGGCAGCTCTTTCAGCTTGCCTACAGCTCTTATGAGGGTGCGGGGCCAGGTAGAAGTAATGGGAGAAGAAGAATTAAACAAAAGAAAGTGCAAGACATTAGGCCATTGGTTTCCTGCACCCACCGTATAAAATGCGATAGAAAATTAAATTAGCTAGACGTTCTATTGGAGCACATGGCGCTGGTTTTCAGTGCTACCACTTGAATCAGGAAGAGTCGATCTTCCCACCTTATTATAACCTATACGAGAGCCAACATTCACTATCAATTAGTGTTCTCAACGTCAATGCTTTGCGCCAACACCAATTCAGAAGCAATGCTTCTGAATATAATCATTATCATCATCAATAGCTACGACAGTCTACTGCTGAACATAGGTTTCCCCCAAGAAGCGCCTAATAGCCCAATCTTCGGCTTCACGCATCCAGTCTCAGCCCGCACTGCGCAGATCGCCGCACCATCTAGCCGAGGGAATCTCACACTACGTCTGCTGAGACGCAGGCTCCACTCCAGCACTTATCTGCCCCAGTGGCTGTCGGATATCCGACAAACGTGACCAGCCCATTGCCACTTCAGTTTATTGATTCGAAAGACTATATCGATGACTTTGATTCTCTGGCGGATTTCTTCATTTCGAATCGTATCCACCAGAGAAACTCCGAGCATAGCTCTCTCCATAGCTCTCTGAGCGACTCTGAGCTTGTGAAGCAGACGGACTGTCAGTGTCCAAGCTTCGGCGCTGTAAGGGAGTAAAAGTAGAACAATGGTCGAAGACTTTTGTCTTCAGGCTCTCAGGTAAATGTGAATATAAACAGAGGGTTTAATAATTCGCTTAGTGAAACGGCGGCAGCTTTATGGCGTCCCTCATGAGCCTTTAAAGCTGTTATTGCCCCAGACTGGGCTAAGCAGTTACTGCGCTTTTTATTTGCTTAAATTTACGATTATATCGCCGGAGCAATGTTGAGAGTAATTCTGTCGGGTTTGGAATATAGTATGTTAAAACAAGAAGGGTAAAGGTTGGCACGTTATTCTAAACAACGAATATATCAGTCATGGCAATAAATGATACATACATACAATATAGTCACGCCTGTCTCCCTGTAAGGTTAGGTAGAGACAACAGATCTCCATCCGCTACGATCCCGACACACCTTCCTTGCTTGCTTCACACTCATCTCTCATCTCATCTTCTCATCCATTCTTTCTTTCACACTCATCGTAGCGAAACGGCTCTCCGTTTGTCGCTCCTCGGCCTCGTGAGAATCAAGAAATAATTGATAATAAATTTCAGGTTGATATAAGACGAATTTAATATACCTAATTTGTCGAAAAAATGACGGCGACGTGGTTCGCCACCCGTCACGTCCTGATTCTCACGAGGGCGTAAAGCGACCAATGACGAGCCGTTTCGCTGCGATGAATGGCAGCGGATGGAGCTCTGTGGTCTCTGCCAACCCCTGCGGGGGATGGGCGTGAAAATATAAAAAAAAAATATACTACTACTACTCATATACACATACACATAAATACAACAAAATTAAAAACAACTAAATCATGTAATAAATTCACCACAACCAAAAGAACAAGTTCCTGTTTACATACTCAAAATTAGTTTTTTGTATTTTTTAAACATATTTATAGTATGCAAGTCACGAATAGGTATTCCACTCTTCCACAACTTGCCACAAAGAAGAGATTCATCCCAACCATCTGTATGAGTGGCGAAACTGGAATATGGAACCAGCTGCTCTTCAATTTTCGAATGGGTACAACATTGGACCCTTCAGTAAACAAGTCTACTCATACCTCAAAGGCAAGACAAAGCATTTGCGATGCCTATATTGTTATAGGTGTGAATGGACGGTGTTGAATGCTTTCCAGTAGTTGTATTGCTACGGAAATACGAAATTAGCACCTTTAAACAAACAAGCCTACACATAAGTACTGTAGTAATACATTCATAAATGTATCACTAATGCATTAAAACCTTTTATATTATATTACATTTTTTTTGACATTCGTAATATTCAAATTTAAATGTGAAAGAAATAAATTGTTATAAAAGAAAATGAATTAGTTTAATTAAAATAATAATTAAAACCTTTTATATTATATTACATTTTTTTTGACATTCGTAATATTCAAATTTAAATGTGAAAGAAATAAATTGTTATAAAACAAAATGCATTAGTTTAATTAAAATAATAATTAAAACCTTTTATATTATATTACATTTTTTTGACATTCGTAATATTCAAATTTAAATGTGAAAGAAATAAATTGTTATAAAACAAAATGCATTAGTTTAATTAAAATAATAATTAAAACCTTTTATATTATATTACATTTTTTTTACATTCGTAATATTCAAATTTTAAATGTGAAAAAAATAAATTTTTATAAAACAAAATGCATTAGTTTAATTAAAATAATAATTAAAACCTTTTATATTATATTACATTTTTTTTGACATTCGTAATATTCAAATTTAAATGTGAAAGAAATAAATTGTTATAAAACAAAATGCATTAGTTTAATTAAAATAATAATTAAAACCTTTTATATTATATTACATTTTTTTTACATTCGTAATATTCAAATTTAAAATGTGAAAGAAATAAATTGTTATAAAACAAAATGAATTAGTTTAATTAAAATAATAATTAAAACCTTTTATATTATATTTCATTTTTTTTACATTCGTAATATTCAAATTTAAAATGTGAAAGAAATAAATTGTTATAAAACAAAATGCATTAGTTTAATTAAAATAATAATTAAAACCTTTTATATTATATTACATTTTTTTGACATTCGTAATATTCAAATTTAAAATGTGAAAGAAATAAATTGTTATAAAACAAAATGAATTAGTTTAATTAAAATAATAATTAAAACCTTTTATATTATATTACATTTTTTTTACATTCGTAATATTCAAATTTAAAATGTGAAAGAAATAAATTGTTATAAAACAAAATGCATTAGTTTAATAAAAATAATAATTAAAACCTTTTATATTATATTACATTTTTTTTGACATTCGTAATATTCAAATTTTAAATGTGAAAAAAATAAATTGTTATAAAACAAAATGCATTAGTTCGATTGACGTTTTTTAAAATAGACATGTCACCTATCCGGCGTAAGTAATTAAAATTATATATATAATATATTAAAATATAATATGTAAATTGAAAAGTGTTAATAAAATATAATAAAGTATAAATATGAATATGATATAAATGTACATTGAAATGCAAGAATAAATTAATATCGTTTTGAAGAATTTTTATTTGAAGAAACCCCCCTAAAGATCCCGGCTGTCGCCGTAAGCAGAACGGCTGACACCCTACAGTACCTTGCGGATGTCTATGGGCGGCGTTGATTGCTTTTCATCAGGCGGCACGCTTGTTCGTTTGCCCTCCTATCCCATAAAAAAAACCGCTGAAGGTGGTTGATTACGTATTATATATTTTTTACATTGTGACAATGTCACGAAAATTTAAATCGCTTGTGTGTCTTATTCGCGCTAATACAAGTCGGCCATATCACATCCCACTGTCTCGCTCGCACTCCTCCGCGGATATTAATTTCATTTGAAATAATTGGATTGCGACCTCAGAACCCAATTACGTCGCCATCTGGGGAGAGTCGTAAAAAGCGGCCGATCATCCCGTTGTGTTGCTCTACGCTGGCCTATCTTCTTAACTTTTATTTTTTGTCTTATCCAATTATACTTATAGTGGTTTTCTTTCATCTTGTGCTCTTTCATCGTTCATGTTAGAATTCATAAAGAAGAGTACCTGATGTCTTAGGTATCTTAAAAGTGGATTTATGTTAAAAAAATAGTTATAAGGCTATTTTACTTGATTACCAAATATGTAATTTATTTATTTGATTTGTCTGCTTTACTTTATATTACTGTTGTGTCCATCTATAATTAGGATTATATTTAAGTATGTGTTTATTACTATTTAGAATAATCTAAAATAAAGTTTTTAATACTGGTAATGCCACGCTGCAGACGAATACTTTGTCAAGAATGGCATATTATTTGTCTGTAGCATGAATGGGCCGGCTCGTCCGGGAAAGTGCCACACTCCCGCAGAAAACCGGCGTCTGAGTGGTAGCTTATCTACCGCGCTTCGTACCGTGAGCGGCCGAGTTCCAAAGGCCTAACACCCTCCCCCTCCCATTTCCACTCTCATAATGACACTCTCCTTAAAGATCGGCAACGATTACACACTGCCTATGGCGCTGCAGAAGTCTATGAGAGGCATTGATTGCTTTCCATCAGGTGACACGCCTACTCGTTTGCCTTCCTATCCTATAAAAAAATATGTCACAAGTCATAATAGTCAGATTGCACCATTATCGTTATTGTCGCTTATTATCCTGGTCAATTGGCTCAGTGGCGGGGCCCTCCGCCCGCGGAGTCAATGGTCGCGGGTTCGATTCCCGCATCAGAATAAATGTTTATATGGATTTTTAAATGTTTATTCCGAGTCTGGTAACCCCCCCAATCCACATTTCCTTTCCTGCCCCTTCCTTTCTTCTCTATCCTTTCCCTTCCTCTCCGCCAATCCACGGTCTGCCGTGCCAATGGATGCGTGGCTAGGGGCGAGTCTTGTCGTAAGCGTGCCGATCGTCCCGGGGTCGGGCTCACCCGGGGACTATGGTGCCTTACCTCAGCATGCAGGGCTCTGCTGGGGCTGACCTCCATCCTCCCTTGCGGCTCGTGGGGTTCACTAAAGACGAATTTAATATACCTAATTTGTCGAAAATGACGGCGACGTGGTTCGCCACCCGTCACGTCCTGATTCTCACGAGGGCGAAAAGCGACCAATGACGAGCCGTTTCGCTGCGATGAATGGCAGCGGATGGAGCTCGTGGTCTCTGCCAACCCCTGCGGGGGATAGGCGTGAATATATAAAAAAAAAATATCCTGGTTGTTATGTATAGCTAAGGCTTGAGTATAGATTGTTGGTATGTATATGGGGGTTGCTTACAAGTATACATACATACATAATGCCAGAATAAGGAATGAAGATATAAGAGAGGAATGTGGAATAAAAGGTGTCGAGACAAAAGTTGAGAAAGGGATGCTTAGACAGTTTGGACACATAGAAAGGATGGATGAAAGACGACTGGCAAACGAAACTTACGTTGCAGATGTGGATGGAAGGGTCGGTACGGGGAAGACCAAGGAAAACATACCTTGACCAAATTGCCGAAGTGTTTAAGAAAGGCCCTTAAAGGAGGAGCTTGCATGAGGAGAGTAATGAGTGTGGAGGAAGCAAGGAAAGTATGCCGAGATCGTAGCAGATGGAGATCTGTGGTCTCTGCCTACCCCTACGGGAGACAGGCGTGACGATATATATGAATGTATGTAAAAATGAAGCAATTATAAATATGTTTACTATGAATTATATAAGTTTTAGATTATACCGTTTAAGCATGTAAATATATACATATACATATTATATTTTTCCCCAACACTTTACTAACATTATATATTTAATTATATATTTGTACATAATATAATATATGTATTACATTTATATACGGACAGTCAAAAGTTTTACCCAGCTAAGATCCGCGACAAGCAAAACAATAACAGAAAATTAATAATGTGTGTTTTTCCGTTGCGTTTAGTGGATTTATTTGGAACTTAAACCAAAAACTTACCGAAAATCGGCCATCAACTCTCCACCCACAAATAACTGAAGATGCCTCGTGTTGGGGCGAAAAACGTGTCGTGTACAAGATGGAAAAGTGATAGTGTGTGTTTGGTGTTGTGTATAGTGGTTGGTGGGTGGAGAGTTGATGGCCGATTTTCGGTAAGTTTTTGGTTTAAGTTCCAAATAAATAAATCCACTAAACCCAACGGAAAAACACACATTATTAATTTTCTGTTATTGTTTGCTTGTCGCGGATCTTAGCTGGGTAAAATTTTTGACTGTCCGTATAGTGATGGATTTCCGCAAAGTAACTCCTGACTCCATTACTAATATTACATTTATACATTCATACATAGTCTAAAGAATACATTTCGTATTGTATAATGTATTCGATCATAAACGAAAACAAAATTGATCACTAATCAAACTTTTAATAATTCCACAGCAGATAACAATATCCAGAACGACACGTAACAAAACTCCTTTAAGACTAAGGAGTCATTTAAGCTGGGCGAAGTTCCGCTACGTCCCGCCACCGGAACATCCGGCGCTAATGGCGGTCCATCATGGCCGCCGCTTCCGGAACTCGACGCTACAATGGATGGCTAACATTTATCCACCGAGTGTCGGGACTGAAGGGTTTACTGGGATTCCTTGTGATACTACTTTATGTTCCACAATTCTTAAGCGGAAGTGGCTATTGGGGTTAGGAAATTATGGTCGCGGAAATTTTATCAGCCAGACAAAAATTGTAAAGATAGCACTAGCTTTGTCATACAGTATACGACTAAGATGAAAATTTCATAATAATTTTGTAATAAAACTATTATAAAATACGAGATAAAACATCTCTGAAAATTGCTCAGAAATAAGCACACACACACCCACACACACACTAATATATACTTCTGTTACTCCACTGAGTTATTTTTCTTACGGAGTTCTTATACTTTTACGTCTGAACGATATAATCTGTGTATTATTAAACTATAGCTTGCTGAGGTAAGTCACTATAGTACCCGGGAGCCCGATCCCGGGACGGACGGCACGCTTGCGGCTAAGCTGGCCCCTAGCCATGATCATTGATCGATCGATCCCACCACCTTATTTATAATTTCCATAAGTGCAACTCTTAATCAATTGGTTTATCCTTTTTTTTAATAATACAGACATATATTATCTGTACTATTTGTATGTATTGATGTATAGCGAACATACAAATAAAACATACGCGTAGACTCATTGAAAATACAAGGAAAATAAATACGTCTGAGAACATTATAGTGCATATAAATAAATGAAATCCACTAGAGTATTGTGTTATTGTGTGAGATGTATTGCTTCTTTATACAGCGGGTGGGAATTTTTCCAGCTCTTTGAGACAAGCGACGGCTTGCATCCAGGTGATTGAATGGCTGGGAAAACAACGTAATCTTTCTCGCTCAAAGCGCGAGGCGTTGGGTGTTCGTTGAGGATTAGCTTTGCTAGAACTGTCTTGAACAATATGAAAAGTTTACTCTTACTTCATAAATCTTATAACGGAACAAATATGTTCCTCATAGTCAACTAAAATGTATTTAGCGACAACGGTTGGAATTATTGTAGAATGAATCTCGCCCCGACTTTTTTTATGGGATAAGAAGGTGAAATAGCAGGCGTGTCACCTCATGGAAAGCAATCAACGCCGCCCATAGACATCCGCAGCAGGCATAGGCAGTGCGACAGCGTTGCCGACATTTAAAGAAAGTGACATTATGGGGGAGTGGGAGGGACAAAGTGTGGGTCTGCAGCGTGGGTCTACCACTAACAAAACCGACTGGATTTCAACTTGTGTACACAAAATGTGAGAAGACGAACGAACGCTTTAGCTTTGGACCGGCTTACATCTAGAAATGGATTGCTACAACCCAAAAAAATATTATGGGTAGAGTACTAATGTGCAAATGATAATATCCAAGGCGATTTCTCGCCGAAACTACGAGATCAACACGTCAGTTTAGTATTATGTACAAATTACCGATAAGTTTTGCTTTCATATAGCGAATTTTGTTGTCAATAATATGGAAGAGGGTCTGGCGTTATAATATTAATCTTCTTTTCGCCGGCAACCGCGAACGCTTTCACTGCGCTAAGTCTTTCCTGACGTACTATTTTTATCCATAATTGATATCTACTATGATTAAGTAAGTAAGGCGGAATGGTGAGCAATAGTAGGGTTTTTAATAATGATCAATCTACTATTGTAGATTTTCTCATTATAATTACAGTCTAGAGTAGAGAGAGAAGTGAGGGGTAGAGGGGTTGGGCCTGCGGAACTCAGCCGCTCACCGGACGAAGCGCGGTAGCACCACTCAGACGCCGATTTTCTGCGGGAGTGTGGTACATCCCCGGGCGAGCCGGCCCATTCATGCTACAGACAAATAATATGCCATTCTTGACAAAATATTCGTCTGCAGCGTGGCTCTACCACTAGAATTCAGACAAAACATATTTACGGATATGAGAAACACAAGTGAAACGAATGTGTTTTAAATTTGCACAGAGCTCACACTATATTTGCGGTGCTTTACAAGGAAGGTTTCACGTGTACAGCTATTGTCAGCTTATGGGATTATCCGTAGAGCGCTATCGGCCATCTTCGTTGTGTAGTTCCGTCTCTTTCCTCTTTTCCCGGTTCCGGGTCCCAGTCGAATTAATCCCCAATCGAATGCCTTCCGTTTTGAGTTCGTTCAATTTCATTCGTTCCATTCGTTTGATGGATATTTTACTGAGATTTATTTAACAAGGGAATATTTTTTGTATCTTATTTTCTTTTTCACCTGGGTCATGTCATGAGACATGACAGATTCAAAATGGCTGCAACTGATCATGATGAGAAAATTCGCGGGCAAAAGACAAGTTGGTCGAAAAGAAAGTCTTGGCTACGTATATCAGGGAGTGGACCGGGATAGCGACTGCTCAAGAACTGCTGCACCTCGCGAAGCAGGAGGAAAGTTATGCTGAATTGGTTGCCAACCTTCGCTAGTCGGATAGAAGAAGAATATTTTCCCAGCACCAGTCATTTCTTTCTTTATTTGCAGACATATATACATACATATCATCACGTCTGTTTCCCGTAGGGGTAGGCAAAGACCACAGATCTCCATCTGCTACGATCTCGGCACACTTTCCTTGCTTCATTCACACTCATCACTCGCTTCGTAGAAGCTCGTCGGTTAAGGATTTTTTTATGGGATTGGGAGGCAAACGAGCAGACGTGTCACCTGATGCAAAGATGGATGGACGCCGCCCATAGACATCCGTAGCACCATAGGCAGTGCGTAAGCGTTGCCGACCTTTAAGGAAAGTGTCATTATGGGAGTGGGAATGGGAGGGAGAAGGGGTAGAGGGAGGGAGGAGGGTGTTGGGCCTCCGGAACTCGGCCGCTCACCGTACGAAGCGCGGTAGCTAAGCTACCACTCAGACGTCGGTTTTCTGCGGGAGTGTGGTACTTCTCCGGGTGAGCCGGCCCATTCATGCTACAGACAACTATTATGTCATTCTTGATAAAGTATTCGTCTGCAGCGCGGCTCTACCACTATAAATACCTGGCCTTTGAACTTCGGCAATTTACTTGACCCAATGCCGAAGTATGGCATAGTATATTCTTCTTGATCTTTCCCTACCGTCCCTTCCATCCACATCCGCAACGTAAACTTCTTTCTTCTTTTGTCAGTCGTCTTTCATTCTTTATGTGTCAAACCATCTAAGAATCCCTTTCTTAACTTCTGTCACGACACCTTCTTCAACTCCACTTTCTTCATTTATTTAAGTCAGTATTGTTAACTGCTAAACGTAATTCCAATCGATATCATAAATGTTATCTAAGCACGTCGCGTGCCCTGGGCGACGTGTGAACGCGGTTTGTTCGATTAGAAGCTTTCGCGTCGAACTTTGCGTTGAGCTTTACTTAATTACGGTTAAACTTTAGTCATTGTGTAGAACATTACAACATTAACTTCGTCCCGGCGGAACCACTTTCATCACGTAGGCACATTACGTTTTCTACGTGATCAACCGATAACGTGTTTGAACTTGACGAAACCGTTTCGATTGAACTTTAAATACTTGATAGATTATACTATGAGGAGAAGGATATGATTAATGGAATCAGGCGTTACTTTGCGGAAATCGTTCACTTTTCGGTTGTCTTCCGTAGACTCTACTATACCTAAAGATGCCTCGTGTTGGGGCGAAACACATGTCGTTTACAAAGTGGATAAGTGGTAATGTGTGTTTTTTGTTGTGTATAGTGGTTGGTGGGTGGAGAGATGCTGACGGCCGTTATTCGGTAACTTTTTGGTTTAAGTTCCAAATAAATCCACTTCATCCAACAGGAAAAACACACATTATTAATTTTCTGTTATTGTTTGCTTGTCGCGGATCTTAGCTAAGTAAAACTTTTGACTGTCCACATAGGAGAAGGATAGAGAAGAAAGGAAAGGGCGGAGGCCCAACCTCCCTCATCATCAACAGCCTGCAGTAGTCCACTGTTGGACAAAGAAATAACAGATCATTAAAGGTGAACACATTGTAATATCAATATATCAATGTAATATCAATCGCTTGTTTAACATTGTAATAAGGTTCGCACATCCATTTGGCACTCTAATTTAATGGCTATACGTTTCACGGAATTGTATCAATATTACAAAGCTAATGGGTTCTGAGTACATATATATACACACATATATATATATATATATATATATATATATATATATATATATATATATATATATATATATATATATATATATATATATATATATATATATATATATATATATATATATATATATATATACAATATTCAGGTTTGGAAATTCAAGTTGTTGCAGTTATGTTTAATTATCTATCAGTATATGTGTTTCTTAACGTATTGTATGTGTATTTTTAAATGAGTAGTAGTAAATATATAAACAACTCACTTAATGGCGAACTCCCGAACTGAATTTGTCAGCCACATCATGTTACCAAGTTCTCTGAATTATCACGTGGCTGGTGTCAAAGAAACTTGTGAAGTTCTCAGTTAGTGTCGTTTGAGAGACACCTACATATTCCTCCCTCCTTGCACACGAAACACTTTCAAAGTTCACAGCATGCAATTTTCACATTATGCGAAAACTCGGGGCAATGCATTCAAAACTGGCTTAAGATATGAAAATGAATAATTTTGAGTTTATGTTATCTAGTTCTTATAAGTTTTAATAATGGACTCAGGCGTTACTTTGCGGAAATCCATCACTATGTGGACAGTCAAAAGTTTTACTTAGCAAAGATCCGCGACAAGCAAAACAATAACAGACAATTAATAATGTGTGTTTTTCTGCTGGATGAAGTGGATTTATTTGGAACTTAAACCGAAAACTTACCGAAATCGGCCATCAATTCTCCACCCAACAACCACTACACACAACACCAAACTCACATTACCACTTTTCCACCTTGTAAACGATACGTGTTTCACCCCAATACGAGGCATCTTCAAGAATAGTAGACTCTACGGAAGAAAATCTAAAAGTCCTTATAAGTTTTTAAAGGCAAAACACGCATAAAAACAAAATTGTAAATAAAAATTGTGTTGTTTACACCACACTTTCCTTTCTTCTCTATCCTTGTCCCTTAGTCGCAAGCGTGCCGGCCGTCCCGGGATCGGGCTCCCCCGGGTACTATGGTGCCTTACCTCAGCATGCAGGGCTCTGCTGGGGCTGACCTCCATCCTCCCTTGCGGCTCGTGGGATTCACTATGACGAATTTTAATATACCTAATTTGTTAAAAAATGACCTGTCACATCCTGAGAGAAGCGACAAACGGAGAGCCGTTTCGCTATGATAAATGTGAAAGGAAAGATGGATGAAAAGATATATGAGCAAGGAAGGTATGCCGGGATCGTAGCGGATGGAGATCTGTGATCTCTGCCAACCCCTACGGGAGATAAGCGTGAAGTTATGTATATATTAGGTACAAAAATAAGAAGCCTTAAAGAGTAATATATTATATCATAATAATAATTATTCTGTTTTAAATTAATTCTTATCTTGGATTATTGCCGAGTAAGCAACACTTCTTTTCCTTTAATCCCAAAGTTTCCAAAGAAATCCATAATTCAGTTTAATGTAATTAAAATAAACTGCGTTTATTTCGAAAATCACTACAAATACATTTACATGATCACACTATTGGAAACTAAATAAACGACCTTGTATTTTTTATGGGATAGGAGGGCAAACGAGCAAGCGTGTCGCCTGATGGAAAGCAATCAACGCCGGCCATAGACAACCGCGACACCGCAGGAGTCACGGAATCGTTACCGGCCTTTTACAAACATACGATCAGGTCTAATTCCCGTAGGAGTAGGCTCAGCATTTCGGGGCTCTGATGGGGCTGACCTCCATCCTTCCTTGCGGCTCGTGGTATTCACTATGACGAATGTTAATAACCTTAATTTGTAGGTATGTGTAGGCATGTTTTTTGAAGGTGCCAATGTCGTATCGGTTCTTAAAGACCGCCGAAGGTAGCTAGTCTAGCCACAGAGTGGTGGTGCGTGGAAAGAAGATTCGAGAGAAGCGCACCGTACTGGATCGCCACTCATTCAGATCGTGGGGATCAAACTTTTCATTACGGCGATTTGTGCGTGTGGGTGTCAATATAATATAATTAGAATAAACTGCGTTTTATTTTAATTACATTAAATTAAATTATAATTAATCTAAACCGAATTATTTTTAATATCAAATTTTTTATTAAAACTCCCCGATTGATTCGCAAACAGTAATGGCGGCCAACGTCGCTCGGATGCTGAACGTCAATTACATCGGACAGGCCGCCATTAAAATTTACATTAGCTTCTAGAAGCATCGATACGCTCCGGCAATTTTATTTGCTCGATCAAAGCTTACAAAGGTAAAAAAACCCTTTAGAAAAGGCAACTAAAAAGATAGTAAAAGAATTTATATGTAAAGATGAATCGATAAGGGTTTAATATTGTATGAAAAGGGGATTTTATATTTATGCCGGAAAATTATTACTTTTATTGTAATAATCGAAAAACAAAGTCTTGGCTACGTAATATCAGGCAGTGGACCGGGATAGCGAGTGCTCCAGAACTGCTGCACCTCGCGAAGGAGAAGGAAAGTTGTGCTGAATTGGCTGCCAACCTTCGCAAGTCTGAGATGCACTCTTAGAAGAAGAAAATTGTAATAATACGAAATACAACCGCACAACTCGTATTTAACGATGAATAAAAAGTATTTTATTAACGATTGAAAATTTTATCAAAATATATATATATATATATATATATATATATATATATATATATATATATATATATATATATATATATATATATATATATATATATATATATATATATGTATGTATATATATATATATATATATATGTATGTATTTTTAAATTCTAACTTTCAATTTTGCTAACCAAAATAAATTATTCGAATTAAACTTCTCATCTCTTCTGCAATAATTAATTTTTAATTATTTAATTAACAAGTAAGGTAAGCACAAACACAAGTGAATTTGCCGGTATTTAAAATATTTTTCTTACAACATCAATCGAGTGGGTTCAAATAAACCAATAATTTTAGTTAAATACCGTATACAATATATTTCTCTTTCAATTTCTGTTTGTCCACACAATATATCGCCAATTTTTCCATGCATTTTATTATAATATTCGTTTATAAAAAATGTCTGTGTGTATTATGTATGTCGTAAAAAAGCGTAAACGTAGTAAGCCGCAAAATGAAAACTAACCACCAACCTTAAAAGCCAAAAAAGCTTTTAAGGTTCCCGAAAAAATTGTATCTGATCACTCAAAAACAATCTTCAAGCTATACAATATTTTTTATTGGTCATAGAGCTGTAAAATTCAGACCGTTCGGACGAAATATTTTTTTCTGATCTGAATCTATATATATAAAAATAGAGAGCTATTTTGTCTCGCTAAAACTCAAAAACGGCTCGACCGATTTGAATATATTTGTTTTGATTGTCTTCGATATAATACAGGGAAGGTTTAAGAACACAAAAAAATATAGGGAAACCGAAAAAAAAGAGTGAAAAATGAAAAAATATTTTTCGTCATTTCACTTCCAATTACTTTCAATAGATGCCGTTCGTGACTGCTTTATCGCATTGTTATACAAAACTGTCGTTTCTTATGTGCGATTTTGAAAAGTGTTGCATACCTAAGTACTTACATACCAGGGGAACATAAATTGTAGGTGAAACGAAGGTCACCGGGCCATCTAGTATGGATTAAATACTTCTGACGTCTGTGTCATTTACAACGTTTTCGCGTTTTACGTCGTATACGCTCTTTTATACTCGTATAACTCGGTTGGTAACTTCAAAGTGGGTGTGAACGATCGAAGCGAGACCACATCCACTTTGCTCCATGTTCAATCTGTCTCCACTCTGCCCCTTCATGTGTGCAGCCACCGTGAACACTTGTCCTCCAGCTGAACGTGATACATTTGCCCAATATACTCACTTCACTAGATATCTATCAGTTTATGTGGGTGATTTATTTATTCTGAAAAGATAAAGGTCGCTTCACATCGATTTAAATGTGGTTGGATAAATTCACTTGATTTCCTTATAACCAAATGGTTATAAAAAAAAAATTCTATTTCTCTCTTTCTTTCTATTAATCTCAAAATAGAATAGAAAGAGAGAAATAGAATTTTTTTTCCATAATCCACAAAACAGTAAACAAATATACATATAAAATAAAAATAAAAAATAAAATTAAAAAAAGAAGATAAATATTGTTATGTGGACAGTCAAAAGTTTTTCTTAGCTAAGATCCGCGACAAGCAAAACAATAACAGAAAATTAATAATGTGTGTTTTACTGCTGGATGAAGTGGATTTATTTGGAATTTAAACCAAGACTTACCGAAAATCGGCCATCAATTCTCCACCCACCAACCACTATACACAACACCAAACACACATTATCACTTGTCCATCTTGTAAACGACACGTGTTTCGCCCCAACACGAGGCATCTTGAGGTATAGTTCCAAATAAATCCACTAAACCCAACGGAAAAACACACATTATTAATTGTCTGTTATTGTTTTGCTTGTCGCGGATCTTAGCTAAGTAAAACTTTTGACTGTCCACATTGTGATGGATTTCCGCAAAGTAACGCCTGACTCCATTAATAATCATAAATATTGTTTACTATGCTATGTTTAAAAGTATAACAAACAAAAAAAAGAAAAAACAAAAATCAAAATCATAATAATAGTATATTCTAATGAATGATAGAATAAGAAATTAAGACATAAGAGAGCGATGTAGAGTACAAGATGAAAGGCGACTGGCAAAAGAAATTTACGTTGCGAATGTGGATGGAAGGGTCGAAAACATACCTAGACAAAATTGCTAAAGTATTTAACAAAGACCAGGTCAAAAGTACACATAACCGGCGGGCTTGCATAAGGAGCGTCATTAGGGAGGGTGTTGAGCCTCAGGAATTCAATCGCTCAGACGAAGCGCGTTAACTAAGCTACAAGTCAGAAGCCGATTTTCTGCAAGAGCGTGGCACTTCCCCGGGCGTGCCGGTCCATTTATGCTACAGACAAACAATATGCCATTCTTGACAAAGTATTCGTCTGCAGCGTGGCTCTACCATACTTTTATTTTGAGGTTATTTTTAGATTTTAATTACTTGTTTGCTTCCCTTTATTTTATATGTACAATATAATATCTATTTAGGTTTTAATTTTAGCATTAAGTTACTGTAAAATGGTGTTACGAATAATCTTTTATATTTCTATTTCAATGGTCGTGTGTTTGTTCCTTGTAACAGAATAAATATATGTATGGCTCACAGATATTTATTCCGAGTCTGGGTACCCCGCCAATCCGCATTGGACAAGCGTGGTGGGTTAACATCCATACCACTAGAAAGAAGGAATTCCGTCTTCAGCTGTGGATATAAGTGCTGTGAAAATACAAACATTGATGAAGGCATATATATATATATATATATATATATATATATATATATATATATATATATATATATATATATATATATATATATATATTCAAGCCTATCCCCCGCAGGGGTTGGCAGAGACCACAGAGCTCCATCCGCTGCCATTCATCGCAGCGAAACGGCTCGTCATTGGTCGCTTTTCGCCCTCGTGAGAATCAGGACGTGACGGGTGGCGAACCACGTCGCCGTCATTTTCAACAAATTAGGTATATTAAATTCGTCTTAGTGAATCCCACGAGCCGCAAGGGAGGACGGAGGTCAGCCCCAGCAGAGCCCTGCATGCTGAGGTAAGGCCCCATAGTACCCGGGGGAGCCCGGGCGATCGGATCGGATAAATTTTATTCTATAGCTTATAGGTTAAATTAGTAATAAGTCTTCAGTATTTATAAAATTATCTACATTATCTTACTTTGAATAGCGTTTGTTTGTACAACATTAGTGCTTACTGTGTCTTGAATGTGTCACTATCGTTTATTACATAGTTTGTAATTAATTTATGTTGATTAATGTGTCAAAGGAATTCAATAGTCAGTTACATAACCTGTATTTAACAGCTTAACAGAATCCTTCCTAAAACTTTAATATAGACGATAATATTAATTCAGCTATGACATTATAACGAGGGACAAATCTTCTTCTAAGACTGCCTCTCCGACTTGCGAAGGTTGGCAGCCAATTCATCACAACTTTCCTCCTCCTACGCAAGGTGCAGCAGTTCTGGAGCACTCGCTATCCCGGTCCACTCCCTGATATTACGTAGCCAAGACTTTCTTTTTCGACCAACTTGTCTTTTGTCTGCGATTTTTCTCTTCATGATTAGTTGCAGCAATTTGTACCTGTCATGTCTCATGATATGACCCAGGTAAGCAACTTTTCTAACTTTGACGATCTGCAAAATTTCACGTTTTTGCTAGACTTATCGAAGCATCCGTCTATATGCCCACATTTCGAACGCTTCTATACGTTTTCTAAGGTCTTCTTTAAGCGTCCAAGCCTCACATCCGTATAGAAGAACGGGCCAGATGTAACAGTGGAGCATTCTAAGGGACAAATAGTTGCCTTTATAAATCTATTTGAAGAGTGAATTGGGGGTCTTAGACTGATTTATTAAATGTTCATTTCATTGTCATCATCATGAACAATAGCCTATGGTAGTCCACTGCTGAATATGGGCCTCCCCCATGAAGCGCCACCTGGCACGATCTATCCTTGGAATGCAAGGGAGCATACTCAAACCTGCTCCATCTCTCAAACTCACCTGCACGCGGTGCTACACAACCGACGAGGCAACCTAGCCCGATCTTCGGCTACACGCATGCATTCTCTTGCGCAGATCGTCGCTCCATCTAGCAGGGGGGCGTTCCACACTACGTTTGCTGAGTCGCGGTCTCCACACCAGCACTCGTCTACTCCAACGATTGTCGGATAATAATACTGCATATATAATAATAAATTTTTGCAATAAAAGGAAATTCTTTTTTTCAGGTATGCACTATTATAATTGAGTAAGAAAAGAGGACACTGTACAGGTAATAAGCAAAGAAGAGAAGGTACTGTTCATGCATTGGTGCGTAAAATTAGGTTTTTTTTAACACATATTTGTAGTATGCAAGTCACGAAGAGTTGGTGGCAAATTGTTCCAACACTTAGTTGCGGTGTATTTAAAGCTACCACGAAACGCAGCCGAGCAGAGGCGAGGGACAACCAGTGATGACCAAGACGTCCTCATATTACGAGCTCTATTTTGTTTATATATATATATATATATATATATATATATATATATATATATATATATATATATATATATATATATATATATATATATATGTCTATGTACTCAGAACCCATTAGCTTTGTAATATTGATACAATTCCGTGAGACGTATAGCCATTAAATCAGAGTGCCAAATGGATGGGCGAACCTCATTACAATGTTAAACAAGCGATTGATATTACAATGTGTTCACCTTTAATGATCTGATATTTCTTTGTCCAATAGTGGATATATATATATATATATATATATATATATATATATATATATACATACATATATATATAATGTTTTTGGTTAGTCGACACCAACAAATCTGCACACATTTTTAATATAAGTTATACAAGTTATACAAAATTTATAAATGTGTGTGGGACAACCTGTATAATTTAAAAATATGTAAGTACATATTTTTAAATTATACAGGTTGTCCCACGGAGTCCAAAATAATAAAAATTAACCACAATAACCGAAAAATGGTTACAGTTTGACCAAATTTCTAGGTTTTTCTTAAATGCCCATAATTTTCAAACTGCATGGGATACATTTTTTTTCTGACTTTTCTCATGATGGTTACAATCAATCCTGTCACCCCGTTTCGGCTTGACGTTGAGTTCTGGGACACCCTGTATATGTATGCAAATTTAAAAATATGTAAGTGTTAGCATATGATATTGATTGTGACGATTAATGAATACAGTAAAATTCGGACTGTCTACGTCATAATATAAGAAGTAACAAAAAAACATTAAGTTTATTTTTATGGCACAGGAAGGCAAACGAGCAGGCGTGTCACCTGATGGAAAGCAACCAACGCCGCCCATACACATCCGCAACGCCATAGGCAGTGCGGAAGCGTTGCCGACCTTAAAGGAAAGTGAACTTATGGGAGTGGGAGTGGGAAGAGGAGGGTGTTGGGCGTCCGGAACTCAGACCGCTCACCGTACGAAGCGCGGTAGACAAGCTACCACTCAGACGCCGGTTTTCTGCGGGAGTGTGGTACTTCCCCGGGCGAACCGGCCCATTCGTGCTACAGACAAATAATATGCCATTCTTGACAAAATATTCGTCTGCAGCGTGGCTCTACCACTAGAATGTCCCAATAAAAAATGTGTGCAATAAAAATATCGCGGCACAAAAATAAATCCCTAATTGCTTCCTCAGCAAACATGCCAGGAAGCCGTAAATTTTGATTAATTCCCCAATGGAAATGAAAAATAAAAGCATGGAACAGATAGATACATTGTATTATATTTTTCGAAGGTTTTATTATAAACGATATTACATAACAGGAAAAAAATAAATTTACGACTGTTCATAAAAGCTCTGTCCGTCAATTCGTCCGTCCCTTTCCGCGGTCCCCCCCCCCCTCGTCGCCACTGTCAGCCGAAGGCTTTTGTGAAACTGGATCCCTTTGTTTCGAGACGTCCAACAATTCGCTCCGCTGTGCCGTTATTAATATCTTAAAAGTTCATTTAGCTGGGACACGTTGTCAAATTCGGTACACGATTTTGAACCTTATTTTTTTTTAATACTCTATTGTACACATAAAACACGACATACAAGAATTAAAAGGAAAGAGGATGTACACAGGCGAGCTTAACTTAAAATTTGAGTTTTCTTCCAGCAAACCCAGAAGTGAAAGAGAGATAAGATAAGCTGTGAGGATAGAAATAAGTGTACAAAAACAAAATATAATAATAATATACATAGCAATACATACTATATAAATAAGAGGACATATACATACATATATACATATATATATACATATATATATATATATATATATATACATATATATATATATATATATATGGATACATAAAGGAAATGTTCATTAATTCTTCTCTTAAATACCTTATTTACTTTCCTATGCATGCTATACATTTTTCACTGCTGACCATGGAGGCACAAAGTGTATGCGATAGATATATTTCTTTCGTTGAAGGAATTGAACCTTTGACTGCGCAAGTGCTAACTTAGTGGCCCAGTTTGTTAACAAATCAGTGGTAGTTTTATAATTTAAAGTTTCGACTTCTTTGTGACTACTACCTTCGTAGTATTTGGACAGTCAAAAGTTTTACTTAGCTAAGATGCGCGACATTTTTTGATTTTCTGCCGTAGAGTCTACTATACCTGAAGATGCCTCGTGTTGGGGCGAAACACGTGACGTTTACAAGATGGAAAAGTGGTAATGTGTCTTTGGCGTGTGTGTAGTGTCTAGTGGTTGGTGGGTGGAGAATTGATGGCCAATTTTCGGTAAGTTTTTGGTTTAAGTTCCAAATAAATCCACTTCATCCAGCAGAAAAACACACAATCAATTAATTTTCTGTTATTATTTTGCTTGTCGCGGATCTTAGCTAAGTAAAACTTTTGACTGTCCACATAGTCATAGATTTCCGCAAAGTAACGCCTGACTAGAATCCATCCATTTATTCCGATGTGGGGATCGAACCCGCGACCATTGACTCCGCGGGCGAAGGACCCCGCCACTGAGCCAATCGGTCGTCAGAAGTATTATAGATTTCGTTTTATTGCTACACTCTAAAAATTTTACAGTATATTAAATATATTTTATGTGTTAGTTGGAGGACCATGATGGTGTGGATTCGATTTCACGAAAGTAATCCATGTCCGAGATGAAATCCATCGGTTTGACGTGGCCTGAAGTGAAGCGCATTGCTCAAGACTGATCTCAATGGAGAAGCACTGTTCACGTCCCACCTCGGGGACATAAGACCATATGATGAATGCATGTCCATATAACATTTCGCACGCGATTCACAAGTAATCGATTGTACGCTCGTCGATAGCATATCCGATTTGTTAGACCATCTCCGGCCGGGGCTGGCATCGCGCCAGCTCTGTAACCTCTCCATCCAACTGGCGAGACATTAACCCCCCATTGGCACACAACTATTATTGCTTAGTTTCACAATGTCTCCGCCCATATGAGACTATTAACAGAATTTGTTTATTGAGACAACTTAAAATGTTATATTAGTAGACAACAGTGTTCCTTCTAATTTCTTGTGACTTGTTTGTGCACTTTTTTAAGTGTGTGGAGTTTTTTTCCAAAACAAAAAAATGTGGGGAGATGTGAAAAATCGCATATTTATGTATATGTGTGGGTGGATTTTTGAATGATAGAATAAGAAATGAAGATATAAGAGAGCAATGCGGAGTAAAAGATGTTGTGACAAAATTTGAGAAAGGGATGTTTGAGTACATAGAGAGGAAGGATGAAATACGACTGGCAAAAGAAATTTGCGTTGCGAATGTGGATGGGAGGGTCGGTAGAGGAAGACCACGAAAAACATACCATGACCAAATTGCTGAAGTTTTTAAGAAAGGCCAGGTCAAGAGTACCCTTAAACGGCGGGCTTGCATGAGGAGAATAATGAGTGTGGAAGAAGCAAGGGAAGTATGCCGAGATCGTAGCAGATGGAGATCTGTGGTCTCTGCCTACTCCTACGGAAGACAGGCGTGATGATATATATGTATGTATGTAAAGCAATAGAAAAATATCGGAGGCAATCATGAGGACTACCGACAGAAATGAAAACTTAAAACTGTATTTTGAAATTTCAAACTAAATTATTAATAACATATTTAGTACTCACTGTTGTACTGCAATGATCTGACAATTCAACAATTGAAATAATCAAACTAAAACACGATATAAAGAACAACGCAAAGTATACACACATAGAACTTTCCACGTAAAAAATTAAACTTTATTTGCATAGATGTACACAACACTAATATTACATATCACGTGAGAGTGATAGCTACAGGTATGCTGCTATTACTACAGCATGTTGCTGACGCGACTCACAAAACTTTATCCATCCATGAAGCGTCCAACGCACACACATACAATCGGGTATATACAATGTGTTGGCGTGATGCGTGTACTTAGGCAGCTGCGCGCGCATTAACTGTGTTTAAAGTATGTCTATAGCTATACTCATAGCTATAGATATACCTTAAGCATTAGCATGTCGCTGACGCGAACACATAGATTTTTTCCCTACGTAGAGTCATGTAATGTGGCTATAGAAGTTTTCACTTCAATAACCGAGTAGAAGTTCGTTGAACAATTCATTCCCAATTTATATATAATAACAGGAAACGTTTTAAATATTTATTTTAAACCTGGGATTAATTTCGCGGTACATTTTGTTTTCAAAATCCTTTCATTCAGTTTTCGATTGTACAATAAAACTGGGTGCAGCCATCTAGCGTTGGTCCCAATCTCGCTACAATGCTTTGATTAAATTGAATAGTGAACTGGTTTATGATCACCGGGTGAATTCGATTCAATCATTTATTTATTAAACACAAAATGTAAACTAGCCGTGAGCCACGCTGCAGACGTATATTTTGTCAAGAATGGCATAATATTTGTCAGTAGCGTGAATGGGCCGGCTCGACCGGGGTTGTACTGCACTCCCGCAGAAAATCGGCGTCTGAGTGGTAGCTTAGCTACTGTGCTTCGTACGGTGAACAGCTGAGTTCCGGAGGCTCAGCTCCCCTCATCCCCTTCATCTCCCTCCCACTCCCATAATAACACATTCCTTAAAGGTTGGCAACGCTTTCGCACTGCCTATGGCGCTGCGGATGTCTTGGGCGGCGTTGATTGCTTTCCATCAGGTGACACACCTGCTTGTTTGCCGTCCTATTCCACTCGCGGAAGCTGCCGATCTTTAGGGAAAGTATCTTTATGAGGGTGGGAGTGGGTTGGGCCTCCGGAACTCAGCCGCTCACCGTACTAAGCTACCACTCAGACGCCGGTTTTCTGCGGGAGTGTGGTACTTCCCCGGGCGAGCCGGCCCATTCATGCTACAGACACACATTATGCCATTCATGACATAGTATTCGTCTGCAGCGTGGCTCTACCACTATTTTAATCTCCTCTAGTTTTCTTTTATTACTTATGCATAAAACACCCTCCACATTCGGACATCCTATACATTTATTATAATTAATCTATTCAACTCAAAGTCTTTAGTAAACAAATTCCTTTTACAATGTGCAATATAGAAATACTAATCGCTCTCTTGCATCCTGCCGTCAACATCGCTTGTGTGGGCTGACCTCGACATCTTTAGATTGTATGCAGTCTGCAGTGTGTTGACCGCATTGCAACGAAATTTATATCCCGTCGCATATTGAATTTGTCCCACTGCATATATTTCATTTTATTTCAATTCCACAACATCCGCCGGCGAATTCCACAACCGCACAACTCGACGTAAAGAAAAATTTCATCCCCACCATCTGGATGAGTAGCGATCTATTATGGTGCGTTTCTCTTGTAATTTCTTTCCACGCACCACCAGTTTGTGGAACCAGCTACCCTCGGCGGTCTTTCCGAACCGTTACGACATTGAAACCTTAAAAAAACAAGCCGATACATACCTAAAAGGCCGGCAACGCTTCTGCGACACCGGGGGTGTCGCGGTTGTCCATGGGCGGCGTTGATTGCTTTCCATCAGGCGACACGCTTGCTCGTTTGCCCTCCTATCCCATAAAAAAAATTTGTGCTTCTTTCTTCTTATTGCAATATATTCATTTTATTTTGTCGTAAGAAGATTAATAAAGTCAAGCGTTACTTTGCAAAAATCCATTACTATGTGGACAGTCAGAATTTTTCTTGACTACAGATCCGTGGAAAACACACAAACAAAAGCAGAAAAATAATAATGTGTGTTTTTACTGGAGGAAGAGAATTTAAATTTTACCGAAAAACGGCCGCCAGTAACTCTCTATTTCCCGAGGGAGAGGGGGATTAGTGGAGTAATTAAAGATCGTAGAGATGTGTCACTCCCCCACGATCCCCAAGTCACACGATCTTGCGCTTTTCTCGTCTATGTGAACCTTGCTATTTTTTAATATCGACCTCTACCATCTAGGACGCTGTCTTCCTTATAAAATGGTATATACAAACAACATTGGTGATAACAGAGAACAAGAGAACAATGGCGTTAGGTTTGCCTTGTAAAGTTGCTATATAAAGCAAGATGCCTTCGGAGTTTGCAGCTTGCATAACAACGCAAATATTGGCGTCGCGGGATTACGCTGTATTGCAGCAGACATGCATTCCGATGTCCTCGCAGACACTGCAGATCGCCCCTAGCGACTGCAGACAGAACGCCGGCCTAGCAAACGCGTGATTTAATTTGCGAAAAATTGATTACGTGTCCAATTCTAACCAAGAAACGGTTCACCCAGCTCCAGGTGCACTCCAGCAGCTCACCATGGTTACCGACATTGGAAATATTTTTTTTGATAGGATGGCAAATGAGCCGTCTCGCCCGGGGAAGTACCACACTCTCGCAGAAAACCAGCGTCTCAGTGGTAGCTTACCAACCGCGCTTCGTCTGGTGAGCGGTTGAGTTCTAAAGCTCCAAACCTCCAACTAATTATTTCCATAAAAATGTCTCTACTAAAGCAAAGCTTAAGTCAAAAAAATGGCTCTTTAAATGAACTCTACATTTTCTATTGTTTATATTTGGCTTTTTTGGATGACGTGTTTGCCGATCACTGGCTTAGTTGTAATGATTAAAAAAAATTGGTTATAAAAAAATCTGTGGCAGTCATGAGGACTGCCGTCAGAAGAGAAATCTTAAAACTGTATTTTGAAAATTCAAACTAATTGTAATATTAATAACATATTTAGTACTCACTGTTGTACTGCAATGATCTGACAATTCAATAATTCTAACAATCAAATTAAAACACGATATAAAGAACAACGCAAAGTAAACACACATAGAACTTTCCACGTAAAAAATTAAACTTAATTTGCATAGATGTACACAATACTAATATTGGGACGCCCCCCGGCTAGATGGTGCGACGATCTGCGCAGGGCGGCTGGCAGAAACTGGATGCGTGTAGCCGAAGATCGGGCTAGGTGGCGCTCCATGGGGGAGGCCTATGTCCAGCAGTGGACTGCCGCAGGCTGCTGATGACACAATACTAATATTACATAACATGTGAGAGTGATAGCTACAGGTCTGCTGCTATTTCTAAAGCATGTTGCTGACGTGACTCACAAAACTTTATCCATCCATGAAGCGTCCAACGCACACACATACAATCGGGTATATACAATGTGTTGGCGTGATGCGTGTACGTAGGCAGCTGCAATTGTTATATTATATAAATTATGTAAGTAAATAAAAATTGAAGTCTTAATAATATATTAACAATAAATATAAAATAAAATTAAATAAATTTGTTATAATATTAATATTAATTAATAATATTTTTAATAAATAAATAATATGTAAATATTTTAATAAGGTATATATGATTAAATATTTAAATTATTTACATATTTTTTATTTATTAAAAATTAAAAATATATTAAGCATTACCATAATGATGACGCGAACCCATAGATTTTTTCCCTACTCAGATTCGTGTAACGCGGCTATAAAACTTTTCACTTTGAAAATTGCTAGGCTTCTTAAAAAAACCGATTTAAATTTTTACAGGACTGGCAAAATGGCGGCCGAGTTGCTACTGTTCTCAAAAGAGGTTTATTATATTGCTTTTGCTACGATACCAGCGTTATTGTGCTCTTGTATCACGCAAACTGCATTTTATAAACATGCACAACTGGGTTGTTTGGATTATCTGGTTTTCCGCGCAATAAAACATACTTTGTGTACCGTACCATATTGTTCGTTACGCTTCACGGTTTGTGAAATATCTGTTGGTTTATATTGTTCGAAATATCAATGTTAAAGAAAAGGTTATATTTTTTATATGGATTAGGAATGATGGATTAGGAATGTTGATTGCTTTCCATCAGTCGATGGAAAGCAATTAACGCCGCCCATAGATTTCCGCAGCGCCATAGGCAGTGCGGAAGCGTTGCTGACCTTTAAGGAAAGTTTTATTATGGGGGTGGGAATGAGAGGGGGAGGGTAAGAGGGAGGGGTGAGTGTTTTTGGCCTCCAGAACTCGGCCGCTCACCGTACGAAGCGCAGTACGTAAACTACCACTCAAACGCCGGTTTTCTGCGGCAGTGTGGTACTTCGCCGGACGAACCGGCCCATTCATGCTACAGACAAATAATATGCCATTACTGACAAAGTATTTGTGTCCAGCGTCTGGTCGATATGCAAGAGGGATCTGGGTCAAGCAGATACCAATAAGGTTTTAATGGACTTCACATGTATTTTATATTTTATTGTATCATTCATTTATATTTTAACAAATGAAAATAAAAAGTATTTTAACCCTCATCTCTCCGCATTACCTTCAACTCGACAAACGTTACATTGTTGTTTATTGCTACCCAGGGCTAAAGTTCCATACACAGAGGTCGCGCCCTTCGCTGTATTGGAAATTATTGTATCTTTCAAAGGGACAGCAACACACATAAATATTCATAAGGACTGAGTAAAGTTCATCGTTTGTTACGAAGTTTTGGTAACAGACAAAAACATTTGATTAATATATAGCCACGAAATTGAACTAGAAATACGTACGTACTTGAATTTTATTTGAAATTACCACAGCGTGGATATAAAAACATATAGTAGTCAATTTTCCATATTGCTTTATGAATTATGTATTGAAATGGTCTTTATTTAATGAAGCATATTTTAAAATAAACATTATTTGATTATCACAAGATTCAAAAGGGCATAGAATTGATGACTAACGATATCCACGAAGAAAAGCGAAAACGTAGTAAGCAAACGTATCTCACGTCTGCCTCCCGTAGAGGTTGGCAGTGACCACAGATCTCCATCCCCTACGATCTCGTCATACTTTCCTTGCATCCTCTACACACATTACTCTCCTTATGCAAGCCCACCGGTTAAGGATACTCTTGACCTGGCCTTTCTTAAAAATTTGGTACCGACCCTTCCATTTACATCCGCAACGTAAACTTCTTTTGCCAGTCATCTTTCACTCATCCTCACACAGTAATGGATTCCCGCAAAGTAACGCTATCACATAAAGAAAGAAGAATAAAAATCACAACTCGCAGTCACTTCAAATTTACGAAGCAACCCTTCGGTTATATCGCTTGGGAAAGTTGACGTATGGGTCACATTTGACCCTGTGTACGTTGTGCTTAAGCGTCCTCATAAAACTCGTCGCTTTGCAACTTTGTGACGCAACTAAACTAAACGCAGTCTTGCTCTAACAAGCCTCTAAGCGATGTTATCTCTCACTCTGTCGCTTAATAATCAATCACCGCGCTAGTTGTCGTAGGTGTGGCAATTAGCTGGTGTTCGACTACAAAAGATTTCCATTAGTTGCAACCCTTTGTGTTATTCAGTGAAATAGAAATGGTTTTGTTACAGATTGATATCTTAATATTGATATTGGAACTACTACATATATAACTTCTAATAAGAATGAATCCATGTCAAATTCCTCTAATAAATACAATTGTTTTATTACACCTTGTTCGCGCTTACGATTTAACCGTATTTATTCTTTATTATTCGCAATAAAATTATGAACGGGTAGAAAAATAAAATGTAATGTGTCTATGTAAATGTAAAAGTTCTTATGCTAACTAGACAAGTTATAATTTATATTGTTAAAAATTATCAAGATTACACTAGTTTTGAATCAAATTTTGTTTTAATTGGACTCCAGTGTCTAAGTAATAGACACACCTTAATAGAAAATAATTTATCAGAACAACTCATAGTACATTTATTACTATTATACTAGCCTTATATTTCACAAATAGCTTATCGGGGCCCACCTTCGACTCCTCAAAGTTACACGAGCATTTCAGGCTTCTGCCTGCTTTCTAAAATTTCAGCGAAATCGGCCCACAATCTTATATTTTTATAATTTATCTTATATCTTTATAACTTAACTAAATAAAATAAATTTATTTAATAAATAATGATAGAATAGAAATATGAATAATGGCTATCATAGTAATACCAAGTATTCTTTAAACGTGCTGAGTAACTAGAGGTAACTTGGATATTTGTTACATTTAAATGTGCCGAACTAAAGATATCTTGGATATTTGTAACACGTCCTGTCTCACAGTTATCTATAGAACTTGAGTTTAATAGAAGTTGAGAAGAAAAATGGGTTTGGTCGCAACGTGTCCAGTTACTCTGTCCATTTATCGGTCCACCCCTCAGCCGTGACGAACAGACACCCTCCACACTTCGGACGAGCGTAGTCCGAGGAAGATTGATAGAGTGGAGACCCCACTCGACTATTTTATTAAAAATGAAAGAGCATTTTTGAATTATTTTATTTATGATATTATTCCTCTTTTTGTTTTCTTAGAACACATAACCTAACCCTTGAAGGGTTAGGTTATGTGCTCCTATTCTGGGAAGTTTATTTCAGAACTAATCTTCCACGGCAGCAAATTGGTTATGCCACGCTTCAGTAAGCCGTAGTGAGATTGATGGACGTGTGATTTACAATACTCGACCACCGTAAACAAAGGGGATATGGCTTAAATTAATTAATCATAAGGTCAGTGAGGCGACGCGACGTAATTACTGAAAGCATACCTTGCATATGCACCTATGATATAGATGGATGATGGATGTATCGATATGGGAATACCAAGAAAAAAAATCAGTATCAGCCCACGGCAGGCTACACGCATCCAGTCTCTGCTAGCCGCGTTGCGAAAATCGTCGCTCCACCTAGCAGAGGGGGTCCCACACTACGTTTGTCGAGACGCGGTTTCCACTCCAGTACTCGTCTTTAGACACCCGCAACATCAATGCACAGCAGCGTCCGATAGCTGCTGACACGAAAAAGAAAAAGACTAGAGGTTGTCCCAGAACTCAACGTCAAGCCGAAACGGGATGACAGGATTGATTGTAACAAATCAGAAAAAAATCCAAGGCACTATAGTACTTTTTTTTTTTAAAGGAGGGCCTTTCAAAGTAGACAAATTTTGAGAATTTTAAATTCATAGTTTAACAAATAGTCTTAATTCTAGGAAACTTGGGGCAATTGTGTCATTATTTTTTACTGTGATTCTAAAAATGTTATTTAGGGTTACGGTTCCAAAGTTTAAATGAACAAAAATAATAAAAATTAACCACAATAACCGAGAAACGGTTACAGTTTGACCAAATTTCTAGGTTTTTCTTAAATACCCATAATTATCAAACTGCATGGGATAGATTTTTTTTCTGATTTGTCTCATGATGTTTACTATCAATCCTGTCACCCTGTTCCGGCTTGACGTTGAGTTCTGGGACACCCTGCACTATAAATAGATTCCAGTTACTGTGGAATCGGTGGTCAGTTGGTAAATGTGTATGAATCACTTGGTGGTAAGTGATCACGACCATCAAGTAATGGACAGTCGCAAAGCCGTAGGCGTCTCAGATGCGTTATCAACTTTTGGTGGACGTTCAAGAGATGTTTTACTTGTTCAAGAACACTCTAGGTTTGGTTGTAAATCCTTTTCCTTTCCTTCGTCCCATTGCTTCTTTCTTGCTCTTTCTTTAATTTCGTCTTATCCTAAGATAGATAACGCATCTGTACTGCATATGATCATGGGTGGTATTTGTTGCTTACTATCAAGTAACCTGCTTACTTATTTCATGACAAAAGGTATAGTTGCCACTGAGCAAGGCGGTCTTCCTTTTTAATAATAAACGTAGGAAGTACCTCCATTAAAATAGCGAGGCAGTATAATGAGCAAACTTTATAATTACTCACAGCGCCTCCTGCGAAAGCCTAACAGACTTTAAGTAAACTAAGTGGGTACATTATTACAGTAATAAAATGGTGTGGAGGGACGGTGAGTCACGCACGTAGTGGGGGCACGAGCTACGCGCTAACTCCATAATGTCTGCGCGCAACGCCTGCTGTGACCTTCGGGGTCAAAGTAAGCAGTTTAAATTCTCCTGTCGACAACCCAAATGGCGCAGTGACGAATTCTTGGTTTAGAATTTTCGCGTTCTAAATCAAGAATCTATTAAATTCACGATTCCGTATAAATGTTTACATAGATGATACATACATATATACATATCGTCACGCCTGTTTCCCGTAGGGGTAGGCAGAGTCCACAGATCTCCATCTGCTACGATCTCGGCATACTTTCCTTACTTCCTCCACAATCATCACTCTCTGTCGGTTAAGAGTACTCTTCCGAGTCTTCCCCTACCGATCCTTTCATCCACATCCGCAACGCTTGACTCCGTGAATTATTGTTCTTTTAGTTTTAATTTATAAGTGGGTTTTGACGTCAATTATTCAAAACACGGTAACATATTAATTAAATAAAATACATATGTAATATTTTTGGTATGTTTCTATTACCTCCATGTAGAATATATTTAGCATTTTCTCGATAATTGTATAAGCTTTCCATAATCCCTGATTAAAACGTGGCGAATTGACTGCGGGATTGCGGCGGCCGGGATTATACCGGAGCTACAGCCGAGTTAATGAACCCCCGGACTGGGAACTGTCGTCCACAAGCCTTGTTGCGATTTATTTTGTTTCCATTTAAGTAATGTGTGTGGTTTTTCGACATATACCTAACAAAATGGTAGAGCCACGCTGCAGACGAATACTTCGTCAAGAATGGTATAATATTTGTATGTAGCATGAATGGGCCGGCTCGCCCGGGGGAGTACCACACTCCAGCAGAAAACCGGTGTCTGAGTGGTAGCTTAGCTACCGCGCTTCGTACGGTGAGCGACTGAGTTCCGGTGGCCCAACATCCTCCTCCCTCTCTCTACACCCTCCCCCTCCTATTCCCACTCTCATAATGAAACTTTCCTTAAAGGTCGGCAACGCTTCCGTACTGCCTATGGCGCTGCGGATGTCTATGGGCGGCGTTGAATGATTTCCATCAGATGACACGCCTGCTCGTTTGCCTTCCTATCCCAAAAAAAACACTTTTTTTTGAACGATGAACGATTTTGAACTTGTTCGTTTATTTAGTGCCATAGGCTTTGCATAAGCGTTGCCGGCCTTTAAAAAAGTGTAGGCTTGTGTTTTGAAGGTTCCAATGTCGTATCAGTTTGGAAGCACCACTGGTTAGGTATCTGGTTCCACAGGGTAGTGCGTGGAAAGAAGTTTCTAGAAAAACACACCGTACTGGATCGCCACTCATCCAAATGGTGGGATAAAACTTTTCCTTGTGGTGAGTTCAGTAATATTGGAATTCAGTGGTTTGAGTTATTCCGAACAATTTCTCGGAGCACTCCCAAATGGTCAAATCGATAAAAGATGCTGAAAGATGAGATATCCCACCGCAGTTCTATATAATCTAGCTAATCTTCCGTTCGGTGAGATCTTGGTCACTGACAATACGAAATATATTATATCTGTATCAATGATGTCACTGTGGTCGGCGATCTGACCACGTTGGTTCTTGCCGAAAACCAGCGCCACGTGCTCTAATAGAACGCCTGGCATATGCTTAGCAAGAACTATTTTATCACACTTATTATATTAAAATCATTGTCTTTTTGTTTTGTTTCTTTGTTATTATACTATTATTAAGGTTTTAATTTTAGCTATTGTAAAAAAAATGGTGTCATGAATATAAAGTTTTTTCTGTTTCTTCTACCACTGACCATCGAAAAAATGCTGAAAAATCGAGCATCTGGTGGTCCAATCCAATGTAATAGGAGTGACTAAGGCTCATCAACTTTGTTGGCTGGGCCACGTTGAGAGGATGGGGGACGATCGCGCAGTCAATAGAGCGTATGTGGATCGCCCAGCTGGTCGACGACCTGTGGGACGCCCCAGGTACCGCTGGAGAGACATGATCGAGGATGATTTGCGAAACTTTCATATTTGCAATTGGCAGGAGGTGGCGCAGGACAGGGCATGGTGGCCTAAGATCTGTTCGGAGGCTGAGATCCATTTTGGGTCGCTGCGCCAACAAAGTTAATTAGTTAGTTCAATTTATATGTATTTTTACATATATATAATACTATTATTTATTTCTCTAGAACATATAATATATATATTGTTCATAATAACAAAGGAATTAAAGTGACAAATCGCAAACGAACGATTGTTCAGATCGACGTTCCAGAAGTCGTTTCGCTCGACTTACGGTGATAACAAATGAGAAGTTCCTTATTTGTTCGTGAGTGCCTCGTTCTCGATACAAATCGATTTCCTCCGGCTCTCGTCGCTTTTGCCTAATTTCCCTCCTGCAGCGAGGGCTATGACGCGACCCTCCTCGGGCGGATAGCCAATCAAGGCGGGTCCGACAAATCTGTTCCGTCTAAAATGTTTTTGCATCTCGTAATTTGGCTATGCAGTGAAATATTAACGCTTTGTATTATTTTGTACCAAGAGTTATTTATTGTCTTTACTTTTAGGAAAAACGTCATCCTGATTCTTTATATCCAAAATTGATCTAATAATTTCAACTTATTATATACTGATATTATATCTGAATGAACAAATGAATTTTATACCACAACACGCTTACAGACATACACATACACACACATAAATACATACACCTACACACATATTTAATTATTTATTATCTAACTTAATTTATATTTTATTATCATTAGTTTTTTTTAGTAATTTTTAATTTTTTTCCTTATATTTTTGATATACCACATCGGGTTATAAAAAGGACATGTCAGATTATTGGGGGGATACAACAAAAT
Organism: Baronia brevicornis; assembly: GCA_031353405.1. Classification (NCBI taxonomy): domain Eukaryota; kingdom Metazoa; phylum Arthropoda; class Insecta; order Lepidoptera; family Papilionidae; genus Baronia; species Baronia brevicornis. The sequence goes on from JASFAT010000771.1 coordinate 69,681, forward strand.
GCTGAAACAATATACTTCCTCCATTAAGGAGTCTTAAAAATTGTTTTGTATTTAAAAAACGTATTAGGCTATTTTACTGAGTAATTACACATGTTAAAAACCAGTTCTAACAGTCAAATTTCAGGAGTATTTGTATTTTCACGTATTGTTTCTTAATTTGTATCTAATTAAGTCTTGATTATAGATTATAAGTTTATATGTGGGTCACAGAATTGACATTTGGTTTAAAAACTGCGTCTTATAATAATAGCGTAAGATTTTACCCGTCTCTATAGAACAACCATTTGCGCAGAGCAGTTGCAACCTATATATTGAATGTGTAAACGAAGATGGGGCTAGGTATATGACGCGCTTTGAGAGAGACTTAAGTCCAAAATTGAACTGCCTCATAATGATCTATAAGTATATAGCGACAAGGTATATTTTCAGACGATGTAAATGCATTTTAACAGTATTTTCTGAGTTATTAACATAATTATTTTAATGTATTTCCAGTTTTAAAATTCGCTCGTGCATCATTTCGAAATTGTAGCGAGCTTTTCAATTATCCAATTAATTATACGTAATACGTAATTTTCCACAGCGGCAGAAATATTGTTTACGTTAATGCAAAACTCTTGTGGTAATGGACGCGGAGCGATGTTGGAATATTGGCACTAATAGATTCACGACTGGATTAGCTGACTTTGCGGGCGCAGCGACCCAAAATGGATATTGGCCTCCGAATAGATCTTACGCCACCGTGCCCAGTCCTGCGCCACCTTCTGCCAGTTGTAGATTTGAAGGTTGCGCAAGTCATCCTCGATCACGTCTCTTCACAGGACGTCGTCCACTTGGGCTACCCACATACGCTCTCTTGACTGCGCGATTCTCCACCATCCTCTCAACGCGGCCCAGCCAACAAAATCGGTGAGCCTTTGTCACTCCATTGGTTTGGATCACTAGATGCTCGATTTCGGCGTTTTTTCGATTTCCAGGATCTTTCGGAGGACTTTTCATTCTGCAACTAGAAGTTTCTTCTCGTCCTTTAGCGTTAGTGTCCAAGCCTCACAGCCATACGTAAGAATAGGCCGAATAATCGTATCTGCTACGACTGGATTACTTCGCCTCAATAGCTTTACTGATTTGTATAGGGTCTGCGAGCTCCTTTTGGCGTATGGTTCCCGGTACAGAATAGGACGATCCCATTTCTTCCAGTGGTTATTGTAGGAAGCGATTAGGGGAGCATTATAGAAGACACAAGTCAGGCAACACATGGAATACTGTTCTCATCTCTAGGCTGGAGGACCTTAGTATCAGCTTTTTCCTCTTGGGCAGTTCAAATCGTCGATGACAAAGATCTCACCGGACGGAACGGCTACATTCTTAAGCACTGCGAACGAACATCTCATCTCTCATCATCATTTATAGATTTAAGCTGCTGAATTCCACCACCGACCAACTCGCCATAAAGAAAAATTTCATCCCCACCATCTGGATGAATGGCAAATTCAGTGAGGTGCTTTATCCCGAAATTACTTTCCACGCACCACTACCCTGTGGAATAAGCTACCTCCAGCGGTGTTTCTACTTTAATAAGCCTAATTTGTTAAAAATGACGGTGACATGGTTCACCACCCGTCACGTCCTGATTCCCATGAGGACGAGAAGTGACTAACGGAGAGCCGTTTCGCTACGATGAATCTGAGAGGAATGGATGAGTGTGGAGGAAGGAAGTAAGATGTGCAGGGATCGTAGCGGATGGAGATCTATAGTCTCTGCCTACCTCTATGGGAAACAGACGTAAAATACCAGTGGTAGTGCAAAATATTTTGATATCTTGAGGATGCAAGAAATAATCACTATATTTTACTTTTAAAGAAAATTGCTATACTTACACCGGTATTTTATTTTGAATATATTTATTATTAATTTACTCTGTTTATGGTATATTGCTTGAAATTTGAATTGAGGGCATACATATTTAGATCCACAATAAAATATAACGTTGAGGTGGGGTTGTTGAGATACACAATTAAATTAACTTGAGACTGTGATTTAATTTAGTAAATTGTATTTATTAATTACGTTTAGGGTTATCATCCGTCATGGTCCCTTCGCATTTGTCCTGACTTGATGGGCGTCATGGGATCGTTTCATTTGTTACCAAAACCAACGGGAATTTTAAATGAGATGTTTAAGACTTAGCAAACAAAATTTATGTAAGAATTATTTATTTATTTAAAGAATTTACACAAAGTGCACAACAGATTGATTTACATTGGGCATTTTCTGCCAGTCCTGAATGGTGGTTCATCAGGGGGTGCTTGTTTCGACGCTTATATACGGTAGTGAAAGTTGGGTTTAGCAGAAGAAGCATGAAAGCAGACTGAATGCGGTGGAAATGAGAGCATTAAGAAGTATGTGTGGTGTAACCTTGAATGATAAAATAAGAAATGAAGATATAAGAGAGCAATGTGGAGTAAAAGAAGGTGTTGTGACAAAAGTAGAAAAAGGGATGCTTAGATGGTTTGGACATATAGAGAGGATGGATGAAAGACGACTGGCAAAAGAAATTTACCTTGCGAATGTGGATGGAAGGGCCGGAAGAGGAAGACCACGAAAAACGTACCTTGACCAGATTGCTGAACTTTTTAAGAAAGGCCAGGTCAGGATACCCTCAACCGGCGGGCTTGCATGAGGAGAATAATGAGTGTGGAGGAAGCAAGGGAAGTATGCCGAGATCGTAGCAGATGGAGATCTGTGGTCTCTGCCTACCCTTAGGGGAGACAGGCGTGACGATATGTATGTATGTATTTTCTGCCAGTCAGTCTGCGGGTGAAACTGAAAAAATATCTTGGGAGGCCAGGGTCACGTACCCGTGTACCAATACCATAACTACCGGAGTGGCAAAGATACTCCATATATTCAAATTAAAATCCTGATATAAATATAGCGATTTTCTTAAAAATTATAGTGACTATTTCTTGCATTCCCAAGAAGGCAAAATATTTTCCGCTAATACTGGTATTTTTGCATTTACAATGATTGCCAGTATAATATTATATATGGCAATGCGGATGTCTATGAGCGACGTTGATTGCTTACAACCGGGTGACACGCTTGCTCGTTTTATCATCATCATCAATACAGCTGTAACAGTCGGCTATTGATTCAAGGAGTCAGGCGTTATTTTGCGGAAGTCCATTACTACGTGGACAGTCAGAATTTTTACTTAGCTAAGATCCGCGACAAGCGAACAAAAATAGAAAAATAATAATGTGTGTTTATTACTGGATGAAGTGGATTTACGGGAAACTAAAACTAAATGTTGCCGAAAAAACGGCCGTCAGCAACTCTGCACTTTCTCCACAACTCTCCCAACCACTATAAACAACACCAACACCGAATACACACCACCACCCTTCCACAATGTACACGACACGGGTTTCGCCTCAACACGTGAGCATCATGAGGTATAGACTACAGAAGACAACTACAGAAGTCAGACTTACCGGTTGTTTTCTGTAGAGTTTACTATTTCATTTCTGGGGGAACGGACCCGAAAAATACGACCCAATTCCTATATTCGCGGCTAAAAATTTCTTTATTCGCGGATCTAATAAGTACATACATAATAATAAAAGGATTCCAATATGTATCCAACCCAATATCCTTTGTAAATGCCGTCGAATGGACTAATAAAACAAATAAAATAGAACTTATTACCACTTTGCCTAAAGTAAAATTCTTCAAACCATTGCCTAAGCCTTAAGATAATTAATAAAAATGTTCAAAAACTTCTATTAATTTGATTTTTTTATATATTTGTTTTTTTTAATTTTGTCACCTTTCATTCCGTATTCACGGTTTCAGTATTCGCGGCATATTTATGGAACATATGCCCCACGAATAAAGAGCTTTTACTGTACTCATAGTTTACTATACTCATATATATTACTTGTTTTCCACGTACATTTTCCACGTTAGCCATTACAGCAAAAACCCTGCGGCCGCACTCTGCGACTAAATCGTTCTTAACGTAATCCAATGTCAAGATGGCGTCGCGGCAGCCATGTAATGGCGCACGCAATAAAGCCGTAAATAATTTGCTTATTTTGCGTTCCATCGCTACGTTCTCTTGTGTAGTCGGGTGTTTAATTTCTTTGTCGCTAAGATTAAATAGTCCTGTTCTTTATTTTATATTTTTATTCATTTATTTATTTGGCAATCCAAGAGACTAATGGTTACCAAAAAAATTACAATCCGTTTTGGCCAAAATAGGATTACGCAGACCATATATATTATATTATATATAGGAGCAAAAAGTGAAAACGCTAAAAATATATACTGGGTCGAATATCAAAATCAGCAATAAAACACTAGGCGCAGTAAAATTTGTCATTTTAACATTTTTGTATTTAAACATCAATTCGCTACTATCGCCAGTGATCTAGTACAGTATTAGTGTTCTAATTTGTTACATTTGGTGATATTTCGTCAATATGTCCAAAAGAAACGAAAATATAGCAATATAGCTACGCTGCAGACGAATACTTTGTCAAGAATGGCATATTATATGACTGTAGCATGAATGGGCCGGCTCGACCGGGGAAATACCACACTCCCGGGGAAAACCGGCGTTTGAGGGGTAGCTTAGCTACCGCGCTTCGTACGGTGAGCGGCTGAGTTCCGGAGCCCCTCCCCTCTCCCGCCCCTCCCATAATAACATTTTCCTTAAAGGTCGGCAACGCTACCGCACGACCTATGGCGCTGCGGATGGCTATGGGCGGTGTTGGTTGCTTTCCATCAGGTGACACGCCTGCTTCATATCCCATAAAAAAAACCTCACGCCCTTATTCAATATTCCTATAAGAATCGAACCAGTCAAGGGTGTTAAACGTCTCAAATCGACAGACTTCACTCGCCTCACGCCCGTTGAACTGCGAAATGACAAGACAGGCTTCAGAGACATCGGGGAGACCATGGACGCAGAAAACACGCTCTGTTGGATTCGAATTCTATTGCCGAGCGTTATGGATTCAAAATTATATTGTTTGTCGGCCCTTTTATTGTCATATGTTGTCATCTAGACATAGGAATGCCGATTTTAAAATATTACCAATATTGATTTCAGTCAATATTAAATTTCTAATATTGTGATTGAAATTGCGCTAGAAGACTTTTACTGTGGATAGGATAGACTTTTCAAAGTTATATGCTTAGTTGGTTTGGGTAGATGGCATGGGATTAACATCCAGACATTAGATGTATATTCTGAACAGCCGATAAAAAGGTATTCCTAAATATTTTAAACACCAAAAGGCTTATAGCCTCGCCCATTAAATAGATACGTCTGAAAGGCTACCGTGCGTTTAGATAGGGCCATCGTCTAGACTGAAATAGCAAATAGTCTGATCGTCTCTAAATTGCTATGAAGACCTTTTGTTTATTTGATGATTGTGTATCAGACATTTGGACAATAATGATTGGATTCAGATAGCGATTTTTGTGTGTGTATTTCAGTGCATAACGCGTACGTTTTTTTTAATTTATATTATTAGTTAATGTAGTAGAGAGACGAATGTAATATACCTAATTTGTTGAAAAAATGACGGCGACGTGGTTCGCCACCCGTCACGTCCTGATTCTCACGAGGGCTAAAAGCGACTAACGGATAACCGTTTCGCTGCCATGAATGGTAAAACTCTGTGGTCTCTGCCAACCCCTGCGGGGGATAGGCATGAATATATATAAGGATATGATACTACCGCAAGGAAAGACAAGGAGCGAAACGGTGATAGCTCGGGATGCCAAGGCTAGGCTAGGACTGGCGTTTAGGCAAAGATACTCCCTGACTATTTTAATATTTATACATTTGTGTTGGTTTAAAATATATAATATATTTATTGTTTTCTCAGTGACCTGTCCAAAATAATCTAAATAAACCATTTAAACAATTTACAATCAATTATGTTATTCCTTAATTGCTTTTGATTTAGATAAATGTTATTATAATCATGTATATTTCTATTTACAGGTATGTTGGAGATTCTTGTGAGTTTTCAGTATTATTCTTAGTAAGTTTTTTTTATTTTATGTATACATACATACATATCATCACGCCTGGTGACACGTCTACTCATTTGCCTACGTATCCCATAAGAAATGTCCCAATGAGTCGATGATTATTTTTTATCGGACAACATGCTTATTCTTTTTTTCTTATCCCATAAAATAGTATAAAGCATAAAATAGTATTATAGTAAAGTATAAATCGATAACGATTTTTTTTAAATTTATTGAAGCACCATCAACAGGAGTTACAATTATATCATTATCAGCCCGCGGCAGTTCACTGCTGGACAAAGGTCTCACTCAAGGCGCGCCACCTAGCCTGATCTTCGGCTACACGCATCCAGTCTCATCCAGCGGCCTTGCGCAGATCGTCGCTCTATCTAGCAGGGGAGGGCACATTACGTTTGCTGAGTCGTGATCTCCACTCTAGCACTCAATTACATACATCAATCTAATTAATTCAGACAACATATTATAATACAACCCTAATTAAAGATTGACGACTAATTGGCTCAGTGGCGGGACCCTCAGCCCACGGAGTCAATGGTCGCGGGTTCGATTCCCGCATCGGAATAAATATATGTATGGATTACAAATATTTATTTCGATTCTGGTATCCTCACCAATCCGCATTGGACAAGCGTGGTGAGTTAACGTCCGTTCCTCCAGAAACGGGGAGGCCCGTGCTCAGCAGTGTGACATATAAGGACTGTTAAAAAAAAAGTGAAGTGAAGCCAGACTGGACAATATCAGATATTAAATATTAACTCAAATGTTAGATTTAATACGGTGCGTGAATTATACCACACTAGCGTAATGAATATCCAAGTATTTGTGTGTGTATATTTCAAAATTCAGTGTTATAGTCATAGACAATTATTATAGTGTCATAGACAATTATTTCTTTGAGTCCATAGACAATGCATGTGTTCATTAAAGGTCGGCAAAACATCTGTGCGAATATTTATGGGCGGCGATGATTGCTTACCAACATGTGACCTGCATACTCGTTTGCCTACTACGAACCCATGAGTCATGAAAATTTTAAAATTTTAATATCATCATTTTATGACACTCGTTAGATTAAAATTATTTTCTTTTTGTTTGGTGTATTTATTTGTATATATAATATTATTAAGGATTTTGTTAAGTTTTGTCATATTACTTCTTATGTCATATATTATGTTTTATCTTTTTTCTTCTCTCTCTTTCGCGTGGTCTCCGTCGCGTTAACATCCCCAATATAACTGTCATAACTATAAATTATTATTTGTGTGTTTTGTGAACATTTAAACAGTATAAACCAGCGTACAGTGATTTTCATGATTTTATTCAACATTATTTGGTCCTTCGAGCCGGATTTGAACCAGCGACCTATGTATGTTTGAGATGAATGTGTAGGAATTTTAATTATTGTAAAAATAGGTGTCATAAATAAAGTTTTTCTATTCTATTCTATTCTATTCTATTCATTTCAATATCTCTCTTAAATAAATAATATTGTAAGATAAAAGAAATTATCGTAAATAAAAAAAAGAAACATCTTACCTCTCGTCTGCTACATGTAATCTTTCTACAAATCTCCTTAACAGCATCCTTTTAACGTACGTAGACGGTAATACCATTATTTTCAAGCATTCACTTTATATAACATATATATGTATAACATAAGCATACAAAATAAAAGGCTATGAAAAGAAATCGCTCGTCTGAAACATGTTATATGTGGACAGTCAAAAGTTTTACTTAGCTAAGATCCGCGACAAGCAAACAATAACAGAAAATTAATAATGTGTGTTTTTCCGTTGGGTTTAGTGGATTTATTTGGAACCTAAACCAAAAACTTATCGAAAATCGGCCATCAACTCTCCACCCACCAACCACTATACACAACGCCAAACACACACTATCACTTTTCCATCTTGTAAACGACACGTGTTTCGCCCCAACACGAGGCATCTTCAGGTATAGTAGACTCTACGGAAGACACTTTTCGGTTGTCTTCCGTAGAGTCTGTATGTTATGTATGTACATAACATATATATTAATACACACATAAATACACACAAAATATACATATATTCACATAATAAAATAACATAAGTACCAGCAAGTGATGCAACTGCCCTGTAAAAAACATGTCAATTTGTTTCTTATTAAATAATTTTATCCATTTTTTTTTACTTTTCCTATTTATTTCTATATGTCTTGCCCAGAGATCTCGGGAATTATACGGTTATCGGGAATAATATTGTATGGTTTTTATTGTACATATATACATACATACTTCTCTTATTCTTTAAAGTTATTTTGTTTGACAACCTCATTCCATCACCGGTTATCCTGTGAGCCACGCTGCAGACGAATACTTTGTCAAGAATGGCATATAATTTGTCTATAATTTGTTTGTCATGAATGAGCCGGCCCGCCCGGGGAAGTACCACACTATCGCAGAAAACCGGCGTCTGAGTGGTTGCGTACCTACCGCGCTTTGTACTGTGAGCGGCCGAATTCCGGAGGCTCAACACCCTCCCCCCGCCCCCCACCTCTTCCCTTCCCATTCCCATAATGACATTTTCCTTAAAGATAGGTTCTTCCGCACTGTCTATGGCGCTGCGGAAATCTATGGGCGGCGTTGAATGCTTTCCATCAGGTGACACGCCTGCTCGTTTGCCTTCCTATCCCATAAAAACGATAACGAGATTAATGATAAAAAGAAAAATACAGAATCGAGCAACGTGGAACAATACTAAAAGTCTTTTTTACTGACTGTAGTTTTACAGAGGTCTTATTATCTTTGTATCTAACGTAGCTTTTCGTTCCCTTTGTGTAGCTCATCTAGCGGGTCTGGCGATAGAGACGCTGACTCACCGCTACCCTTCTGTCGGTCAAAGGGGTTGCGGTTTCTTCAATGGGAATAATATTCCTTGACTTTTTTTGCTTTTAAATAGATATCGCTAAACGTTAAAAGAGTTCACTGAATTACAGGCTCATATAGCTTAGAAAGAAATACAGTCTAGGTATACATTTCAACTAACTATGGTTCATACATACATATCATTAATGGAATCAGGCGTTAATTTGATTGGAACATAAACCAAAAACTTACCGAAAATCGGCCATCAACTCTCCACCCACCAACCACTTTGGTTTAAGTTCCAAATAAATCCACTAAACCCAACGGAAAAACACACATTATTAATTTTCTGTTATTGTTTTGCTTGTCGCGGATCTTAGCTAAGTAAAACTTTTGACTGTCCATATACATACATATCGTCACGCCTGTCTCCTGTAGGGGTAGGACCACAGATCTCCATCCGCTACGATCCCGGCACACCTTCCTTGCTTCCTCCACACTCATCCATCCATTTTTTCGTCGATGCAGGAAGCATGAGTGAAAAGATGGCGTGGATTGGCGGAGAGGAAGGGAAAAGGAAAGATGGATTTATACAGGATGATAGGGATATGATACTACCGCAACGGAACGATAAGATACTACTGAACGAAAACAAATTTAATACTGTAAAAACAAAACGATTCACTGATATACAGGCTCATAATTCATGATCCAAAGATGATTTAAGTATATCAAAGTTATATTTATCCCTAGCCGCGTATTCCACATTTTTCTGCAGACCAGCGATAATTCTCTTGGATCACTACTTTGACGACCGCTGGTTTAGTGCATGGACTGCTAGCGAATCGGGAGATTCATACATAGGACTTGCTGTATGATAACTAAAATAACAATGCGTTTTTCCTGAAACTTCCATCCAGCTTGCTTCAGCGGAATGTCCGAGCCGATCCGACATTAGAACCTTCATAAAATAAGCCTACTGTTATATCGAAGGCTGGCAACGCCTACGGTATTGCAGATGCGTATGGGTGGTGTTGATTATTTTCCATCAGGCGACGAGCTTGATCATTTTCCATCTTATCCTATAAAAGAAGACTAAAAGCATTATATGTAAATCTATCATTGAGAATCTACCAGAGAAAGAGAGAGAGAGAGAGAGAGAGAGATTAATAAAATTAAATTGACGGAAATTAACAAAGCTATCTTTATACAGTGATAATGGTGTATAATTTCAAATATTATCGTGTTACACTACATGGTGTACTGGTGGCGATGTTTATACAAAAAACACCGAAGTCGTAGGTTCGATTCCTGGTGTATGCATGACGCACAGGGGGTCAACTCTTATGGGCGACTCATCTGCAACAGCATGCAAGATTATACTTGAAAGAAAATTTACGCTTATACCCTTTCTGGCATAAGTGTTGTGTACACTTTCAACATTTTTCATTTTAATAAAAGCTTTGGAATTATCTTTTATAAAGCTCAAAAGTTCGTCAGAGGGTATTAAGGTTTTTCAAATTAAAATCTACGCTTCAAATTTTAAAATATACATTTAAGAGTATATTTTGTTTTAATCTGTATATCAACTAAAAATGTATTTATTCTTTTTTATCATATAAAAAGTAATTTGAATTCGTTATTTCTCTCGAAATAATAAAAATAAAGGTACGATATTGTAACTAGATTTGAAATGTTAGAAAACATGCATTAATATTTTGTATTAATGTCTGTAATGATTTAAAAATGTATAAATTATTTTCTAAAAAAACCTTATTTTGCTTTAATCATCTCTTGTATAATAATTCAAATAATTATTAATTATTTATCTTGCGCTACTTGTAAAGCAAAAAATAATTATGTGATAATTAAAACTAACTTAGAATTTTTAAAAATATACATGTAATTTTCACTTTTGTAAATACTTTAAAATATTTTAATTTTTCTACAAAAACTATTGTTAATTTGAAACATTTTTTTATGATATAAATTGTTATTTAATTATTAATTATATGATATTATATATCTTATAGTCTCTTTAGTTGTTAAAAATAATAAAAAGTAACATGTAAGGTTTTCAGTTTTTTTAAATTTTTAATCATAACAGCGCCATCTATTGGTTTTAAATACAATGAGCCTGATAATACTTAACTGCCATCTATTGATAAATCAATTATATTTTTCATTCCTTGTCCTTACAAAAAAAATCGCAATCCATAAATTTTCCACTTCTTGACATGAGGCCATTTCTAGAGAAATTAATGCTATTATAACAACACGCTTGTCCAAGGCGAGTTGACGGGGCAATCATACTTGGAATTACCTGCAGAACGTACATGTATTCTTCACGATTCTCGTATAGGATGGCATTTTTTTTTGGCGGAATTGGGTTTCAACCCTAACTACGACTTTCAAACAAGAAATATTCGACCTATAACATAATATAAATACAGTCGAATATTCGTTGTTTTATAGTAGTCGTTTAGGTTGAAAACCTAATAACTATTATGCCAGTGTCGAGTTAAATATTAATATCAAAATATCTTGAAATGTACTAGTCAGCTTGTCACGTTACATCATGATAAAATGGTGGCTATTCTATCAAAACATTCTATTGGCTTATGCACTTATACGCCTTAACCGTAAGTATTATATAAAATGCCATCATAATTACAAAATATAAGTCACTACAACGTACGATTATGAAATTGAAATAAAAACATCGTCACTCATGTAAGTTGGCGGGAAAAGATACACCTTATTTGTATTTTTTTGCTTCTTTGATGGCAATTAATTAAAACTATTATGCCAGTGTCAAGTAAAATATAATAATATCAAGTTTCTTGGAATGTTCTTGTTCGCTTGACACGTTACGTCTTGATAAAATGGTGACTATTTTATCAAAACTTTCTATGGACCTTTTCAGTCAACTTAAGCAGTCACGATACACGCATTTATTTCATATCACTTCACTTATAAGCCTTAATCGAACTATGTTGTATAATAAGCTATCACAATTAAACAATATAACTGATAATAATATAAGATTATGAATATGAAATAAAAACACAACGTCACTGATGTAAGTTGGCGGGAAAAGATATACCTTTTTCGTTTTGCTTTGGATGCGGCTATCGCCAGTGGCGCCATCTAGCAGCGGCGTTGCGCGACATCTCGCGATACATTTATGTTTATCGTCGGCCATTTGCAGTATTGTGAAGTTCGCACGCGACCTAACCAGCAACAATGTCTTTTTATGCTGATATTATCTGAATACCTTAGTGGCGCGCATTTTTCATTTCCAGTTATTGGCTGTTCGATAAACATTTTTATGCGCCCTTTTATATTATAAAATCTAAATGTGCAATGTACTCTTATAATGGTGTTAAATTTTAGTTCTGTTCAATGTAATTCTGACATAGAACACGTGAATCGTGCCCGGTCGTTGACCCATTAATAAGTACAATAATTTATATAATTAATTAACTAATTAGTGGGCTTTTAGCTAAGATCCGCGACAAACAAACAATAACAGAAAATTAATAATATGCGTTTTTTCCTGCTCGATGAAGTGGATTTATTTGGAACTTAAACCAAAAACTTACCGAAAATCGGCCATCAATTCTCCACCCACCAACCACTATACGCAACACCAAGATGTAAAAGTGATAATGTGTGTTTGCTAAGTAAAACTTTTGACTGTCCATATAGTGATGGATTTCCGCAAAGTAACGTCTGACTCCATTAATTCTCTATTCCAGCAAAAAGCAGCGCAGACAAAAATAAAAAGTGTCTCTCCTTGGAAACTTTTTCCGGGATCCATTTATATGGTGCTCCATTAATTAGACTACGATTTGAATTTCAGTTGACAGCATTTATTAATTATTCCAAACAGAATGGATTAATTTCTTTTATCGAAAGCCTTGTGAACGAGATATGTTACGATTTTTTAAATACGCTAAATCATTATCATTGTAGTGACCTTTATTTTTACATATTTATCTATTAATAACAATATTATTACCTACTATAATAATAAATACTACAAAACTATAACTATTATTAGGGTTTTTAATCCTTCATGGTGGGATAAACTAAGGATTTAGGCATCGAAAGAAATAAACCTCACGATCCTAGCTGTGCGGAACATGGGTGCTTTTTGAATTTAAGGCGTCCTTAGGTCACTCCAAAGACGCGGGACGGCTGGCAGAGGCCGTCCAGTCTCTGCCATCCGTCCCCCGCAAATTTCGCACCATCTTATCACCACGCTACGTTTACCGAGTCGCTGTCTCCACTCCAGCTCTCGTCTACTCCAGCGGTTCTCGGAAAAAATTGGTGTTAAAAATGCTATTGTATAAACAAGAATATTAGGACGCGTGTAAATTTTAAACTAATACCAAAAGAACGGGATACCAAAACAACAGAACAAATAACTCACTACCGTATTTACTCCAATGTAGTTACGTTTCACTGAGTTACGAACAAACTTGATTCCCTTACGCACAAGACGGCGTCGCAAATGAAGACAAAAACCTCCACGAGCTCCATAAATCCCGCTTGAGGTCGCGTTACAAATTCGAACTTCGACGGGGTCCCAAAAAGGACGCATTAGCTTGAAAGTAACTAATCCTATTTGTAAGGTCGTTGGCCTAATGTGCCGGATCAGATGTTGGTACGGCGACCAAAACATTCTCTGCTTGATTTGTGTGCTTGTAGTTCTTTTTCTAATATTGTTCTAATGGCATATTATTTGTCTGTAGTCACGAATGGGCCGGCTCGCCCGGGGAAGTACAACACTCCCGCAGAAATAACGCAGAGTTGACAATAAAAACAAATAATTAAATAAATTTGTACGTCATAACTGGCAATGTGATGGAGCTTTTAAACGTCTTTTTGTTCATTTTGTTTTACCTCACATTATACAAACAAATAATTATAAGCAATATAACGCGAAGCAATGATAGTTGATATTAGTGTTCCGCATGACGAGAATCTCATTAAAGCGGAAAAAGATAAACAAATAAAATACATAGACCTCGCGCATGAGATTTCCGCCATGTGGCACGTCGATTCAACTGTCATTGTACCCATAGTGGTCTCTGTGAATGGACTTATCGGTAAAAATTTGGACGCCCATCTGTCCAAGTTAGTTTTAGGTAAGTGGGTTAAATTCAAAATTCAAAAAGCATTCATATTGTGCACGACTAGGATTGTGAGAAGGTTCCTTTCCTTGGAAGCATAATCCTTCGTGTGCTTGGTTTATCCCGCCACGAAGGATTAATAACCCTAATGATAATATTATTTTTATAGTTTTTTTTTTATATTAATAATATTGTTATTAAGAGAAAATTATGTAAATAAAATAGTGGCAATTTTACCAAAACCTTTGGAGTTTTTCAGTCAACTTAAAAAGTCACGATACAAGCATTTATTTCATATCACTTCACTTATACGCCTTAATCGAACTATATTGTATAATACGCCACCACAATTAAACAATATAACTGATAATAATGTAATATTATGAAAATGAAATAAAAACAAAACGTCACTCATGTAAGTTGGCGGGAAAAGTCCTATTTTGATATTAATTAATCTTGCATAGATAGTATGGATATTACAAATATTCATTCCAAGTCTGGATACTTGTTTTACCGGAGCACGGTAGGCAAAGTAACTGGGCAAAAATCGGCTTTGAAAGACGTTTTTTTTATAGGACAGGTAGGCAAACGAGCAGGCGTGTCACCTGCTGAAAACAACGCCGCTCAAAGACCTCCGCATTGTCATAGATATTGTAGAAGCGAGGCTGGCCTTTAAGGATTATATAGGCTTTGTTTTTTGAAGTTGGCGGTAAAAGTCCTTTGAAGAAAGTATTGCCTTTTATTTATATCCGTAGCAGGTTTTTTTAATTAAATATTTATATTTGAAAACGTGATTCGTCTAGAACACTCTGTTACAATGTAGCCGAAATGACTAGACTATACATATAAACGGACTCTCAAATAAACGGATGGATTTGTTTTGGCTCCAAACGTTTTAACTAACGTTGACTGACCGTGAAATGTGATCGCGGTCCAATCGGAATACTAATTAATTTGTTTTAGAGAGAGAGATAGAGAGAGTGTGTGTGTGAGAGAGAGAGATAGTACCCACGAGTGCGTTATATTTCACGAATTATAAGTAGAACAGTGTATTAAACGAACGAATAAATCTTGAGGTAATTCCTATAAAAAACATTTATGTACACACACTCTCTCACACACAGACACACAAACACACACACATCTTTACACATACAGATTACATCTTTAATAATTTATTATCTTAATCCATTTTTTTTATTATCACTAGCGTTTAAATCTTTTTTTGTGTTTTTTGTACTGTTTGATATTTATAACATTTATGTATTAATTACGAAGGGAAGAGCCTAGTTTCCCACAACACAGGGAACTAGGATTCCCGTTCCCGTGGGATCTAGTGTAACATATATACACATTTTGAAAATAAAGATATTATATATATAATTAAGGACATATACATACACAATATTTAGCAATAAATCAAATGCACAAACCAATGTATAAATTATTAATAAAATAAAGAATGAAAAAGCAAACAATATAGCAAACACTTTTCTTTTCTTTTCTTTGATGGAAATTAGTTATAACTATAATTCCATTGTCAAGTAATATACGATAACGTCAAATCTCTTGAAACAACCAGTTAGCTTATCACGTTACGTCTCGATAAAATTGTGGCTATTCTACCAAAATCTTCTATGGGCTTTTTCAGTCAACTTAAAAAGTCACGATCCACGCATTTATTTCATATCACTTCACTTATACGCCTTAATCGAACTACATTGTGTCTTTAAGCTCTATTTTTTTTTTGATAGTGCTAATTCTCTCTTTTTTTGATAGCGGTAGAGCCACGCTGCAGACGAATACTTTGTCAAAAATAGCATAATATTTGTCTGTAGCGTGAATGGGCCGGCTCGCCCGGGGAAGTATCACACACCCGCAGCAAACCGGCGTCTGAGTGATAGCTTAGCTACCGCGCTTCGTACGGTGAGCGGTTGAGTTCCGGAGGCCCAACGCCCTCCCCCTCCCACTCCCATAATGACACTTTCCTTAAAGGTCGGCAACACTTCCGCACTGTCTATGGCGCTGCGGATGTCTATGGGCGGCGTTGATTGCTTTCCATCAGGTGACACACACAAAGCTTTGACTCATTTAGCGCTCATAATAAGATTTATATAAACTGAATTATATAATAGCTTCACATTCCATCGTGACAGTAAGTTATGTAACCCCCATTTTGATGATGATTCATGATAATGAAGAGTGTAAACTCTTCATTGTTTTAAATGATCATTGTGGACATCAGTGAACCCTCCCGGATGGTACTAATAGGGTCGTACGAAGTCGTTTGCATGATTTGATTTACTTATATAAAACAATACACTCGCATATTTCTTCTTCTATGAGTGTCTCTCCGACTTGCGAAGGTTAGCAGCCAATTCAGCACAACTTTCCTCCTCCTTCGCGAGGTGCAGCAGTTCTGGAGCTAGCAAGTGCTGTATCCCGGTCCATTCCCTGATATTACGTAGCCAAGACTTTATTTTTCTACCAACTTGTCTCTTGCTCGCGATTTTTCCCATCATGATCAATTGCAGCAACTTGTACCTGTCATGTCTCATGATATGACCCAGGTAAGCAACTTTTCTACCTTTGACGGTCTGCAAAAGTTCACATTTTTGCTTGACTTTTCGGAGAACTTCGTCATTGGCCACCCTTTAAGTCCAGCCCGCTTCTATACGTTTTCTGATGTCTTCTTTAAGCGTCTAAGCCTCACATCCGTATAGAGAAACGGGCCAGATGTAACAGTGGAGCATTCTAAGGAAATAAAACTCGCATATTGACTCTCCAAAACTGCTGTCTCAAAGCTACACGAGCGTTTTGCGTTTCTGCCAAATTTCAGTGAAATTTTGTCCCCCCCCCATGTGTTCGCACTTGTCACTATTTTTTCAGCCGTTCTCCAGTTTTAGCGAGACTAACGAACAGAAATTGATTTTCATATAGATAGATAAATAAATTTCTCATTGTGACGTTTCAAAAACAGTTACGTCACTATCGTATTTTAATTTGCCGCGGCAGCTCTCCCCTCGCGGTCGCTGGTTCAACTCCCTTTGTCAATTTGACAAGGAGAGCCTGATGTATGGTTTAATTTGGGTGGAATTTCATATCCCCGGTGCTAATTGCGTGAGATTAAACAATTCGCGTTCGGATCAATTCGACGAATATATCGTCGCGAGCTATTTTTTGGTTCGGATGTAGGTTATATTTAGCTAATCTTTGTCTCTAACTCTATTGAGTTAGAGAGAAAGATTAAATATTTTTATTATAATAATAATTATTCTTTATTTCCATACTGTGAGGTGTAACAAGATGAAAAAAGACATTTAAACGCATCCATCACATTGCCACGGCGTACAAATTTCATTATTTATTCATTTATATGTTTAAAGCCAGACTTAGTCATCATTTTATTTTTTATGCATATTCTTTCTTTGTGTGTACTGCTTTATAGATTTTCAAATAAAGTTTTTATTCTTCTCTTTCTATAATAGAACTTTTTCCGACTTACATTACTGACGCTGTGTTTTTATTTCATATTCATAATCTTATGTTATTGTTAGTTATATTGTTTAATTGTGATGGCGTATGTATGGTACAATATGGTTCGATTAAGTTGTTCGAAACATATTTGCGTTTGAATAGGTAGACTATTCTATATTTTTATGACTCCATCAACCTATAAGAGTTTCTGTTTACCTTCACGCTTTGTTAAACCTCTTCATTACTTTACGTCTCTACCTCTCTACCCATCTATACGCTTTACCCTACGCCCCATTCGTTCGAGAATATATATATATATATATATATATATATATATATATATATATATATATATATATATATATATATATATATATATATATATATATATATATATATATTTAACAGCTTATATATGTCCCACTGCTGAGCACGGGCCTCTCCATTTCTGGAGGAACGGACATTGACCCACCACGCTTGTCCAATGCGGATTGGCGGGGTTACCAGACTCGAAATAAATATTTGTAATCCATACATATATTTATTCCGATGCGGGGACCGAACCCGCGACCATTGACTCCACAGGCCCCGTCGAGAAAATATAACCAAAATAAATTTGACATCCAAAACAATTCAAGCGGACCAAATGTAAACCAAATCGCAAACGAAAAAGGCCAATAATGGCATTAACACAAACGATATAACATGCGAGGAGGATGGGGTAATTTGTTCAACACTCGTTCATTGTATCGCGAGCATTACCCCGCAATAAATTCACGGTATCAGATCGTCGGCATCACCCCGTACATATCCGATGCGACATCTTGATCACCCCGATCTCCCCAACCACCCGAGCCTCCCGTGTGTAACGCGTGGCGTCATTTGTAAACGGATGAAACTGACATTCAGATGAGAAAGTTACACCATTTATAAATTGGTTAAATTCTTTCGAAACTATCACATTTATCAGCGTCTTTTATCGATTTTACCATGGGAAGTACATACATGCATACATATCCTCACATCTCTTTCCCGTAGAGGAGGGTAGAGACGACAGATCCGCTATAATTTCGGCACACCTTCCTTACTTCCTCCACACTCATCCATATTTTTATCCATCCTTCCTCTCACATTCATCGTAGCGAAACGGCTCTCCGTTAGTCGCTTCTTGCTATCGTGGGAATCAGGGACATGGGGAGTGTTCGAGATAATTCCGGCAGGTGAATTCCACGCCACGAGGAAAACAGTACACTACCATCTGGATGAATAGCGATCCTGTACGGCGTATAACAGAAACATCTTTCCACGCACCACTACCCTGTGGAACCAGCTACCTCCAGCGGTGTTTCTGAACCAATAAGACATTAGAAGCTTCAAAAAACAAGCCTACACATTTATTAAAGGCCGGTGACACTTCTGCACTGCCAATGGCTGGTTATAGATTTTAAATATGGTACTGGTGACAGGTTTCTAACTTACCCAGTTTTCAAAACAGGGTTTTGAAAACTGGGTAAGTTAGACCCAAGACTGCATTTTATAAACCAAACAAAGTTTCATCCTCACCATCTGAAACTTCTTTCCACGCACCACCACTCTGTGGCACCTTCAAAAAACAAGCCTACACATACCTAAAGGGCCGGCAATGTTTCCGTGACTCCTTTTGTTTTTGTTGGCTCGTTTGCCCGCATATCCCAATAAAAATAGATCCTGATGTTATATATCTAATTACTACTTTACTTTAATAGTGGTAGAGCCACGCTGCAGACGAATAGTTTGTCAAGAATAGCATAATATTCGTCTGTAGCATGAATGGGCCGGCTCGCCTGGGGATGTACCACACTCCCGCGGAAAACCGGCGTCTGAGTGGTAGCTTAGCTATTGCGCTTCGTCCGGTGAGCGGTTAAATTCCGGATGCCCAACACATTCTTTCCCCTCCCCCTACCATCCACCCACTCCCATAATACTTCCCTTAAAGATCGGCAACGCTTCCGCATGGCCTATGGCGCTGCGGATACCTATGAGCGACGTTGATTGTTTTCCATCAGGCGACACGCCTGCTCGTTTGTTTTCCTATATTTAAAAAAAAAGAAAATACTAAATATGAATGTAGGTCAAAGCAAAACACGCACAAATGATACTTCTTCTGAATTATCTACTTTTATTATCATAGGTAAGCGTATCACCGACTCGAAATATCTCTACACCCATTATAATAGCGCTCCGTCCCTCTTACACTCACAAAAGTATACCAAGCCCGGCTGTTGCGCTCTCGCTCCTGCGCTGCTATCCAAAATAACGTCGTTAAAAATAATTGGATAGTCTCAGTGAAACGATTTGCCGTCGTTTATGAGTGGTTAATGGCCGGGAACGAGCTTCGTGGATTGATAGCGTTATGGAGCGTGTGTTTTAGTTTTAGCGAGTGACGGTCTAGTATGAACCCGTACCACGTGGCTTCAGTAACCTTAAAAAGGCAGATGTTTAACATAAAACATTGTCTGTTTTGATATCAATATTTGTCTGCCTTGATATCAATATTTGTCTGCCTTGATATCAATATTTGTCCGTCTTGATATCAATATTTGTCTGTTTTGATATCAATATTTGTCCGTCTTGATATCAATATTTGTCTGTATTGAAATCATTATTTGTCTGACTTGATATCAATATTTATCTTCCTTGATACCAATATTTGTCTGTTTTGATATCAATATTTGTCTGTTATGATATCAATATTTGTTTGCCTTGATATCTATATTTGTCTGTCATGATATCAATATTTGTCTGTCTTGATATCAATATTTGTCTGCCTTGATATCAATATTTGTCTGTCTTGAAATCATTATTCATCTGCCTTGATATCAATATTTGTCTGTATTGAAATCATTATTTGTCTGACTTGATATCAATATTTGTCTTCCTTGATACCAATATTTGTCTGTTTTGATATCAATATTTGTCTGACTTGATATCAATATTTGTCTGCCTTGATATCAATATTTGTCTGTTTTGATATCAATATTTGTCTGTCTTGAAATAATTATTTGTCTGCCTTAATATCAATATTTTTCTGTTATGATATCAATATTTGTCTGCCTTGATATCAATATTTGTCTGCCTTGATATCAATATTTGTCTGACTTGATATTAATGTTTGTCTGTCTTGATATCAATATCAGCCTACGGCTTATAATAATTTGAATATTTCAACTGTTGAATTGTCAGATCATTGCAGTACAACAGTGAGTACTAAATATGTTGTTAATATTACAATAAGTTTGAAATTTCAAAATACAGTTTTAAGTTTTCACTTCTGTCGACAGTCCTCATGACTGTCTCCGAACTGACTAGGAAGGTTGAAAGTCAAACGAGCAGTCGCGTCACATGAAAAGGAATCAAGGCCGCCCATGTACATCATATCAATCATCATAGACATCATAAAATATTTACTAGTACAATTTCCCATGGAATAAAAAGGCAAGCGAATAAACAAATATGGCCGTGCTCGCAACGTATATATCGTAATGTGCACCTCCGCAGTATTCAGCGCGCAGGGTAATACGAACCTCACTATCGCACAATGGTTTCCTTTAATCTAACTTTGCGATAGTAAATGTGGGTTATTGGTCTCGCGAGCAACTTAATGTAGCTTATCACCTAGTTCTCTGTTGTGAAACTTTTGATATGGGTCGGTTGCTTAGTGGTTAGGAATTAGCTTATCGACTCATCGCCTCCAATTTCACTGGGCAGGACAAGTCAGACCACACATTTATTTTTTTTTATGGGATCGGGGGGCAAACGAGCAAGCGCGTCGCCTGATGGAAAGCAGTCAACGCCGCCTATAGACAACCGCTACCGGAGGAGTCGCGGAAGCGTTGCCGGTCTTTTAGGTATGTGTAGGTTTGTTTTTCGAAGGTGACAATGTCATATCGATTCGGAAAGACCGCCGAAGATTGTGTGCCGTGTCTATATAAGTTCTGTTTCATCAGATCCCCGGAACAGGTAATATTAGCACCGGCTGGCGCTGTGAGACACCGCCTGCTACCATCGTAAAATTTAATTCATTTTAAAGTAGTAAAAACTACTAGTACTAGCAAAGTTCCGGGCTAAATAAGGCTTGCGGATGCAATGTGCCGTCTGAATTATTCAAATAAGGGTTTTATGATCTTAGTTTCAGCGGAGATGTCGCTAGAATCGCTCACCTTGAACCGAACGGCCTAGATTTTATAGCTCCGAAATCTGGCGACGGACTGAGCGAATTTGTTGTCCTCTGACCAATATTCAAATGATGTAGTCGGTCTTATTATAAGATATATATATATATATATATATATATATATATATATATATATATATATATATATATATATATATATATATATATATATATATATATATATATATATATATATATATATATATATATATATATATATATATATATATATATATATCTATCAGTATTGCCAGGGTTGGCAGCCAATTCAACACTTTCCTCCTCCTTCGCGAGTTGCAGCAGTTCTAAAACACTCACTATCCCGGTCTACTCCCTGATATTACGTAGCCAAGACCAACTTGTCTCTTGCTCGGGATTTTTCCCGTCATGATCAATTGCAGCAACTTGTACCTGTCATGTCTCATGATATGACCCAGGTAAGCAACTTTTCTACCTTTGACGGTCTGCAAAAGCTTTTGCTTGACTTGTCGGAGAACTTCGTCATTGGCCACCTAGATAAATAAAAAATATTAGTAACTAGCTTTTTCCCGCGACTTCGCATACGTGGAATTTGGTCTGCCACATTAAGTTTCGTGACAGATCATTTCAAATAAATATATATTTTTTATGCTTTAAAATAGAATAGAATAGAATAGAATAAAATAGAAAAACTTTATTTATGACACCTATTTTTTTACAAAAACTAAAATTAAATCCTTAATAATATTCTATATACAAATAAATACACAAAACAAAAAAAGCACAGTTTTGGTCATAGTGGCTTCCACATAAAAGATATATGCTGTCGCAAATTTTTATTTAGTACTATTTAAGACAAACAATCCTACGGTACATGGTTGTGTAACTCCAATGGTTTAGGCAGCATACGCCAAGATAGCTCTCAGAGGCCAGATTTTTTTCCGACTTAATTGACATGTATCGTTACATTACGACCAAAATTACATAAAATCATTACAAATTGTAGCCTATATGTTATTCCGATGTATAATCTATATTACTGTAAAGTTTCATCCAAATCTGTCCAGTAGTTTGTTTGTGAAAGAATAACAAACATACATCCATACTCACAAACTTTCGCATTTATAATATTAAGTAGGAGTAGGATTAACTATTATTTTTACATTATATAAATTCGAAAGCCAAATCCTTACGTGTAATATAATCAAGACGAGATGTATCACCTCTCATCGTGTTGCTTGCAGTACGTACCCACCGCAGCAAATTACTGAAATGATGTTTGTGGTGCGGATCGAGTTATCTCATTGTTTGTGAGTATGTTGTGATCCTCGCGGGAAATCAACATCCCTCCATAGACAAACAGACGGGAACTCTTGATAAACTACGTACCTAAATATGGACGCGGAAAAGCGAAAACGCAGTAAACCGCAAAGTGAAAACTTACCACCAGAGCCGACAAACTTTTAACATTATTTGTTTTATATATTCACGCCTATCCCCCGCAGGTATTGGCAGAGACCACAGAGTTTCAATCGCTACCATTCAGCTTGCAACTAAGCTCGCCCTTAGCCACGCATCCATTAGCACGGTAGACCGTGGATTGGTGGAGAGGAAGGGAAAGGATAGAGAAGAAAGGATAGGGCAGGAACGGAAATGCGGATTGGCGGAAGGTTACCAGACTCGGAATAAATGTTTATAAATCCATACGTATATTTATTCTGATGCGGAGAACGAACCCACGACCATTGACTCCGCGGGCGGAGGGCCCGGCCACTGAGCCAATCGGTCATCGTTAGCATTACTCACTCCATTCGATGCAGTATTTTTTTAATAATTCTTTATTTGCATAATGTGAGGTGTAATAAGATCAAAAAAGAAAGGTATAAAAGCTCCATCACATTGCCGATTATGGCGTACAAATTTCTTTAATTATTACATACTATTAAAAAAACCTAAAACAATTATTATTTTCTGATCAGAGTGTGATAAAATGTCTGTCATACATATCGTCACGCCTGTTTCCCGTAGGGTTGGGGAGAGACCACAGATCTCCAACCGCTACGATCCCGGCACACCTTCCTTGCTTCCTTCACACTCATTCATCTTTTCATTCACCCTTCCTCTCACATTCATCGCAGCGAAACGGCTCTCCGTTAGCCGCTTCTCAGCCTCGTGGGTATCAGGTAGTAACGGGTGGAAAACCACATTACCGTCATTTATATTTATATATATATATATATATATATATATATATATATATATATATATATATATATATATATATATATATATATATATATATATATATATATATTACGCCCATCCCCCGCAGGGGTTGGCAGAGACCACAGAGCTCCATCCGCTACTCATCGCAGCGAAAGGGCTCTCCGTTAGTCGCTTCTCGCCTTCGTGGGAATCAGGACGTGACGGGTGGCGAACCACGTCGCCGTCATTTTTTAACGAATAAAGTATATTGAAATTCGTCATAGTGAATCTCACGAGCCGCATGGCGAACGGGTCAGCCCAAGCGCAGTACTATTATCGTCAGTCCCTCAGGCCCCGTCGACTCGCCACCTCTCTGAAATATCACGTACAGAACGAAGTTTTTATTGACTACAGTAAATTATTCCGTCTATGTGCGGGTAGTTTTCATTAATATTTCAGCTGTAAACTACGGTAGGGATTTGAGTACCCTTCTAATAGACCACTGGTTCTCAAACCGTGGTTTGCGAATCAAAAATAATATTAAAAGCATTAATTAATGGAGTCAGGCGTTATTTCGCGGAAATCCGTAATAAAGACTCTTGGTATATTTTTCCCTGTATAAATTGCTGAATCGAAGGATTGTCTGTCCTTTCTCATGAATCAAATAAATACTAGTGTACCCAGAATTTTACAAAGAAATAATTACTATAGAATCTACCAGCCATTTTACATATATACTAATGAAACAAAATATACAAAAAACACACCACTAAACCTCATGCAAAGTAATTTTAATACAATATATGGACAGTCAAAAGTTTTACTTAGCTAAGATCCGCGACAAGCAAAACAATAACAGAAAATTAATAATGTGTGTTTTTTCGTTGGGTTAAGTGGATTTATTTGGAACTTAAACCAAAACTTACCAAAAATCGGCTCTATGGAAGACAACCGAAAAGTCAACTCTTCGGTTGTCACTTTTCGGTTGTCTTCCGTGGAGTCGACTATACCTGAAGATGCCTCGTGTTGGGGCGAAACACGTGTCGTTTACAAGATAGAAAAGTGATAATGTGTGTTTAGTGTTGTGTATAGTGGTTGGTGGGTGGAGAGTTGATGGCCGATTTTCGGTGAGTTTTGGTTTAAGTTCCAAATAAATCCACTTAACCCAACGAAAAAACACACATTATTAATTTTCTGTTATTGTTTTGCTTGTCGCGGATCTTAGCTAAGTAAAACTTTTGACTGTCCATATAGTGATGGATTTCCGCAAAGTAACGCCTGACTCCATTAATAATCTTAATACAATATTTTTGAACACACAAAAACAAATTTAAAAAAAATGTTGACAAAGCGATGATAGATTGATTATTTTAATTGTTGTTTTTTATATTTTAATACTTAATAGACTCTAATTACAATGTCTTTGCTGAAATGTTTTACAAAATATTAAGTGCATAAAACTGTAATTTTAAGGAAGCTTTTAATTGTAAATTCATATTTATGTACTTAGTTGGTATGCCTTTAACAAAATAAATAAAAATGGACAGTTTTTCAAATTTACTTTGTTAAGATTCACTTTATTTTTCTATATGATGATGAGGATGAAAAGATGGATGAGTGTAGAGGAAGCATGTAAGGAATGCCGGAATCTAAGCGGATGGAGATCTGTGGTCTCTGCCTACCCTTACGGGAGACAGGCGTGACGATATGTATGTATGTATATGTAAAACAAGTTGACAAATAAAATTGCTATCCTCAGTACAAAAATCTTTATTAATGGAGTCAAACGTTACTTTGTGGAATTCCATCACTATGTGGACAGTCAAAAGTTTTACTTAGCTAAGATCCGCGACAATTCGGTTTGGGTTGTCTTCCGTTAGAGTCTACTATACCTGAAGATGCCTCGTGTTGGTGCAAAACACGTGTCGTTTTCAAGGTGGAAAAGTGGTAGTGTGTTTAGTGTTGTGTATAGTGATTGGTTGGTGGGTGGAGAGTTGCTGGCCGTTTTTCGGTAAGCTTCTGGTTTAAGTTCCAAATAAATCCACTTCATCCGGCAGGAAAACGCACATTATTAATTTTCTGTTATTGTTTTGCTTGTCGCGGATCTTAGCTAAGTTAAACTTTTGACTGTCCACAAAAATGTTTGACAAGCTCTGCCTTAAACGAAATCTTGAGCGCAGAAAGCGGGGTTCGTTTCACAACACGCGTTGTAAATTATTTTAGGTACCGTGTAGTTAATTCAGTTTTCTATTTAGTGGGTTATTACGGGAACATTTCGGTGCTTAACACCGTAATAAAGGTTCGGGTCGAGTTTATTGTTATTATTAATTTAATTAACGCTGTATGTGTATATATGTGTGTGTTATTTCAGCAACTTTATAATTTCCTATTAGAATAGCCTTGTTCGTAATCCCGCATTCGAAAATAATGTATTCTCAAACTGGTAGAGCCACGCTACAGACGAATACTGTGTCGAGAATGGCATATTATTTGTCTGTAGCACGAATCGGCCGGTTCGCACGGGGATGTACCACACTCCCGCAGAAAACCGGCGTCTGAGTGGTAGCTTAGCTACCGCGCTTCGGCCGGTGAGCGGTCTGAGTTCCGGAGGCCCTACGCTCTCCCCCTCCCAATCCCATTCCCTTCTCACTCCCGTTCCCCCTCCCACACCCATAATGTCACTTTCCTTTAAGGTTGGCAACGCCTCCGCACTGCCTAGGCGTTGCGGATGTCTATGGGCGGCGTTGGTTGCTTTCCATCAGGTGACACGCCTGCTCGTTTGCTTTCCTATACCATAAAAAAAAGATATCTTTAGCAGCCGATAGATCAGAAAATTATTGTTATAAAAAAGGAAGTTTTTATACTTCTTATTTTTTATTATTTTTACGTATTCAATTGTACAGTATTTCATTATTATATTATATAAGTAACCCTATTGTCAAAATGTAGCCATGATGTGCGCAAATTTAAAGAGTTATAGTACGGGCGTTGTTAAGTTCATATTATATATTATTTTTTAAGACTGTAACTTGTTTTAGTGACTAATAAATAAATAAAGCACTAAGTATTATCTATTAAACGATATTGTTGTTATGTTCTGTATAGCAACAATATCTATTTTTAGATTCCTTTGTTCATTGTATATTGTCTTTGTTCGCGTCACGATTTTTTGCTAATAAATGCCAATATTCAATCGTGACGAGATTCATTCTAAGAACAAGCGCCGAAATGTATATAAATATAATTATATCTTTTAGAAATGGAAATAAAATCTAATAGTGGTAGAGCCACGCTGCAGACGAATACTTTGTCAAGAATGGCATATTATTTGTCTGCCGGGCCGGCTCGCCCGGGGAAGTATCACACTCCCGCAGAAAACCGGCGTCTGAGTGGTAGCTTAGCTACCGCGCTTCGTACAGTGAGCGGCCGAGTTCCGGAGGCCCAATACCCTCTCTCCCCTCCACCTCCCATTCTCACTCCCATAGTGACACTTTCCTAAGAGGTCGGCAACGCTTCCGCACTGCCTATGGCGTTGCGGATATCTATGGGCGGCGTTGATTGCTTTCAATCAGGTAACACGCATGCCCGTTTGCCTTCCTATCCCATAAAAAATGTAAAAATATATAGATATATAAGAAAAATGTCAGAATAATGAGGGGATACAATGTCAATAGTATGGTATATGGACAGTCAAAAGTTTTACTTAGCTAAGATCCGCAACAAGCAAAACAATAACAGAAAATTAATAATGTGTGTTTTTCCGTTGGGTTCAGTGGATTCACTCGGAACTCGAATCAAAACTTACTGAAAATCGGTTGTCAACTCTCCGCTCAGCAGTCTACTATACACAATGCCAAGCATGCACTATCGCTGTTGGGGCTTGTACACGACACGTGTCGTCGTACCAAGATGGAAACAGTGATCAGTGTGTAGTTTGGCGTCTGTGTATAGACTGGTTGGTGGGTGGAGAGTTGATGGCCGATTTTCGGTAAGTTTTTGGTTTAAGTTCCAAATAAATCCACTAAACACAACGGAAAAACACACATTATTTATTTTCTGTTATTGTTTTGCTTGTCGCGGATCTTAGCTAAGTAAAACTTTTGACTGTCCATATAGTGATGGATTTCCGCAAAGTAACGCCTGACTCCATTAATAATCAATAGTATGGTATGTTATACTTTATACAATAGATATTATATAGACTGATTCAGAAGTTCGGAGTTACCAAGTCATGCGGTATATAATACCAAGACAACCGTTCTGTGAACGAATGAAATTCGTTCTATAATTTCCTGCGGGACGAAACTGAATGACGAAGTGCTCCCAAGTTGCTTTAGAGTACGCGACAGGCTGAGGGGAATAACTCGGGCTTATCCAATGTAACTATACACTACTCTGAATGGCAAATACATTGCTATAAGATAATTATCACGAATTTTGGAAAGTAATTAAGGTTTTTTTATCCATAATAAACAGGCAACGAAACAAGCGTATCACGTGATGGAAAGCTATCAACGCCGCCCAGAGTCATCTGCTACACCATAGGCATCACAAATGCGTTTCCGGTCTTTAAGTGTATTAAAGATGGCCGTTTGACACACTTTTTGCACATGTACTTCTCTTTTCTTTGTGGCAATTAGTTATAACTATTATGCCAAGTAAAATATGTCAAGTAAAATACGATAACATCAAATCTCTTAAAATGTAACTAGCCAGCTTGTCACGTTACATCTTGATAAAATGGTCGCTATTCTACCAAAACCTTCTATGGACTTTTTCAGTCAACTTAAAAAGTCACGATACACGCATTTATTTCAAATCACTTCATCTATACGCCTTAATAGAACTATGTTGCATAATACGCCACCACAATTATATGATAATTAAATAAAAACACAACGTCGCTGTTGTAAGTTGGCGGTTATCTAAAGGTTCTGACATCGAATCCCAGTGGAAAGCAAAAAAAAATATATTTACTGCTAATAAGTGAATATAGTATGATTATTAATGGAGTTAGGCGTTACTTTGCGGAAATCCATCACTATGTGGACAGTCAAAAGTTTTACTTATCTAAAATCCGCGACAAGCAAAACAATAACAGAAAATTAATAATGTTTCCTGTGCTGGATGAAGTGGACCTATTTGAAACCTAAACCAAAACCTTAATCACTATACACAACACCAAAAACACACATTACCATTTTTTAGGTTCCAAATAGGTCCACTTCATCCAGCACAAGAAACACACATTATTAATTTTCTGTTATTGTTTTGCATGTCGCGGATCTTAGCTAAGTTAAACTTTTGACTGTCCACATGTAATTATATTAAATTATATTAATGCATTTCTCTTTTAAATTTCTTATTTAAATTAAGTGTACTGCGCCGTAGATTTGTAAATAAAGTTCATTTTCGTTCTGATGAATTGACGTAAATGATCACGTCCCGGCACGGCGTTCAGATTGTAACTCTCAAATGTGTTATCCATTACAACATACGTTTCGGGTTTACGAAGCGTGCACGAAATTAAAGTCTATCTTTATCGCTGTAGAGTTTAATTTGTTTCGCAGTTTTATGGTTTGTAAAATGTTACAATATCACATTACATTTTATGTTACGTACTATATCTTCACTCGCAGTATAAACGTCTGTGTCATTCGAGATTTTGGTGAATGTCTGAAATATTTTATTCTATTTGATGTAGCCTTATACCATACAACACCAAACACACACTACCTTTAGGTTGATGGAAAATATAAGAAAATACATACAAAAACTATATAATTAAACACACAACATGTAAATTTATTTTCAAAATAAGATTTAATAACCGCAAAATGAAAACTTACCACCAGAGCTAAAAAAACTTTGAGATTTCTGAAATATTTGTATCTGAACACTCAAAAGCAGTCAATTTTAACACTACAAAATTTTCTATCGATTGTAGAGCTGTGGGATTAAGACCCAGAATCGGATCTGAAAAAAATACTAAATCGAATACGCAGTTTTTTTTTCTGATCCGGATTTGCATATATGGAGCAGGTAAATGCTGGAGTGGACACCGTATCATGGTAAACGTAGTGTGGTCCTCCCAGCTAGACTTTGCAACGATCTGCGCAGAACGGCTTGCAGAAACTGGATGCGTGAAGTCGAAGATCGGGATAGGTGTTCCTTCTTGGGCGAGGCCTATGTCCATCATTTTAATATTAATAAGAAGTGATGATGACTTATCCCACCACCTTAAATTAATAACGTGGTTTTATTACATTTTATCTCATGTTTCATTGTGAAGCCGTATTGTACAATATAGTTCGATTAAGGCTTATAAATAGATATGAAATAAGTGTGTGTATCGTGATTTTTAAGTTGAATGCAAAAGTTCATAGAAGGTTTACTACGCTTCTCATGAATCTTGAGATTTGAAGAGAACTCCACTTCTTTCCTGTCTCCCACCCATCATTCATTTTTCCAAAAGGCAAGCAACAGACCTGACTCTGATGTCACCAGTGAATTCCTGTAATATAGTGTTTATGAATTATTTATCTAGTGTCTTCGTATATCTATCTAGTGTCTGCGAATATCTGTCTAGTGTCTTTGAACATCTATCTAGTGTCTATGTATATCTATATATCTGTGTAGTGTCTATGAATATCTATCGACATAATATCTGTCTAGTGTCTACGAATATCTATCTAATATCTATGAATATCTATCTATACATTATCTATTAAGTGTCTATAAATATCTATCTATATAATATATATCTAATGTTTATGAATATCTATTTATATATTATCAATTTAGTGTTTATGAATATATCTATCTATATAATATATCGGTGGTGTTTGTCTATCTCACTCGATTACACGTTTGATCATTTGCTGGCATTTCCTGTAATAATTTTTAACTCTTGTCAATTAGTGACTTAGATGAACCCGCGGTAAAATAGGTAGTGATCAAATACATTTGAAACGTGCAAGTCAACATTCAAAACCAGAGGTACAAGCTCCCATAACCTATTAAGCAGGTACATCGTTTTTATTACACGCCAAGGCGTCGCTCGCAAAATTTAAATCAATTTCAATTTCCCCCGGGCACACGTCGTCATCGTTTTTGGTTAATCACCCCCTCCTCCTATCGGGTCCGGGAGGGTTCGGGGGAGGGACGTACGCCTCCGACGTGAAACAGAAGGCGGTCGCGGTACTTTTTGTCGCACGTAAATTGCTCTTCAATGGCAAGCGTTACGCGTAAAGTTTTTAATGATTTAGGTACGTTTAAAATGAGATGATAGCAGATTGCGGTTATAACCGGCCTAAACGACGCAGTGGTTTCGAAGTCAATGGTAGCGGGTTCGATTCTGGGTATCGGAATAAACGTTATGTATAGATTACATTTTGAAGAAACATTTGCCCATAAATAGAATTATAAGACGCACATGTTATTTTTTACGTTATTTTCCGAAGCAACATCGAAATATATTTTTCACTAAATCATCTCTTAAAATTAAATCCATTAAGATTTAATTTTAAGTAATGAAATCCATTACTTAAAATTAAATCTTACCAAAAAAATGACCGTCAACAACTCTCCATTTCCCTATCAAAAACACCAACTCAAGACGAGGCATCATCAGGTTAAACCCTACGGAAGATAACCGTTAATGCGATTGAGGCGAAACACGTGTCGTGTACATTGTGGAAGAGTGGTGGTGTGTGTTTGGTGTTGTTAATAGTGGATGGGAGGTGGAGAGTGGTTGGTGCCTTACCTCAGCATGCAGGGCTCTGCTGGGGCTGACCTCCATCCTCCCCCTGCGGCTCGTGGGATGCACTAAGACGAATTTAATATGTGATAATGACTGCGACGTGGTTCGCTACACGTCACGTCCTGATTCTCACGAGGGCGAAAAGCGACTAATGGAGAGTCGTTTTGCTGCGATGAATGGTAGCGGATGGTGTTCTGTGGTCTCTGCCAACCCCTGCGGGGAATAGGTGTGAATATAAAAAATACATTATTATTTTTCTATTTTTGTTTGCTCGTCGCGGATCTTAGGTAAGTAAAAATTCTGAATGTCTATATATCAATCACTTGCATTAGAATTGCCGCGACAACGGTTGGATTCAATAGGTAGGTACATATGTAAATTTATCATCTCAATAACCCGGCGCCAAATTATATTGAATTGCTATTCGTCGCGATGCTTGTTAGGATGTATTCACAATTTGCAATCGAACGCATTCGCTCGTGACACGTGAATCTGCATGGACTGCAAATTGTACTGAACAAGTTTGAATCATATTATATGTTGTACTGGATGGATACTATATTACGTGTGCAACAGATTTATTTTGTTTATTTATTTATTCTAAATGCACAATTTTTGGTACAAAGGCACAGCAATTTAATGCTAGAAAGAAGGAATGGAAAGAGTTCTCTTCAAATAACCTTTAGGTTATTAATGGAGTCAGGCGTTACCTTGTGGAAATCCATCACTATGTGGACAGTCAAAAGTATTACTTAGCTAAGATCCGCGACAAGCAAAACAACTTACCACCAGAGCCAAAAAACCTGTAGATTTCTGAAATATTTGTATCCAAATATTCAAAAGCAGTCAATTTTAACATTGTACAAAATTTTCTATCGATCGTAGAACTGTGGGATTAAGACCCAGAATCGGATCTGAAAAAAATACTAAGGTCAATGAATAAATAAATATACATGCATATATACATGTATGTATATACACATATGTATACACATATGTATGTATATACAAATATATGTATATATATATATATATATGGAGGAGATGAATGCTGGAGCGGAGACTGTACCTTGGTAAACGTAGCGTGGGCTCTTCAGCTAGACGTTGCGACGATCTGCGCAGAACGGCTTGTAGAAACTGGATGCGTGAAGTCGAAGATCGGGATAGGTGTTCCTTCTTGGGCGAGGCCTATGTCTAGCAGTAGGCTGCCGCAGGCTGTTGATGATGATACTTTAATTTTGTTTTTAGCTTTTCGAACTTTTCAGAATATTATAAACGAATAAAGCTTTGCTAAGCCGAAGTCTTAAATCTATTGAAGTAATCAAAATATATAATATCGACGAAAGATTTCTATTAAATGAAATATATTATTTGAACGATTTTAATCTGTGGCGCTCGGTGTGGACTATTCTGTGCTTTTATACAGATTAAAAATGTATTGTTCACCTTTATTCACAACAAAGAGAATGAAAACAATGAAAGTCTGCAAAGTCTTATCTGCTTTTTTTCTCTGCGGTATAGTTTTCTCGGAAAATATTAAAACGCAAATGTGTCTTTTATTTCGCCAGTGTATATAGTGCAAGAGCTGAAATTGTCTTTAGTTAGTGTGTCTTAGTTTAGTTTGCTAGTGATAGAACCGCGCTGAAGACATGAATGGGCCGGCCCGCCCGGAGAAGTACCACACTCACGCAGAAAACCGGCGTCTGAGTGGTAGCTTAGCTACCGCGCTTGTACGGTGAGCGGCTGAGTTCCGGAGGCCCAACACCTTACCCACTCAGTTACCCCTTAGATAATATTAATTTTATGTTATTGTTTGCGGATCTTAACTAAGTAAAAATTTTGACTGTCCACATAGTGATGGATTTTCATAAAGTAACGCCTAACTCCATTAATTGCATTTTTTACCGCTTCTATCATGGGGAGTGCTCCGAGGAATTGTTTGGAATAATTCCTCGGAGTGTGTAATAAAACACCTGGATGTGTGGCGATCTACTACGGTGCGTTTCTCCCGTAACTTCTTTCCACGCACCACCAGTTTGTGGAATCAGCTACCCTCGGCGGTCTTTCCGAATCCTTACGACATTGGAACCTTCAAGAAACAAGCCTATACATACATAAAAGGCTGGCAACGCTTCCGCGACTCCTGGTGTCGCGGATGACTACGGGCGGCGTTGATTGCTTTCCATCAGGCGACACGCTTGCTCGTTTGCCCTCCTATCCCATAAAAAAAATCATTTATTAACACTTATTGTCTAATGTGTTTAATTCCAAATATATTCCGCAGTACCTTGAATTAATGCAACACATAAGCGTAACTATCGTGCGGTATTTCTAGTCTCACAGCCGATACCTTGTGGTGAACCTCAAGACTTGTGTCAGAGATATTATATATGTATTTCCCTTTATGCATGCATGCGTGTGGTCTAAGGACAAAGTCACTTATACCACATGCATGTGTACCTATTTGGATCTTGATGATCTAATTGGCTAAGTTAAGAAATTAGCGCTTTCAGAATCAATATATTTATTCTTCTATATCAATCTATTTTTATGAGATAGGAAGGCAAACGAGCAGGCATGTCATTGAATGGAAAGCAATCAACGCGCACCGGCATCCGCAAAGCCATGGGCATTGCAGAACCGTTGCTGGCCTTTAAGGAATGTGTTGGCTTGTGTTTTGAAGCTTCCAATGCCGTATAGTCTTGGAAACACCGCTGGAGGTAGCTGGTTCCACAGGGTAGTGGTGTGTGTAGAGAAGTATCTTGAAAAACGCACCGTACTAGATCGCTATTCATCCAGATGGTGGGGATGAAACTTTTCCTTGTGGCGAGTTGTACTGTAGTGGAATTCAGCGGCCGCGATTATTCAATAACGGCGTAAGAAACTCAGTAGATGTCTTCTTTATTGTATTTCTTTCTTATCTTTTGACAATATGATAATTATTTTTACAGGAGAGCAAATAAACAAGCTTGAGGATCACCTGATTTTTTTTATGGGATAGGAGGGCAAACGAGCAAGCGCCAGCAATGGCCAGATGTGAAATACTGTCTCGCTCTACTGAGCACACCCGGTTTTTTCGAGGCCAGCTTGGCCTTTTCTTCCAGATGGCCGCGGAACTGGACGTCATACGATATGTCAACGCCAAGGATTCCGATATACGGCTTAAGATTAAGGGGAGTGTCTCCAAAGCGAGGAGCTACGACAAAGTGATGATGATAAATAATGACCGCCATCCTTTTGCCCGTTGCCGACCTTTAGCGAAGACAAATGTGTGTGGTGCTGGGTTAATATTTACTACCTAAAAATCGGTACTCCCACGGCCCAATAGTGAGTATCATACATATCGTCATGCTTGTTTCTTGTAGGGGTAGGCAGAGACCACAGATCTACATCTGCTACGATCTCGCCACACTTCCTTGCTTCCTCCACACTCATTACTCTCCTCATGCAAACCCGCCGGTTAAGGGTAGGCCAACCTTAATTCCAACCCAAAAGAAATCTTGGGCTCACATACTCGTATTCTTTTACACACTCAGCCATTCTTGCGGTAAGGTTTATACTCACACCCTGACTACCTCTGTCGATCGCAGATACTCTAGACCAAAACGCTGTAGTGGAAGCGTGGGTGTTGGTATATCTAATTTTCTGTTTCCTCTCATTCACACCCAAAACATCGATTCGTCTAGCATCCATCATCGTATAAATCTCGTCTATCGTTTCATCTCACCCCCCTCTTACATTCATCATAGCGAAAAGACTCTCCGATACTTGCTTTTCGCCCCCGCGGGAATAGTGAGTAGTTATAAGTAAAAATTTGATGATGCGAAATTAATGTATTCCATTATTAAAAAGGTATTATAATATTACTAAACTAATACAAAATACATATAAAAAAATATATAGATAAATACAAATATAGTGACGACCGATTGGCTCAGTGGCGGAGCCCTCCACCCGCGGAGTCAATGGTCGCGGGTTCGATTCCCGCATCGGAATAAATATATGTATGGATTTATAAATTTTTATCCCGAGTTTGTGAGATGATGTGAGAGGAAGAATGGATGAAAGAATGGATGAGTGTGTAGGAGGCGGGGAGGGTATGCTGGGATCGTAGCGGATGGAGCTCTGTGGTCTCTGCCAACCTCTGCCGGGGATAGGCGTGAATATATAAATAAAAATAAACAACAAATATAGTGTAATCAAATTCTATCATTCTTTTAGAGATAAAGCTCTTAAAACAAATTTGTTTGTAAATAATTTTCAATTTAATAACGAAATAATCACAAACAACAACTATTATTTGTCTCAAATATTTAAAGTAATAATATTTAGTTTCTAAACTCATCAAAAGATTCACAGACGCCCCTTATTACTTTTGTAAGTTATTCAAGCATTATATACATTTAATTTGAAAAAGCATTTATAATAAAATCTATATATATTTCCAATTTAAAACGAGGTCTTCAAAATGTGCTGAGAGTAAAATAAGATGAGAGAGTTGCAGCCACCAGTATGTTTTCAAGGCTCAAGAAAGGATTTAAGCCGAGGGTACAGTGTAAAAGCGGAAGCGAATTAAACTCAAGGCAATAATTGTTTAAAAAAGATTGGTCTTGTCGTTGTTTCAAAAAGTTCAATAGTTTAAGCAGCGTACGCCAAGATAGCTCTCAGAGGCCAGATTTTTTCCGACTTAATTGACATGTATCGTTATATTACAAACAAAAAATTACATAAAATCATTACAAATTGTAACCTATATGTTATTCCGATGTATAACCTATATTACTGTAAAGTTTCATCCAAACCCGTCCAGTAGTTTTTCGTAAAAGACTAACAAACATACATACTCACAAACTTTCGCATTTATAATATTAGTAGGACTAGTAGGATTAGTAGGATACTTGCAAAGGTGGCTTATCAACTTGAAAATATAGCTTTTTATTTCTTAATTTCATTATTATTGAGGACTTAACAATCTTTTTCGTGACTAAACAAAATTTAGCGTGACTTGTAACAATTCTAACAAAGAACAGTTATATTGTTGGAATATAACTATTATTTACAAGAAAGTTAAAAATAATTGCACATGTAAATCGGTATAGCTACACTAATGAAACCGCAATCTAAACACGCAATACGGACTCCTCGGGGTTATGCGGGAATAACTCGCCATTTGCGAAATGAAACTGCTCTAAGAACATCCATGTGTTGGTTGTGATACTCTCACGTAGATATACATTTTCTGTGTATGTCTGTGTGTAAAATTAGAAGGTTCACGTGACGAGAAAGCACAGAACTCGGCCCGCTACCTCGCAAATCCAGTATTGTGAGCGTCTTATAGCTCTTTCTCTATCTGTTCTATATGACATTGATAATATTATAATTGAAATTATGATGCCGAAAGGTGGATACTGACGGTCTACTGCTTCACAAGTCGCTTAGAGGGCTATGGGGGGGCCATGCTCGGAGATTCTCTGGTGGATAGAATTCTTCTTTTTCTTTCTTCACATTTAGTCACACTGTTTAGTCAATGTTCTCTTGTTACGATTAAGTTTCTTTATTAGATTAGTTTTTTCTTTATTAATTTTTATGTTACATGTTAGGTTTAGCAAAAAGCATTTCTTTCCAAGTAAAACAGAAGTAATCAATAGATATATTTATTCCATTTTTAAAATTAACATTATTCAAAATACAGACATAATAATACATACATACATACATACATATCGTTACGTCTGTTTCCCGTACGGGTAGGCAGAGACCTGCTACGATCCCGGCATACTTTCCTTGCTTCTTTCACACTCATCACTCTCCTCATGCAAGCCCGCCAGTTAAGGGTACTCTTGACCTGGCCTTTCTTAAAAACATCCGCAATTTAGTCACAGTATGTTTTCCGTGGTGTTCCCTTATCGATCGTTCCGTCTACATCCGCAACTTAAATTTCTTTTTCCAGTCGTATTACATTCATCCTCTCTATGTGCCCAAACCATCTAAGCTTTTTCAACTTAAGTTCAAAAATTCTACAATATACAACTCACAGTATCTTTATCAAATTTCTGTTTGCAATGGAAAATTAAACTTTACAAGTAATTTAACTTTGAAAGTAAATCAGAATTTACAATAAGGTCGCTTTCGGACTGACTGGACGATTAATAATTTTATTTATTTGATAGCTCAATTTAAATATTGTAAATCTTATCAAAGAAGATGTCAGGGAGTATCTTTGCCTAGCCGCTTGTCATGGTATTGGTACACGGCTACGAGACTCCGGCCTCCCGAGCTACTACCGTATCACTCCTTGTCTTCCGTTGCGGTAATATCATATCCCTATCATCCTGTCTACATCTATCTCTCTTTTCCTCTGCCCTTTCCTTTCTTCTCTATCCTGTTCCCTTCCTCTTCGCCACTCCACGGTCTGCCGTGCCGATCGTCCCGGGGATCGGGCTCCTCCGGGTACTATAGTGGCCTAGCTCAGTATTCGGGGCTCTGCTGGGGCTGACCTCCATCCTCCCTTGCGGCTCGTGGGATTCACTATGACGAATTTTAATAATACTAATTTGTTAAAAATGACGGTGACGTGGTTCGCCACCCGTCACGTCCTGATTCCCACAAAGGCGAGAAGCGACTAACGGAGAGCCTGAACTATTACTTGCTAACAAGGAATAGTCAGATCTATGATTATTATTGTTACGTGCTGGGGTTCTGGGATCGGAAAAATGAAATCCGCTACTAGTATCACTTCTCTTCACTTTAAGTTTCAATCCTCATCACTATACTTCCACTTCTTCTCTTCTACTAATTTCTTCTTTAACTTTAAACCCTTCTTTTGAACCACCGTCGCCCCTTTATATCGGTAAAACTAAAATTCTAGCATTCTAAAACTCGAAAATCTTCCAGCAATGTATATTCTTTTCTAGACATCGTAGACTCTTTCCCTTTGACGGACGTCTTATCAATTTATTTTTAAAAGTTGCAATGGCTTGCTTGACCAGGATTTTGAGATTTCAAAATGAGGTTTTAATAGTTTTACAAAAAAAAATTATTTTTCATATGCGTCACGCAACTTTATTAATGGTATTATTATAGCTTTTTTCACACTTTTTTTACCCGACCTTGGTATCTTAGATTACTAGACAATTATTAATAGTATATATATAAATAAACTACACCTATAAATGTGGACAGTCAAAAATTTTACTTAGCTAATATCCGCGACAAGTGACTTTTCGGTTGTCTTCCGTAGAGTCTACTATACCTGAAGATGCCTCGTGTTGGGGCGAAACACGTGTCGTTTACAAGATGGAAAAGTGGTAGCGTATGTTTGGTGTTGTATATTGTGTAAGTTGGTGGGTGGAGAGTTGCTGGCCGTTTTTCGGTAAGTTTTTGGTTTAAGTTCCAAATAAATCCACTTCATCGAGCAGGAAAAAACGCATATTATTAATTTTCTGTTATTGTTTGTTTGTCGCGGATCTTAGCTAAGTAAAGACTTTTGACTGTCCACATAGTAATGGATTTCCGCAAAGTAACGCCTGACTCCATTAATAATCTACTACCTATGGCGTTGCCGACACATTAATAGTGTATTATTAATAAACTACACCTACATACGAGTATACATTAAAAGCTGGCAACCCTTTCGCACTACTTATGGTGTTCCAGATGTCTGTTGACAGTGTTGATTGTTGTCCATCAGTCCACACGCTTGCTGGACTATAGTAAAAAATGTATTCTGTTCAAATGTAAACACATACATTGGTACTTATCTCAAGAAACTCAATCTCCGTCGGATTATTAAATTTGGTCCGCGAGGCTTAGAGTTCCGCCCCGGCGATTACGCGTTATACCTACCCTCCTCGTTACAACCTCCGGACGAATTAACGAACGTCGGTAATTCTTTGTGCAAGCTGTAGGTGGGTGCTCCGTTCCGTTGTCTCACCCTCATTTTAATCTATGGAACACTTTAGTTACATTCTACCCGCTTCTTTCGTTGAGTTTCCAGTTGCTCTCATTAATTTACGAAATTGGTATTTTGTCCTTTTTATAATTTCATTAATGACTAATAAATTCATACATACATATCGTCACGCCTGTCTCCCTGTAGGCAGGACCACAGATCTCCATCCGCTATGATCCCGGCACACTTTCTTTGCTTCATACATTAAGCAGTGTAGAACCACAGACGTATGTGAAGTGCTAAAGTATTATAGGGTCGCTGTAAAATCATAGGCATTCATGAGGGCTGCCGTCAGAAGTGAAAACTTAAAACTATATTTTGAAATTTCAAACTAATTGTAATATTAAATGCTTCTATTACTGCAGCATGTTGCTGACGCAACTCGCAAAACTTTATCCATCCATGAAGCGTCCAACGCACACACACATACAATCGGCTATATACAACGTCTTGGGGTGATGTGTGTACGTAGGCAGCTGCGCGCGCATTAACTGTGTTTAAAGTATGTGTATAGCTTTACTCATTCTTATGGTCCTATGTACCTGAGGTGGGGCAGAGGGCGTCCACAGTGCTCCATTGGGATAGGTCTTGAGCGACGCGCTCCACTTCAGTCCACGTCAACCCGATGGATTTCATCTCGGCCGGCTATACTCATAGCTATGGATATACCTTAAGTATTAACATGTTGCTGACGCGAACTCATAGTTTTTCCCTAACT
Organism: Baronia brevicornis; assembly: GCA_031353405.1. Lineage (NCBI taxonomy): Eukaryota > Metazoa > Arthropoda > Insecta > Lepidoptera > Papilionidae > Baronia > Baronia brevicornis. Next base: position 110,041 of record JASFAT010000771.1, read on the forward strand.
AGCCTGTTGTAACAAGGCTATAGAAGTTTTCATTTCAATGATATATTATTGGCAGAGAATTTCATTTGATGAAGATGCCCCGTAAAGATCCCGTGTCACCGTATCAGTACGGCTGGTATGCTATAGTACTTCTGCCGTAAAATCAAATTGCAACAAGAAGATCATTAAAAAATCTTCTTATCCATATTTGTATATCATAACACTGGCGTATATACTGACTTGTTCTTCTTATTTTTTCAGGTAATCATGTTGCAATACTAGTTAATTGTGAAAACCTTACAAATAATGCTGATTAGAAAATCATGGTGGTAAGATATGAACCCAGAAATTTTTACAATTTATATATTTTTTACTTTTTGTCCTACCTGTACCTTCTTACGGCACCGAAACGTGGACGCTGACAGTCCGTCTGCTTCACAAGCTCAGAGTCGCTCAGAGAGCTATACTCGGAGTTTCTCTGGTAGATATGATTCGGAATGAACAACTCCGCCAAAGAACTAAAGTCACCGACATAGCCTTCCAAATTAGCACATTAAAATGGCAATGGGCTGGTCACGTTTATCAGAGATTCGACAATCGTCGGAGCAAACGAGTGCTGGTGTGGAGACCGCGTCTCGGTAAACGTAGTGTGGGACGCCCCCGGGCTAGATGGTGCGACGATTTGCGCGGGGCGGGTGGCAGAAACTGGATGCGTGTAGCCCAAGATCGGGCTAGGTGGCGCTTCTTGGAGGAGGCCTATGTCTAGCAGTGGACTGCCGCAGGCTGTTAATTGATATTTTTTAGTATAATTTAATTGGGGAAAGATTTCGAATTGATTTTATAACACAGATATAGACGTGGGTAGATTTGGTTCCTACTGACTGATTTCGTCCAATTTGTATCTGCTGCTATTTTAGTTTGTCTACGTGTCTTGCCTAGAGATGCTTTCGGGAACTTATTGTATATCCTTAAACCAATATAGGAGAAAATAGGTTACTAAATGATTTTAAGTATGCAACAAGAACTTATTCTATTAGTTGGATGGATTTGGAAAGGCAAACGAGCAGACGTATAACCTGATTCCTAGCAACCAACCCCGCCCATACACATCCGCAGCGCCACAGGCAGTGCAGAAGCGTTGCTGGCGTTTAAGGAAAGTGTCGTCATGGGAGAGGGGCGAAGGAGGGGGGTGGAGCTTTCGAAACTAACCGCTCACCGGATGAAGTGCGTTTGCTAAACTAGAACTCAGACGCCGGTTATCTACTATACTTGAAGATGCCTCGTGTTGGGGCGAAACACGTGTCGTTTACAAGATGGAAAAGTGGTAATGTGTATTTGGTGTGGTGTATAGTGGTTGGTGGGTGGAGAATTGATGGCCGATTTTCGGTAAGTTTTTGGTTTAAGTTCCAAATAAATCCACTTCATCCAGCAAAAAAAAACACACATTATTAATTTTCTGTTATTGTTTTGTTTGTCGCGGATCTTAGCTAAGTAAAACTTTTGACTGTACACTTATTATTGTATTACATCCTCATTAATAAAACCCCATATAAGTAGTATCGAACTTTTCCCGTCAACTTACATTAGTGATTTGCACGAGGGCGAGAAACGACTATCGGAAAGCCGTTTCGCTATGATCTGTGGTCTCTCTCAACCTCTATGGGAGACAGGCGTGACGATATGTATCTATGTTAAGCTTTTTGATTAAAATACAAATTCAGATTAAAATATTCTTCGCATTTGAAAAACCGTCTCACTTAATAGAGTTATATATTTTGGACAGTTCGAATACGACAGGGAGCTGTATGATATAAACTAAACTACTTAATTACTAACTGTGTAACTCCAAAACTACCCGCGCTATGTTGAAGATCAAATTAACTGGGACGCAGCGATCCGGGATCGTAGATCCAACGTTTCAGTATCGACCACCGATATGTCTCTGCAGCTCGAACCCGAAACTCGGATCGTATGCCGAGCGCGTCCTCGGGGACCCAACTTGACAATTGATGCGATCAGTCGAGGGTAGGTTTGGCATATTGATCGGTAATATAGAGCTTTGTTAGTCCCTATCGACAAATATAAATAATAAATTCTCGACAAAGTTTAACTACAATCTCAAATGGGTATGTGTATGTTGGCGTATTAGAATTAATAGCATTATTTAGTTATTTTGTGCAATAGGCAAAACTTTATTCTATATTTCTTAAAGCGCCATCTGTTGGCAAATAATGTAAAATTAATGTTGATTTCTATAAAATGATCATAATAATTGTAATTTATATAACTCATATAAATATTTAATTTAAGAAGTGTCTCAGAAGTGCTAGAGCCACGTTGCAGACGAATACTTTGTCAAGAATGGCATATTATTTGTCTGTAGCGTGAATGGGCCGGCTCGCACGGGGAAATACCACACTTCCGCAGAAAACTAGCGTCCGAGTGTCAGCTTAGCTACCTCGGTTCGTCCGGTGAGCGGTTGAGTTTCGCAGGTGATACCTCCCCCCTGCTAATTTAATTACAAACCAAAATAAGCATGTTCCCGTGGAGTTTTCGCTGTAAAAGTCAATTACTTTTTTGTGAATACGAAATCACTTTTCGTAATAAAGTTACAACCTATACATTTTGAATTTAAAAGCGAAAGTAAGATTAAAATTTTGATTTGCGATATCAATTCATTTCAGAGAAGACAGCTAGATCTGTTGAAAACTTATGTTTGACACTGTCTGCTAGTTTTCGGTTTATTTATAAGGTTCTACCGCGTAGTCATATTTCCGTTTTAACATGACTTCTCGTAAGCATTTGTATCTAGCCAATCTAGTATTTAAGTTTCGTACGTTAAAATTATCTCCGGAAAACTAGTTATATACTAGGACTGGAATGAATTATAACAAACGATTGTAATGCTGACTATAGAACAGGTGCGAGAGGAACCTCGTCTCATTAGCCTTATGAGAGGTGGGGTGAGTTAGGATCTTTTAGTTCCCTCGTTAGTCGGGCACCACGTTAATTGACGCACCGCTAGAAAAGCCCCCCCATTCCCTCCCTTTTAACATCCTTTATTTTTATTTTTTTTTAAATTTACCAACATCCTCCTCTTAACATCTTTTATTAAACTTTATCAGTCTATTAACTGTTTCATGTTTTTAAATATATCATTAATATTTATATATTGCTATATTTAAAAATCGTGGATGCATGTAGCCGAAGATCGGGCTAGGTGGCGCTCCATGGGGGAGGCCTATGTCCAGCAGTGGACTGCCGCAGGCTGCTGATGATGATGATGATATTTAAAAATCAAGCACTAACGAAACTGCCTAAAGTACTGGCAATGGCTGATGACATACAAATGGACTGTTTGTTTATAACACTTATTAAGACATCAATAACAAAATTACTAGTAGGTATGTAATGAAAATCTATCGATATACCGAGTACCTATCGATAGATTTTCATACATTACTTATGACTACACCTAGTCGATATAATTTTAAATTATTTATTTTTATTTGGCTTATCGCAATCATAAAACGTCAATTTCAAACAAATTGAATGTCAAACTCATATGTGAGAGCAGTTATTGAATTTTTTTTCTTTGTTCTTTTACGCAGTGAAATATAACCGTGTCAATTTTAAAAGTATCCGAACAGTATCAGTTAATAAAAGCTATTCACGTACAACGTGATCATTCTATCAGCGCTGTTATATTCGCCAGATAAGCCAATCTCGTCCTATATGACTCATTAAACCAACCTCGTCCCAAATAGCTCATTATTCTTGTCTAAGTTCGAAGCGGGTCATTAATACCGCGATACTATCGGTCAAACTATCAGTTATGACATTTTCATTAGTTTTATATCATTTATTTACATACAGTAGAACTTTAAGTTTTTAAATATTAAATGTAATAAGTGAAAACTAAGTAACAGTTCCATACTTTATCATTTCTGTCTGTTAAGCTTAATCGTACTTAATCATAAAACTATGTACAAATTCCGAAGAAAAAATGTTACCTTCACAGCTGTGATAAAATATATTTCGGCCATTTAATGATGTATCCCTACCCATTTCACGATGTGTCCCTACCCATTTCACGATGTGTCCCTACCCATTTCACGATGTATCCGTACCCATCTCACGATATATCCCTACCCATTTGAAACTGCTGAAATTTTCGAGTTCTTTAAATGACAGACCGGTCGTCTGTCACTTAAAGGTCCCGGGATCGGGCTACTCCGGGTACTATGGTGCCTTACCTCAGCATGTGGGGCTCTGTTGGGACAGACCTCCATCCTCCCTTGCATATCGTGGGATTCACTATGACGAATTTTACATAACCTAATTTGTTAAAAAATTTCGGTTCCCCGCCTGTCACGTCCTGATTCCCACGAGGGCGAGAAGCGACGAACGGAGAGCCGTTTCGCTACGATGAATGCGAGAGGGAGGATAGATAAAAAGATGTATGCTCAAATGATAGTTTATAGATTGAGACATTGAGTTCGATTGAGCGATGCAATGTACTTTACCTAGGAATATATAAAATTTCCACCCTTTAATATGGCGTCCATCGACTGCCATAAAGATTCAGCGCCTCATTTGAGTGGTAATATCGCAGCCCATTGAAATCCAGTCCGGGTATTGGAAGCATCATAAGTCTCGAACCGTTCATGTTCATGTTCAGTTTTTAATATCTTCGTTCGTTCGAATCGTTGATAACTTCAAACACCCCTTGTATTTGAAGTTACGAACCGAGAGCCGTTTCACTACGATGAATGTGAGAAAGGAAGCATGGATGAAAAGATTGATTTATATAGAGGAAGCAAGGAAGGTGTGCCGGGATCGTAGCGAATGGAGATCTGTGGTCTCTGCCTACCCCTACGGGAAACAAGCGAGACGATGTGCATTTGGGTAGTCTATTTATAAATTAATTTAAAGACAAATAAATAAATAAAATAAAAAGGCTTTTATTGCTTCTAAACTGTTTAAGGAACACAAGATATTTTTAAACTTAATATTACATTAAATTTAAGCAAGAATCCCTCTGCAGGTGAAGTCCTCCAAGGACAACCATTGCTTATGGAGCGAGCTATTTGACGCCAGTTTCAGCCGGCTATCTCCCTGATCTCGTCTTCCCATCTCGCGTGGGGTGACCCTTGTTTATGAATCCCTTGTGGGCTTTTCCATGCTCTCAGCATTCTCGTCCACCTCTGATCCTAAATTTTAAGATAAGAGAGTTTAAAGATTGTCTATATACAACGTCAATCGTACAAATAAATCAATACTACCCAAACTGTCAAGTGCTGGGCGACTTCGGTGTCTTCAGTTGAAAGCAAATTCACTCCCAGGTCCCGGATTGGGGTAAAAAGTTCTGTGAATCGTTGAGAGCCTCTTGTGGCACTCGAAACTTTAGGAGATTTTTACCGTCAGGCCCTCAACTACTGTTTGAATTGTTGAAGACGAGATCTCCGAATGTGGAATTTATGACTTGATATAGACCAATACCAGTTATTTGAATTTTTTTGATTTTCAATATACTTTTAGTTTTGTTTGTGACATCACTGAGAATATATGGACACTCAAAAGTTCTACTTAGCTAAGATCCGCGACAAGCAAAACAATAACAGAAAATTAATATTGTGTGTTTTTCTGTTGGATTAAGTGGATTTATTTGGAACTTAAACCAAAAAACTTACCGAAAATCGGCCATCAATTCTACCCACCAACCACTATACACAACACCAAATACACATTACCACTTTTCCATCTTGTAAACGACACGTGTATCGCCCCAACACGAGGCATCTTCAGGTATAGTAGACTCTACGGAAGACAACCGAAAATTTCTTTTCGGATGGATTTCCGCAAAGTAACACCTGACTCCATTAATAAACTTTTAGTTTTGTTTGTGATATTATTGAGAACTCTTTACGTAGTTTGTGTTATATACGGTTCTAGTACGAAGATGGTTGATCAAACTCACTTTGCTAAGATTCAATGCATATAGGTATGATGCTTTCCCGGATCTTCAACCGTCGCGTCTTGATCCCCATGAGGACGAGAAGAGATTAACGGAGAGCCGTTTCGCTAAGATGAATGTGAGAGGAAGGATGGATGAAAAGATGGACGAGTGTGGAGGAAACAAGGAATGTGTCGGGATCGTAGCGGATGGAGATCTGTGGTCTCTGTCTATTCTTACGGGATATGGACAGTCAAAAGTTTTACTTAGCTAAGATCCGCGACAAGCAAAACAATAACAGAAAATTAATAATGTGTGCTTTTCCGTTGGGTTTAGTGGATTTATTTCGAACTTAAACCAAAAACTTACCGAAAATCGGCCATCAACTCTCCACCCACCAACCACTATACACAACGCCAAACACACACTATCACTTTTCCATCTTGTACACTGATGTGTAGATGATGAGAGATGTAGATGAGAGAAGATGGAAAAGTGATAGTGTGTGTTTGGCGTTGTGTATAGTGGTTGGTGGGTGGAGAGTTGATGGCCGATTTTCGGTAAGTTTTTGGTTTAAGTTCCAAATAAATCCACTAAACCCAACGGAAAAGCACACATTATTAATTTTCTGTTATTGTTTTGCTTGTCGCGGATCTTAGCTAAGTAAAACTTTTGACTGTCCATATAGTGATGGATTTCCGCAAAGTAACGCCTGACTCCATTAATATTCTTACGGGAGACAGGCGTGATATGTATGTATGTTGATTGTTTTAATTTTCCAAGCATTATTTTTATAAAAAAAATATGTAATGTGTAACCGTACTCGTAAATCTCGGTTTTTTTTTGGTGTTTTGATACTAACGTTACGTTTTCTGCCATTCCTATTTATAGGGAACCTTAATTCTATATATCTACAATCTCAGCCCACAGTCATACACTTTTTTACTTCAACAAATAAAGTAAATGTTATATTTAAATAAACATTTTTCCTAAAGCCAACTAGTCTGGCTGGCGCCAGTTAATGAATGTCAAAGACGATAAGCTAGACAAAATAAGATTTAAATTTTCCTAGAAATACCCATCGCCGAGCGGATAATTATATAACGCTAAGAGAAAATAAACAAAAAACGTTGGGATGAAATTCACAAACACCCCTTTATTTTGTTGCTCAAAAAACTAAATTTGCAAGGGAACACAGCAACCTTTCGAATTGATACAAAAACCGTTCGCCGGCCGCGCAAACTTTCTAACAAACAAACAAACAAAGTTCGGACGTTTAAGCCGATGTGAAAACAGGCCGCCATTAGCCGAGCCGAGCGGCTACAAAAACTAATCAAGCTCGGATACCGTCCGTCGACCTGAAATTTCCTTCTGCAGTAAATATTTTAATTTAATACAAATTACATAATAATTCACATTACATAGAGATAGATCGACGATGGCTCAGTTAGCAGAGAAACTGATTTTCTGCTACCGCCTGATCCTCTACGTAGATGCAGCGCGATATATATATATATATATATATATATATATATATATATATATATATATATATATATATATATATATATATATATATATCTTGTCTGTCTGTCGGCCCACGCTTTACGACTGTAGGTATTGTTTCGTTTTTCGCGTATGGTGTATTAAAATTATGTAAAAATCATAATACCTTTGAGACCTTTGAGAGAAAATGAGCGATGGCGTACACTTTATAACCACGAGCTTTATGAGCTGTACAATGAGCTGAACGTCATCAAAATTGAATGATCTCGTGGGGCTGGACTCGTCGTCTGGACTCGACGGTAAACCAGGTGGTCGTAGAAGCCGCGAAAGGCCTAAGCTCAGATGGAGTGGATGACGACTTGAAGGCAATCGGTATAAGGAGCTGGTGAGAAAAAGCTAAACTAAGATCCGACTGGAAAACATTACTGAACCAGGCTACTTTATGATCCACCCGCCATGACTTTATGATGATGAAAAATCATAATAATCAAGGATTGCGTTTATAGTTTTAAATGCATAAAACAATAAACCAATAAGTATATTTTTCTAGAAATTAGTTTAACAAACACGAGGCCTGAACGGAGAATTTTCAAAAACCGAGCTGGCAAGGATCGTATCAAGGGATCAAAGTGGTATGCGAAGCCAAGCGACCAACTGTGATAAATGTTCGAAGACTTTGCCATCGTTATTCGGAAGGAGATACTATGACGCAACTCGAGTGACAGAACGAAGTGTCTCTGTCTTCTTTTTTCTAATTATCAAGATTTACGACGCTCTCTGAAGTACTTTTTCCCTAGCGATTAATATAATCTGATTTGACGTGAGTTAAGTGGGGAGCTCAGGAGAGTATGTTTTAAAAAACATATCACCTGCTCGCTAGAGTAGATGTGACGGAACTGACTTTATTTAATTAATGCATTACAATCGCAAACTACGGGGATACAATGAGAGAGAGAGAAAGAGAGCAGAGATCATATATTAGAGATATATTTTTGTTTCCAAAGAAGGCCTTTGGTAACAAAAATAACGTATGATCCCCAATCATGGGGATTATGGCGTCACCCTTTTATTTTTGAAAAGGCAAAGTGTCCAGAGAACCATTGGAACTGTAAAACAAACCATAAAACAGCTACCGCAAATAGCAACATGACTAATGTACATACATACATAATAGACGTGCAATCCAACCGCCCATATAAATTATTCCGTATCGGATAATCGCCGAAATTGAGAACCCTCTAGTCGCAACGTTAAGCAGTCTCTACCAGTGGGTGCATTATTTATCGTCAATCCGAGCGTGATGTACGTCTACGCATGGAGTTTCCTAAATTCAGTTGCTGTCTGTTGTATGGCTTTACGTTTTAAAAAAAGTATAAAACTATTTTTCTTTCCTTTTCTTTGATCGCAATTAGTTATAACTACATATTATACCAGTATCAACTAAATACCATAACATCAAATCTCTTAAAAACATAACTAGTTAGCTTATCACTTTACGTATTGATAAAATGGCGGCTATTCTACCAAAAGCTTCTATGGACTTTTGTTTGGAATAATTCCCGCCGCCGAATTCCACAACCGCACAACTCGCCGTAAAGAAAAATTTCATCCCCACCACCTGGATGAGTGGCGATCCACTACGGTGCGTTTCTCTCGCAACTTCTTTCAACGTACCACCAGTTTGTGGAATCAGCTACCCTCGGCGGTCTTTCCGAACCGTTACGACATTGGAACCTTCAAAAAACAAGCCTACACATACCTAAAAGGCCGGCAACGCTTCCGCGACTCCTGCGGTGTCGCGGTTTAACTTTTACAGTCAACTTAAAAAGTCACGATACACGCATTTATTTCATATCACTTCATTTAATCCTTAGTCGAACTATATTGTATAATACGCCACCACAATTAAACAATATAACTGATAATAATATAAGATTATGAAAATGAAACAAAAACACAACGTCACTGATGTCAGTTGGCGGGAAAAGTCTGCCATTTTAATTAATCCCCGAAAAATGTCGTAACATGTCGTGATAATCGGGTTGGTACAGTATTGTTATTGTCACGTACTGTTGTTATTAATATGTATGTATATTATTAAGGGGTTTTCTATACATTTTTAGTATATATAGGGGTCGAATTTTTCAAGTTAGTGCAACTTCTGAGGGGGTCGGGAGGTGGCAGGAAATCAGTTGCACTGAGCCTGACTGAGTCATATATATATATATAAAAATAAACGTATCTGTCTGTCAATATATAAAGATTATTGGAAATTAACTACAGTCATTGCTATAAAAGAGGTCTTTTTTTTAACCTCTGCGCCACTTTTGCGGTCTTTTTTTAAAACTCAGCATCAAAATATATAAAGCCCTATGCCAATCCATCCTTACGTACTGCATTGTGGCGTGGGGAGGAGCTGCTTCAACCCATATGCTTGTATTAGAGAGAGCACAAAGGGCAATTATAAAAGTAATGCTACACAAGCCTTACCGATACCCACAGATGAATTGTATAAGCAAACAAAACTTTACACAGTCAGACAGCTATATATACAATCATGCGTGGTGAAATATCATAAGGAAGTCACCTTGCACGCATCAATTCCATCAAGGAGATGTATTATTTATCCTTTGCCCACAACTAAAACTAGCTTTGCCCAACGACAATATAATTATTTGGCTCCGTTTATTTATACTAAATTAAATCGCATAGAGAAGTCTAATAAACTAAATATCATTTCAAAAAAAAACTCATAAACAAATGGCTATCCAACCTAGCATATAATTCTACAGAATTAATATTAAATAAACATTAGCTTAGTAGCACGAAATAAAATAAAATAAATTCAGACACAGACACATGTACAAAAAAAAATCTTTTTGGTTTGTATAACTTAATGAAGTTTTTTTTTTTTTTAAATTTTGAATTTGTATAATTATATTAAGTATAGCAAGAAAATAATATATGTAACTCATAAATATGTCACAGAAGGGAACCGTCTGCCGTAGTACAGGGTTCGCCCTAGTTCGGCAGACGGGGAAACAAAAATTGTAAACTTATCAATGAACAATAAATATATATTATTATTATTATTATTACTTGTCAGGATTGCGGGAATCGCTGAAGCATGCTACCGCAGCATCGACAGCGCTGTCCTTATTTATAGACCAATCTCATGGTGGAAGTGGAGATGAGGCTCCCCAACTCCTCCCTTCTTTGGGGGCAGACATGGTGCGCCACCTTGAGGTTCAGATGTCGGGCGGCGAGGCTTCCCCTTTTCCACTACCCGAACCTTGGTTATGGAGGTTGTAGGGGAGCTTGATAGGCTCTCCTCCGCCGCCCTGTCCTCTGCCTGCGGATTGAGAGAGGAAATGAATTTAATTATTATTTTCTTTTTATATTAGATTAGAAGAGGACTCGTGATATTGGCGCCCAACTTGTCACCGAAACCCATCTCTTATTCTCGGTCAACGAAGCGTTCAAATAAAGACCCCGAAACCTTACACCTTACTCACGGCAAGTTACCCCCTTTGTGCCATCCCCATGTAATGAACGTGACGTGCTCTGACATATTAGGATAGCTGCTTTCTAAATAAATGTGTTACGTTCATTTTGAGCCAATGTGGCGTTGTTTCAGTTTTCAAGACGTTACTAGTTTTCACTAGGTACCTATCTGTTTTGTTTTTACTTATATATTTCTCGGAGGTGGGTAGGGGTAAGCAGAGACTAGAGCTCTCCATCTGTTGAGATCTCAACATACTTTATTTGTTTGAATATCAATATCAGCTCAAGGAAACGGAACCTACGGCAGTCCATACGGACTGCCATAGGTTCATAAAGTTGATGATGAATTCAGTAAACATACTAAAAAAATATCTTTGTTTATTATTATAATATTCTTTTTGTTTAGTCATCACTGTGGTCCGCGACCTGACCATGTTGTTTCTTGCTGAAAACCAGCGCCGGGTGCTCCAATAGAACGCCCGGCATATGCTGAGCAAGAACCATTTTATGACACTTCTTATTTTTTGTTTTCTTTGATGGCAATTAGTTATAACTATTATGCCAGTATCAAGTAAATACGATAACATCAAAATCTCTTAAAATATAACCAGTCAGCTCATCACGTTAGATCTATGATAAAATGGACTTTTTCAGTCAACTTAAAAAGTCACGATACACGCATTTATATGATATCACTTCATTTATATGCCTTCAACGAACTATATTGTATGATACGCCACCACAATTAAACAATATAACTGATAATAATATAAGATTATGAAAATGAAATAAAAACACAACGTCACTGATGTCAGTTGGCGGGAAAAGTCGACACTTCTTTGATGGAAATTATTTGCTTTTCGTTTTTTTTTTGTGTACATTTATTATTAAGGTGTACACATATTATTAGGGTTTTAAGCAAAAATGTATTATTGTCAAAAAAATTATTTAATTTAAAAACAAATAAAGTTTTTCTATTTCGTATTAATTTTATCTTGGTTTATTAATATTTTTTTATTTTTTCTCTATCACTATAACGATATTGTATCACCAACCTACATCAAATTATCTTTTTAATATTGTGTCCATCCTACGGTTGTCTGGAAGAAATCTCTATTAGCGATAAGACCGCCATTGTTATATATAAATATTACAATCGATAATTGTATAACTTTGTTTTTGGTGTACAACAAAGAATCTATCTATCTACATACACTCTAGCTATATACTCACTGGTGTATTATATCCTATAATACATAAACCTGTGAAGTTTTCTTCTGAGACACGAATATATATGTTTAAATGTTGTAAATAAGTCTTAAAAGAACTCGTCGATATTGCGTCACGTTCAATATTCCGGAGACCGCAATCCGTAAGAGCTATTGCGCTCTTACAAAACCAGAGATCGTGAATGCCGAGCCTGCGGGGAGCGCACGGGGACTAAATCAAACCCCCAACAAGTAGAGATTGGCAGTCGATGGAGTTGTATACGTCCCTCGTAAAAGTAGGCTCTTGATTTCCGGGTCACTTTTACGCCCGTGTACGGAAAGCGACTGAAATAATAAATGAAACGGCCCTGATTTAAAGATTGTACGGGTATTGTACGGTTTCCTTTTGGATGTTTTGCCCCATATACGAATGGGAAACGTGACGGATGAAAATTTGATTTTACACAAAATGGTTGAGTTTTTGTTTGTTTATATCGATACAAGGATTCGCCTAATTGTCAATAGATTATTCTCTCTCTGGTTATTAATTGATTTATTTTACAAATTAATAAGTTTGGTACTTATATTAGCGGCTGTCTCAATACTACACCTCAGCCTCACCCTTATGGACATTAAAAATTTGAATTTGGAAAATATAGTCTGCAAGATGAACGTCATTCCAACGTCACTACTTCAGCGAGTGACAGAACACTGTGGCTAGATTCCAAGAGTGTGCCCGGCGCGGTAGTCAACTTTTAGAGTGAAAAAATTTAAAAAATAAAACCCGCACTCCTCTTCATGTAGTTTATACATACATATATACATATCGTCACGCCAGTCTCCCGTAGCTGTAGGCAGAGACCACAGATCTCCATCTGCTACGATCTCGGCATACTTCCTTTGCTTCCTCCACACTCATTATTCTCCTCATGCAAGCCCGCCGGTTAAGGGTACTCTTGATCTAGCCTTTCTTAAAAACTTCATCAATTTGGTCAAGGTATGTTTTCCGTGGTCTTCCCCTACCGACCCCTTCATCCACATTCGCAACGTAAATTTCTTTTGCCAGTCGTCTTTTATCCATCCTCTCTGTATACCTAAACCATCTAAGCGGGATGCTTAGATGGTTTTTCAACTTTTGTCATGACACCTTCTATTCCACATTGCTCTCTTATATCTTCATTTCTTATTCTATCATTCAAGGTTACACCACACATACTTCTTAATGCTCTCATTTCCACGGCATTCAGTCTGTTTTCATGACTCTTCTACCAAACCCAACTTACGCTACCGTATATTAGCGTCGGAACAAGCACCCCCTGATGAACCGCCAGTCGGGCCGCTTTAGACACATTCTGACTTTTCATAAAGGAGGAAGATTTTCTTTTTTAATATTTCTGTTTAAAAACCTTATTCTACCAGCGGTCACCCTAAACGTTATAATAAAAAAAATAATCTTATGTATTATTTCGCATAGTTAAGCAAAGTTTTGACTATATGGACAGTCAAAAGTTTTACTTAGCTAAGATCCGCGACAAGCAAAACAATAACAGAAAATTAATAATGTGTGTCTTTCCGTTGGGTTAAGTGGATTTATTTGGAACTTAAACCAAAAACTTACCGAAAATCGGCCATCAATTCTCCACCCACCAACCACTATATACAACACCAAACACACATTATCACTTTTCCATCTTGTAAACGACACGTGTTTCGCCCCAACACGAGGCATCTTCAGGTATAGTAGACTCTACGGAAGACAACCGAAAACATTTTGGACAGAAGAACACACATTATTAATTTTCTGTTATTGTTTTGCTTGTCGCGGATCTTAGCTAAGTAAAACTTTTGAGTGTCCATATAGTGATGGATTTCCGCAAAGTAACGCCTGACTCCATTAATAATATTACTTAGGTGTCCGTCTCCTGCGGGAATGTATTATAATTAATCCTTTAAAGAACTTTATTACAACAGAAACTCTTCTTTAATGAAGCGTTACTTTGTGGAATTTCATACTATACGTGGACTGTTAGAATTTTTACCTAGCTAAGAACAACAAGCAAACAAAAATAGAAACGTAATAATGTGTGTTTTTTTACTGGAAGAAGTGGATTTACGGGGAACTGAAGCTAAATCATACCGAAAAAAGGCCGTCAGCAACTCTCCACTTCCCAAACCCTGTCAACAACACCAAACACAAACCACAACTCTTCCACAATGTACACGACACGTGTTCCACCTCAACACGAGGCATCATAAGGTATAGTAGACTCTACGTAAGACAACCGTTAAGTGACTTAACGATTGTCTTCCGTGGAGTCTATTGTCGTACCAAACTGTTGTCTATTTAATCCAAATCGAACGAGTAAAATAACTTTATTATTTTTTTTTTAACAGCCCATATATGTCCCACTGCTGAGCACGAGCTTTTCCATTTCTGGAGGAACGGACGTTAACCCACCACGCTTGTCCAATACGGATTGGCGGAGTTACTAGACTCGGAAAAAATATTATTCCAATCCTCCGCAGGCGAAGGGCCCCGCCACTGAGCCAATTGGTCGTCTAATTTATTATTATATTATCCTAAATATCCAGCTAGAAATTGGAATTCTGAAAGCCGTCAGATATTGAAACATTATACTCCCGTAATTGAAATACTTGGAAAACGTATCCGAGGCTCTCAACCCTGGGAACGATTCCCGGGTAAAGCGATAATTATAGACGTTGTTCTCATATCAAAGAACAAATTAATAATTCTGTAAAGTTTTCAAGATAACTTGAATCTTGCTGAAAAGAAACGTCCCCCTTTCAGACTCCGAAAAGAGGGGAGGGGATACGAAACATTGAACTGCCACCTAAGTTGAAGAGTTTCAGGCGTCTGACAGGCGATTCCTTTTGGGAGGGGAACTTGGTGAATTTTAAATGACGGCATTGGAAAATTTCCAGCATTGAATCCGTCATTCTTCATTACTGCGTAGAATATTAAATATATAGGATCGAATGAACGGGGACAACAAAAAAAGGGGACTCAAGGGAAAGAATAAACAAAAGTTTTTATGTAGATCGACGTATTCGGTCCTGGGGAACTTACAAATTTGTCAAAACGATTAGCAAGATAGAAGCTTATAAAATGTCACGGACAACAGTTACGATGGTGTCTCATTCACGAAGGCTACTTCTCACTCCTGGCTTCATTCTAATCTTCCTCTTCCATTTCTTACACTTCTTTTAGAATCATGTCACGTCTCTTCCAGTTTTATGGAAGTGATATTGCTCATTTCATGCTCAGAAATTTATTTTTCGTCTTTTTTAGTATCATATTATAATAGTAGAATTAGGTTTTCAACCTTGTCTACTACTTTAAAATAAGGAATATTCGACTTTTAACATAATGTAAATATAATCGAATATTCCTTGTTCGATAGTAGTACTTAAGGTAGAAAATCCACTACCACTGCACACCGAATAACAAAGGCACTGCTGATGAATTGCCTGCCTTTGAAGGTTAAACATCTGATTAAATAGAGTGGACGAAGGATTTAATGGATAACAAAAAAGCAGTAATGGGAAGGTACGAAACAAATAAAGGAAAAAAAAAGAATAATTCATGGAGTCAGGCGTTACCTTGCTTAGAAAAATAAAATTTGTGTTGTGTGTTTACGTTCTTCGCAATAGATGTGATGATGACGTGTATATGGAGACTTACTTGACGAGATAAGGCCGTGACCAAATCGTCCAACACCTTTCCACGGTCACGTACGTTGACACCGTCAAACACACAATAACACTCTTCACAACCAACAAAAGGGAAGGAGTTAGACCTCTAGTGGAGATATCCTACTAAACATGGTAACGCAATAAAAAGCTGAGTGAGTGGTACTTCCCCAATCGAGCCGCCCATTCATGCTATCATGGATCTACCACCAAAATAATCTATCCGATTTATCTAATTAGTGCGATTGTATGAGACACTAGAGAAATACGCATTGGTCCTGCGAGCCGGATCATGGTTGTTCAGAAATAATAGTACAGTAACTTTATTACTACAATGCAGGGATAAGATCTATTTTCATTGGGATAGGTTATAAAACACAGCCTACCAAATGACTCCGCATCGCTTCACAACCGGTAGCTCTTCAATTATTTACGTGACTGGTTGGCGAAACTTTCGTAATGTACATACCGGTTTTGTAGCGTTTGAACAAAATTAACAAAAGACGATCGACGTAGAGGGCAAAAGTTAGACTCGCACTGCTGGAGTGAACAAAAACCTAGCGAACAGTTAGTTCCAAACGTGCATTTGAAACTTCCAGTATTCTGGAGCTTCTGATACAATGTAGCTTGTTCTCAATACTGAAACGAGTTCACTAACACATTTTGTTCTGGATATGGTTGGATTCTTGGCGACGAGCTAATTGGCTCAGAGGAAAAGTTACCGCGTTCGTGATCAATTCGAATTTCTACGATTATGTTATATACAAAAAAATGTATATATATATATATATATATATATATATATATATATATATATATATATATATATATATATATATATATATATATATATATATATATATATATATATATATATATAGGCTCTTCCATTTCATGACAAACTCGCTGTTTTCATCGTGAATTTTATGGTGATTTTATTGAAAATTTAGTTTCCCCTTGCCTTTTGCACCAGACATTTTTTTGGAGTCATTTAGACCCCGAGGTTCGGTGAAGTCTCCTCCGACCGGTTTCCCGGTCGAGTGTATGGTTATACCGTTCATTGCTCGGTAGCCAGAGCCTCGTCTATTATCTAGTAGGAAACACTCGGTACCCGCTTGGGTACCATCGCCGAAGCGCGTGCAGCTGAGGTTGAGATTAAGTTGAGGTTAAGATGTTAGAACCGTTCTCCCCTTATTCCCCATAATAGGACATAGATGGTTTAACCCTTATGGGTCGCTAGCTTTTTATACGTGATTCTCGCTAAGTTGTAGCTACAGATACAGTTTCCATTGACTTTATTCATTTTTGGTCTTAATATATTAAAAAATAATTGGAAAAGGCAATGATATATAAATGGACATGTCGATTGCTCTGTTGCGGATATTTAACTAATAAGGCAATAGAGCCTGCATTTCACACAGAGCGAGGTTCAACATGTTTCGTCTTGTCACCTCCCACGTGATTTACGACCGCAGCGATAAAGTACTGTTGTCACGTGAGAGGTGACTTACGACTGATAGGTATTAAAAAATAATTTGTACGTATACGTCGACAAAAGAACAGTACCAATAAGAAATAATGTTTAGCACAGGGCTTGTCATTTGTGTAACAAAACTCAAGGTTGGAACATCAAAGGAGGAAGCAATTTGACCCGAAGTCTTTAAAAGGAGCACCCTCTTTTGTTGAGCGGTGATTAAGGACCGAAGTTTTAATACACAATGGATCAATGCTTCTAATTTGTTTAATCTGCGAAGTCTCGATGAAAGGAAACCAGCTTTGGCTTTGAAAGTTTCTTTTACCGTGGATCGGGCATTATTGAAAATGAGATGATAATTTGGATTTAGCCCTAATTTCGAAGGGAAATACAATGATTGTTTCTTAGGCTTAGTACACAATTTCAAATATGTCAGCGGTGAAATCGTCCATTTGTACGATCGCATTTGATGTTATAAGTATTCGATCTCAGATTAATTACTTTCATGTTCAGTTTCGTGTATCCAATGCTTGCGACCTAAATTCTCACATCGGATAAATAAACATATTTATATATTGCTTACAAATATTATTTTCTAGTATGTACTTGGACGAAAGTGGTGTGTTAATGTCCATCCATCCAACAAGGGAAAGCTCCAATGTCCAACTGTAAGACATACATATATGTATATGAGATGAGATATATGTATCTATATATAAAAAAAATTATAACGATAATGCCAACATATAATTTTCGTATTAATTTCTTTGTAATTTTGGTATATAATAACTTCTTTTCTAGATAATACAGGAAAGAAAAGATGGATTTAGACAGGATGACAGGGATATGATACTACCGCAACGGAAGACGACGAGTGATACGGTAGTAGCTCAGGAGGCCGGGGTTGCGTATCCGTGTACCAATACTATAAATACCGGATAAGCGGCTAGGCAAAGATACGCCTTGACCTAATTTCGATTAATGATTCTGTAAATCCACTTTAATTCCTTTTTGTAAAACACACATTTTTATTTTTCTGATTTTGTTTCCTTATCGCGAATCTAAGTATAATTCGACTGTCCACATAATAATGGATTTCCGCAAAGTAACACCTGAATAGATTAATCAAATTCTATTGTATTCTATTCTATACAAGTTTATCAAGAACTTTTATCTCTACTGTCGCTTCACCCACGAACAATATGAGTCTCTGCCGTATTGCGTTATTATCCTGAACAATTTAATAAATGTACATTCAACGTGACACTTCCACGAATTTCTCGCTGCGACATTGTCGGAAATGTGTACCTAGCTTTACAATAGCTACTGTACATATTACAACTGACAAAAATGTTTTGATTTATGTTTTCTCACAGAAAAGCAACCTAATTCTATTCCACCTTTAAATTTTATTATTTTTACAGATTAATTATAGTAATTAACAATAATTCTAGTAATGTCTAGCTTCTATCCTTAATATGAAACGGATAAAACATATCACAATATTTTTTTTTCTTTTCAAGCACTAATTTTTCAGTTTTACTCTCCATATAAAGGTTCAATGTCCTATTTATTTGAAATTTTAATTTCATTTCGTGCAAGAAAAATGTTTTTATATCTAAAATACCAACATTTGTGGCACCTTTCTTTTATAACATTAGATAACGTTGGGCGCCAGGGCAACACCTACCTGGATTTTGCAAATAAAACCAGAGTGTTGTCAATAAAAAGAAATGTTTATTACATAAAAAAAGAATCAAGTAGGTGAGACACAAATTTGTAGGTCGTGGGTAAACGGCCGATCTGATTTTGCCACGTAAGCGGACTAACACTCCCCTGAGCTAGCTTGCGCTCAAAGAAGAAAACCGCAGGTAGAACCCTGCAAGTTGACAGCGGTTTGCCCTCAGCGATTGTAAAGGATGCGCTGAGACACCTAAATGTCGATCCCTGAGCTAGCTAGCACTCAAAGAAATAAACCACAGGTAGAACCCTGCCGTTACATTTGCACCGCAGGTAACATACTGGCGGAGGGCAAGTGGCACCCTGGATCGCAGGTGACACCCTCCATTACATTGTGCTCCGCAGTAGAGTCATTACCGCAGGTGGAATCGACCCCGCAGGTAAAAGCTGGCAGGTAGAACCCCGCAGATAAAATGTGCAGGTGAAACCCTGGAAGTGACAGATACCCATCGATTACGACTTGGCCTATCAACTTCCGTTCTGGTTAATCAGCGACAACTCGTGAAAAGCATTATGTTGAGATTGTCGTAGTGAATTAAAACCAGAACGGAATTACAAAATAAAAATTAAACACACATGTGCTATTCAAAACTTACCCTAAAACGGGGTTTGATTCCTGCACTTATTTTTAAAATAAATACTGAGCGAGGGCGCTCTTAAGAGACGTCATGGTTCCCGTTGATATTTCCATAACGGACCTGAGGTGGTGTCGTTCCTCGGCACCCGTCAGTAACTTCCATAAAAAAAACCGAGCGGCACACGAACAAGGCCGAAATAGCACGAAGGCGCGAGCGCCGCACCTACACCTACTTGAGTTTACCAATTCCTTTTCAAATTCCTTCAATCTGTCACCGCGTTGCTTTGAACACTTAACGTATGACAAGCAAAAAATGTTCGATGGCAGATCGTGTTTTTGTTATAGTAATTTATTAACTCTAATATTAGAATAAGTATTTAAATTTGAATACGGAAAAGTGTACTAATACTAATATTTTTAACTTATACTTAAACTAACTAAAATTATATCATTAAAACATGTAACCTTCCGTTACACATTATTCTGATAGAGAAGCATTCATGCCTCTCTATCAGAATTATGGATTGCACCACAGTAAATTCTGAATCCATTTATCATTAAGAATATAATAATTCAATGGATATCTCTAAAATAATTTTAAAAAAACAATCGAGCTTATTTTTCACTACATTTAGGATGTATTTTCTTATCCATCTGTCCGTCTTACCGCTGTCCAGATGATGGATGGCGCCGTGCCGGATGCTGCAGGTAGGAAGAGTAATGGCTGATGTAGACAGATCCTTTCTCTCACCTATTGTTAAAATGTCCACTGGCTGAATTATGTTTTAAAAGGAAAATAGTAAAAAACTTTTACATAGCTAAGATCCGCGACAAGCAAAATAATAACAGAAAATTAATAATGTGTGTTTTTCCGTTGGGTTAAGTGGATTTATTTGGAACTTAAACCAAAAACTTACCGAAAATCGGCCGTCAATTCTCCACCCACCAACCACTATACACAACACCAAACACACATTATCACTTTTCCATCTTGTAAACGACACGTGTTTCGCCCCAACACGAGGCATCTTCAGGTATAGTAGAGTAGTGGTTTGTAGATGGAAAGTTGCTGATGGCCGTTTTTCGGTAAATTTTGATTTAAGTTCCAAATAAATCCACTTCATCCAGCAGGAAAACACACATTATTAATTTTCTGTTATTGTTTGCGTGTCCTGAATCTTAGCTAAGTAAAGGTTTTAATTGACCACGTAGTGATGGATTTCCGCAAAGTAACGCCTGAGTCCATTAATCATCTTTAATAACTTTTACGGAGAAGAGAAGTGCGGGTTTTACGACGAAGAAAAGAGGGATTTTTTAAATATTAGTTCGCCCACAGTATTCTCTCTAGTAGTGTGAGGCTTGGCGCTATCTTGTTGAAACCATGTGCGTGAAGAGAACGCAAGTTTACTGATTATTTGACTTATAAACTAATTGTGTCACCTTCATTCTTTTTTCTATGGGATTGGAAGGCAAACGAGCAGGCGTGTCACCTGATGGAAAGCAATCAACGCCGCCCATAGACATTCGCAGTTCCATAGGCAGTAAAGAAACGTTGCCAGCCTTTAAGGAAAGTCTCATTATGGGAGGAGGAGGGGGGTTGGGCCTCCGGAACTCAACAGCTCGAAGAGCCGGACGAAGCGGATTCTCCGACTCCGGTTTGTGAGTGTGTTGTACTTCCCCGGGCGAGCCGGCCCATTCGTGCTACAGACAAATATTATACCATTCTAAACAAAGTATTCGTCGGCAACGTGGCTCTACCACTATTAAAATTATGACACGGTCTTTGAACCTGTCTGATTTTTTGGCATTCAGTATACTCCTTTATGTTGCGTATTGGCGAGTTGTGAGCTAGCTTGTCATTTTCTGTGTTCATAAAGGCTTTCGTTACAGTAACCAAACAAAAATTAAACAAACTTGAAATTTGTAACGCCAGTGTACACGAATTTCTCATACAATATTCACCTCAAGTGTGGCTCTAACTTTACTTTGTTAGGTTTGGCGTAAGTATAGAATCCCCAAAGTTTGTCGCCGTTTGTGTTTGCGTGATACGTGACATTTGAAGCGTAACATTTCAAACACGCAATTCCCGCCGAATTGACGTATAACTTTGTCCTTTGTTTAATTTGTTATTTCTATAATTTTCCCACTAGATGTCGTCCTGTTAATGAACAACACGATGTACTTTTCAGGGACGAAGGTTGAAATTAGAATGTACCTCGTCCCGATAGAATTTGGGCTTTTGTACACAAAATTTAGAAGGCAAACAAAGACATTAAACAACAAACAAATACATTGGCAATACATCTTTTTAAACAAACAAATGAAATTACTATAAAACAATTCTTTAAAAACAATCGGAGGCAGTCTTGAGGACTGCCGACAGAAGTGAAAACTTAAAACTGTATTTTGAAATTTCAAACTAATTGTTATATTAAATGCTGCTATTACTACAGCATGTTGCTGACGTGACTCACAAAACTTTATCCGTCCATGAAGCGTCCAATGCACACACATACAGTCGGGTATATACAATGTGTTATTCATTCAATAAATTAGGTATATTGAATTCGTCTTAGTGAATCCCACGAATCGCAAGGGAGGATGGAGGTCAGCCCCAGGAGAGCCCCGCATGCTGAGGTAAGGAACCATAGTATCCGGGGGAGCCCGATCCCGGGACGGTCGGCACGCTTGTGACTAAGCTCGCCCTTAGCCATGCATCCTTTGGCATCACGGCAGACCGTGGATTGGCGGAGAGGAAGGGAAAAGATAGAGAAGAAAGGTAAGGACAGGAACGGAAATGTGGATTGAGGGGGGGGTTACCGGACTCGAAATAAATATTTATAAATCCATATATATATATATATATATATATATATATATATATATATATATATATATATATATATATATATATATATATATATATTTTCCTTTTATTTTTTCTTTTATCCTTTATTTTTTACAAAATCAAAGAATTCAGACGAC
The DNA here is from genome assembly GCA_031353405.1 of Baronia brevicornis. Taxonomy (NCBI): domain Eukaryota; kingdom Metazoa; phylum Arthropoda; class Insecta; order Lepidoptera; family Papilionidae; genus Baronia; species Baronia brevicornis. Next base: position 132,681 of record JASFAT010000771.1, read on the forward strand.
ATTAAGAAAATGAATAAATTTACTGCCAATAAAGAATTAACACGTTTGTATAAAAATCATTGCAAATTGATAATATTTCGGTGGACTTCTAGTTCCTAAACGTCCTTTTTTGATCAACAGATGTGCCGTATCTGGAGCTGGCGGAACCGGACGAGGGTTACCATGGACTGATCCGTGAGAACGAGACCCTCGTGGAAGTGACGCCCCCCATACGAGCGAGGGGTCCGCTCTGCTCCTTCCTCATTCTCAATAACAAACACCATGGGGAGGCACCCTTTGAGGTCAGTATACTATTTGCAGTAGGAGATATTTATACTTTGGTGATATTAATTTACCTAGGGATGGCGTGGAGTGTTAAACACATTCCTCCAGAAATAAAAAACCCCGTGCCCATCAGTAAACGAAATATGGCCTTTTTTTACAAAGGTATTTTTCACAGCCTATGACTGGTATGAGCTTCCCCATTTCTGGCAGAATGGACATTAACCCACCAGAAAAAAGGACAAATATGGGCTGTATTAAAAAAGTTTTTTTTATAGCTCATGTATGTCCCACTGCTGGGTATAAGGTTCTCCATTTCTAAAAGAACAGACATTAACCCACTAAAAAAAATCGACAAATGTGGGCTGCATTAAAAAACGTAATTTTTTTCACTACCCATATATGTGTCCCACTGCTGGGCATAAGCCTCCCCTATTTCTGGAGGAACGAACGTTACCTTACCACGCTTGTCCAAAGCAGATAAGCGAGGAAGCTAGACTCGGAATAAATATCTGTATGCTACGTATGTATGTACGAGTATGTATTAATATATATGTATCTATGTATGTATATGTGTATATATACGTACATACACACATACATACAAAGACATAAGCAGAGATAAAATCACCGAGAAAAGAACTCATGAAACTACAGTAGAAACTGTGCTTCTCTTCACTTGGAAACTCCACGTGTAAACGGTGTAATAAAAATATAAAGTGCATGTCCCCTCTTGATTTTAAAACAGCTGAATTTTACCCGAAACTACAGGAGAGCTGTCGAAGCGATGCGGAAAGTTTGATAGTAAAAAGTTTTAGACGGGGCGCCCCCGCGGCGATACGGTCCGATGCACGCGAACTATTCCACAGAAGCTAACGTTCAGCGTTCGCTACTATTTTGAGCCTTTTTTCATTTTCCTCCGTACACGATAGATGAAACTAGCAATTGTCCAGGGATTTATATTCTAGGGGCTATTTATTTCAATGAATTATTATTATTATACATGATTACGGCGAAGTGGTTAGCCACCCGTCATTTCCTGATTCCCACGAGGGCGAGAAATGACTAATAAGTGATAGAATAAGAAATGAAGACAGCGATGTGGAGTAAAAGGAGGAATCGTGACAAAAGTTTAGAAAAGGATGCTTAGATGGTTTGGGCACGTAGAGAGGATGGGTGAAAGACGACTGGCAAAAGAAATATATGGACAGTCAAAAGTTTTACTAAGCTAAGATCCGCGACAAGCAAAACAATAACAAAAAATTAATAATGTGTGTTTTTCCGTTGGGTTAAGTGGATTTATTTGGAACTTAAACCAAAAACTTACCGAAAATCGGCCATCTATTCTCCATCCACCAACCACTATACACAACACCAAACACACATTATCATTTTTCCATCTTGTAAACGACACGTGTTTTGCCCCAACACGAGGCATCTTCAGGTATAGTAGATTCTACGCAAGACAACCGGAAAGTCCCGAAAAGAACACTTTTCGGTTTCAAGTAAATCCACTTAACCCAACAGAAGAACACACATTGTTAATTTTCTGTTATTGTTTTGCTTGTCGCGGATCTTAGCTAAGTAAAACTTTTGACTGTCCATGTAGTGATGGATTTCCGCAAAGTAACGCCTGACTCCAATAATAATGGCAAAAGAAATTAAAGTTACAAATGTGGATGGAAGGTCCGATAACCACGGAAAACATACCATGAACAAAGTGCTGAAATTTTTAAGAAATGCCAGGTCAAGAATACCCTTAACCGGCGGACTTGCATGAGGAGAGTAATGAGTGTGGAGGAAGCAAGGAATGTATGCCGAGATCGTAGCAGATAGAAATCTGTTTTCTGCCTACCCCTACAGGTGATAGGCGTGACAATATATATGTATGTATTTCTCTTTTCTTTTCGTATTACTTTTGTTTGTAACAATTTAAGTTTTGTTTGTAATAATTTAAGTTTTGTTTGTAATATATAAGTTATGTTTGTAATAATTTAAGTTCTGTTTGTAATCATTTAAATTTTGTTTGTTAATTATAATTTTTATTTATTTTATTTGTCTCTAATTTATATGTATATATTACTCTATTTACTTTATTGTAGATTATGTAATGAAGCTTTCTTTCTAAATAAATAAATCTTCGTGAAAGATGTCCCGATTTGTTAGAGTCGCACGAAAGGAACCGCTATACGATGCAATCTAGCACCGTACGCGATCGCGGCTGACTCCTTCCTCTGCAAATGACTTTTGTGACCCACTTCGCGATGTCGATTTCGCTTTGCGACAGCTGCTGTTAAGTTTTTGTGAAGGTGCATACAACTTTTGCAATATTTATCGGTGCATTTAATGTGAATTTTCAAGAATAGTTTAGGAACTAACGGGTTAGAAACGCATGTGAACCGTGAAGGCTAAATTTTGAATATTAAGTAGGAGGGGGGGGGGGGCTAGTATGTAACTTGGTTCTATTTTGATGAAATACATTTTTGTTGGTTTTTTACGATCTAAAATTAAGGTCCTTTTCATTTTGAGATATCGATGGTAAAAACCAACATACATACATATCATCACGCCTGTTTCCCGTAGAGACCACAAGTCTCCATCTGCCACGATCTCGGCATACCTTCGTTGCTCACTCCACATTTATTTCTCTCCTCATACAAGCTCTCTAGTTAACGGGGAAAAAACCGAAAAAGCTAAAATTGCTATCTTCTTTCTTCTTATGACAGGTATCGAAAAAATGTTTATTATCAAACTTGTAAAGCGTGTTTAGAGTTACAATTTCATTTTTTTATTTTTGACTAAAATTACGACAGAGATTACGAAGATGACGGAAATTCACATAGGTCGACAATTTTAAATTAAGCTTTTTCGAGCCCCCCCAGGTAATTGGTTTTCCAAATCTATTATATATAATGACTGGACTAGAATTGTTTTGTGTCTGTTGATTCTTATCAAATAATACACACACACACACAGAACAGACACAATCACACACTAAACACGGCCAATATTCCTCTCTTTGTCTTTCATAATTATTATAAATTCGTTAAGATACATTCTTACATAACTACGATTAATAATTGATGTTAATAAATAAATATTGTAAAAATCCAATAGTCTCAAGAGCATTGTTTCTATAAATTATCTCTTGTGAGTGGAGTTGCTACCGGTGTGCGGTGTTCAGACTTATTGTTCCGGGATGCCCTGCAATCTCTGACATCCTGTTTTGTCTCCTTTTATTTCTACAAGTGGATTTGTTCGTGAAAGCGACAAGCTCTTATTACGCATACCTTTGTTATTGTATCAATATTTCATTAGTAATTGTTAAAGGATATTTCGTTAGTTTTAAACAAGTGTATTATTTATTATTTTTAAAATAAAAAATCCATAAAAGACAAGTATTACGCTACTTAACTTGAGTGTTAATTTGAGTAACTTCAGTAAAAATACATAAAAGACAAAATATTACGCTACTTAACTTAAGTGTAAATTTGAGTAACTTGAGTAAAGAATACATAAATGACAAGTATTACGCTATTTAACTTGAAAATTAAAAGGTGTTTCAATTTAAGATTGCTAATCTTGACGGTAAAAAATACTTCCTTTGACATCTTAATTTTTTTTTATGGGATAGAAAGGCAAACGAGCAGGCGTGTCACCTGGAGGGAACCAATCAACGCCGCCCATAGACATCCGCAACGTCACACCAAAAAAACTGATTTTTTTTAAGAATCTACAATCTTTTATAATATCTTTCTTATTTTTGCTAGTGGTAGAGCCACGCTTCAGACGAATACTTTGTCGGGAATGGCATAATATTTGTATGTAGTATGAATGGACCGGAATGAAGTATCACACTCCCGCAGAAAACCGGCGTCTGATTGCTTAGTTTAGCTAGCGCGCTTCGTTGCGTGAGCAGTTGAGCTCCATAGGCCCAACCCCCCCTCCCGCTCCCATAATGACACTTTCCTTAAAGATCAGGACGCTTCTGCCTATGGCACTGTAGATGTCTATGGCCGACGTTGATTGCTCTCCATCAATTGACACGCCTGATTGTTTACCTTCCTATCTCATAAAAAAATAAACAAAGATAATAGCTATAAGCAAAACATATATACATATGAGTTAACAGTAGATAATGAACCCATAAATTAATGTATATACAAAGTTACACAAGATTAATACAAATTTTACATACCTACCTCTTAATAAATACAACTAGAACAGATAATGTCAGACATGCTCTTACACTCAATGAATCTGTAGAAACACCGGCCGACGTGCACGGATATAGAGTGAGAGACAGTGTGCCGTCTGTCAGAACATCGCAGAGCATCATTCGAGGAGTATAGGTGGAATAGGGTTGCGAAACATCTCTTGATAAAAATATTATACTTCTTTCTTTTTATTTTATCAAAGACAATAAACAATAGCACACAAAAGTTATTACAAGTTGGACACCCCAGCAGAAAAGACCACCCGGTAAACCCTGGATGCGTTGGAAGGACTGGCTGACTAGGATAGCTATCCTAAGGAAAAAAACAGATTAGAAACTCATTGCCCTACACAGAGATAGCTACCTAGCTAAGTCTTCCTGGATGCAATCCTTCCAACTAAGAAGAAGAGAGAAATTGCACACAAAGATTATTACAAATAAAAGAGCACACAAAGATTATTACAAATTGGATACCCCAGCAGAAAAGACCAAGCGCTAGACCCAGGAAGCGTTGGAAAGACTGTATCCAGAAAAACCTATCCTAAGGAAAAAACAAATTGAAAGTGCGTTGCCCTAAACAGAAATGGCTGGAGAAAAATTGTAGAAGGGGCCAAGACCCAATGTTTGTAGCGCCAAAGAAAGAAAAAGAGTAAAATAGAACAATGTTAAGTTCACAAAAAATATAACAATTTAAATAAAAATATAACAATATAAAAAAAAATTAAGTATCATGCTACCAACCACAGTGTCCACATATTTTTGTAGACAAGAACTGTTGTATACAAAAAAAAATATTCTATATAATAAAATATATTATTCGGTATAAATACTTTTTTTATTTTATTAAGACAATTCAAGCGGACCACCTTTATCCAAGCCCTATTATTAAAATCGTAAAATCCTAAGGGTTAACACATACAAAAAAATACCGGTGGTTCGCGTTGTTTTATCACACAAGAAGTTGACAACCCTAAGGCAGATCTATTACTGGATTAGAATGTCTGATGTATTTCATATGTGCGGTTCTCGCACAATTTGAGCTTGAGTACCTCATGGAATATATTAACCTGTTCTTACATTAATAAAGCGATTATTATGGCTTGTAAGACGTTTTAAATATAGTTAGGGTTTGTTCGATTAATTAATTCATAATCATTAGTTTTAATGTACATAGATGTTTTTTAATTTCAAGTATCGAGGAAATCTCTATACGCAATGTACTTTGTGATGAAGGCTTCCTCCAACTCCTTCCACTGCTTCTTATCTCTGCAACTCCTACATGCCCTACTACTGCATGGCCCTACTATTAGTTTGACGTCATTCTCCCATCCCTTCACATAGAGACGATGGATGAAAAACGACTAATAAAAGAAATTTACGTTGCGGATGTGGATGGATGGATCGATAGTGGAAGACCAAGAAAAACATACCTTGATGAAAATGTCGAAGTTCTTAAGAATGCCCTGGTTATAATATTAAAGTTTCTTTCACCGGCGATCTTGTATGAAGAGAGTGATGAGTTTGTGTGAGGCAAAGAAAGTGTGATGAAATCGTAACAGATGGAGATCTGTGGTTCCTGATTACCCCTACAGGAAACAGGCTCCATAATCTTTCTTGTCTCTTGAGGGTAGACAACAAAAAGCAGTGTCTTGAAAGTTTATGGGTGGTCACGATTAATTATCGGTATATGTGGTGTGTCTGCTCTACGAAAAAACCCAGCGATATTCATAATGTCCATTATTCTTTCCAGATAATGGTGATAGACGAGAACGAGGCGCGGCTGCGCGTGCGCTACCCTCTCAACTGCGAGAAGCGCCGCAACTACAAGTTCGACATCGCCGCCGTCGGCTGCGATGGCTCCTACTCTAACACGTGAGTAAACCAATATACCCTTCTCTTTCACTACCTTACTTAATCACTTCGCTAGTACAGCGACCCAAACTGTGTCTTGGCTTTTGTTGCTTAGATGATTTGTGCATATAGATAGGATGGATGAAGAATGACTGGCAAAAGAAATTTACGTTACGTATGTGGATGGAGATGGGGATTACGTTACGGATGGAGATAGACGAGGAGAATAATGATTGTGGAGAAAACAAGGGAAGTATGCCGAGATCATAGCAGATGGAGATCTGTGGTCTCTGCCTACCCCTACGGGAGACAGGCGTGACGATATGTATGTATGTGGATCGAAGGATCGGTAGAGGAAGACCCAAGGAAAACGATGCTTGACCAAATTTCAGAAGTTTTTAGGAACGACCAGATCAAGAGTTAACCGAAAAGCTTGCATAAGGATAGTGATGAGTGTGAAGGAAACAAGGAAAGTGTGTCGAGATCGTAACAGATGGAGATCTGTGGTCTCTGCCCAACCCTACGGGAAACATGCGTGACGATCTGTATGTATGTATGTATGTATGTATGCATGTATGTAAAAAATTGACCATGTACCGTATCCGTTGGCAGGGTTCCAGTGCACATCACGGTGACTGACGTGAACGAGTACGCACCGGTGTTCAGCGAGGTGGCGTACTCTCGCTCCGTGGACGAGGGTAGGATCTACGAGGAGATAGTCCGAGTGGAGGCCACCGACCGCGACTGCACTCCTCACTACGGCGACGTCTGCAAGTACGAGATACTAGGCGACAGCGACCAGCCCTTTGCCATCGACAAAGAAGGTATTATCATCGGAATAGTCTTGAATCACTCCCGATTTTTAAAAATCTTTTGAAAAACTTATATTTTAAGAAAGGCTAGGACAAAAATACCCTTTACCGACGAGCGTGTATGAAGAGAGAGATCTGTGGTCTCTGCCTGCCCCTAAGGAATCAAGTTTGAAAGAAAACTAAAAAGAAAAGTTTCATCCTCACCATCGGCATGAGTGGCGATCTACTACGGTGCGCTTCTCTCGAAACTTCTTTCCACGCACCATCACTTTATGGAACCAGCTATCTTCGGCGGTCTTTCCGAACCGATACGATATTGGCATATTAAAAAACAAGCCTACACATACCTCTAAGGCCGGCAACGCTTCCGCGATTCCTGCGGTGTCGCGATTGTATATGGGCGGCGTTGATTGCTTACCATCACTCGACGCACTCGACGCGCTTGCTCGTTTTCCCCTCCTATCCCACAATTTTTTTTTGTGAAAACACCACTTCTTGTTTATACGAACATTTCGAATTTCATATTCCATTTTGATAAAATTTACTTTGAGAGATAAAATTAAATTTCCTCACAAGTAAAAATTTTGATAAACTTGAGAACTTTTACTCAATCAGGTGTGATTCGCAACACGGAAGTACTGGATTACGAGAAATCGCACAACCACATCCTATCAGTGGTCGCCTACGACTGCGGCATGAAGCAGTCAGCGCCTGTTATGGTCACCATCAAAGTCAACAAGCCATGCCGCGCTGGATGGAAAGGTACTGTAGTGATACATTGATTAATGTATCACATATTATAAAAACTTTTTATTTTAATATAATAATGCCTTTCTTATGTTACTTTTGTAACAAAATAGGTCCATAGGTTTCTGGTTCAAATCCGGCTCGAAGGACCATATGTATATTCAGTTCATAGTTCAACCTAGTGCCTGCAACTAGGTTGAACTATGAACTGAAGATATAAATAAAACTCCGTGTTTGGTTCAGCAGAAAGATGATTTTATTGATAACAAATTTTTGACTACACATAATCGTTACAACAAGTCGCCAGTATGTTTCAACAACTATCAGCGACATCTGTGGCCCGACGACAAAACTAATAACATTGCTCGTAGACATTCGTAATTTTATAATTAGTAACGTAAAGAAATAATTGTTTTTTTTTAGATTAATGATTATGATGGTTGATTTTGATCGATTGACATAGAAGATACAGAACAACGTAGAAGAACTCGCCATTCTGAGGACAAATGAATATGTCTAATCTGTTCCATGGTGTCGTGGGTGCAGGTATAGCTGAGCGCGTGGACTACGCTCCAGGGTCGGGGCCGCAGCCACTGCTGCCGGCGGCGCGACTGGAGGCCTGCTCTAGCGACGAGCGCTGCCCCGGCGTGACCCGTATCCAGGCCGCCGTGACGCTGCAGGCGTCGCGAGCCACCTCCGCCTGCGACCGCGATACATACTCGCTGCATGCACAGCGCACCCTGTGTGGTACGTGAGACGATTCCTGATTTACTTTCCTTGGATCTGACTTAGGTGACACGCATATTAACAGCCCATATATGGCTTACTAGAGCACGGGCCTCTCCATTTCTGGAGGAACAGACGTTAACCCACCACGAATATCCAAGGCGTATTGGCGGGGTTACCAGATACAGAATAAATATTTATAATCCATACATTAATATTTTTAATATTAATGTCAAATGAAGTATAAATGTTAAAATTTAGTAAAGCAGACAATGGAAAAATTTTTTTTTTTTGCAGCGTTGGACCCAAAAACTATCGACCTATTGCCGAACCCCGGAGCAGGAAACGAGTGGGCTAAGTCCTTGAAACCTGATTCAGGTAAGATATTCTTATCTTTTTTATTTAAAATTATATTGATTTATCATATCTATAAAGATTTCTATGTGATAAGAATAAATAATGCCATCTCTGCCTGTGCGGCTGGCTTATGACACTGGTTTACGTTTAAGACATATTACTTGTTCTGTGGCTATGGATCAGCTATCTTAAAATTGCCGGACTTGGTTGCTGGCGTTGCGGTTATAGCGGTTGTCCGTCACAAAACATCATGTTTACGAATTAAGGGAAAAGAAATAAGGGTAGAGATGTACCGAGAATTGAAGGAACTAGGCCTTGGATTGAAGAAAATCTATGAAAATTCTACATCACTCAAAAACTAAATCTTAATCGAACTCAAACTAAAGTTTCCTGAAAAACGGCCATCAGCATCTCTCCACTTCCCAACTACTATCAACAACACCAACACCAAACACACACCACTATTCTTCCACAATGTACACGACACGTGTTTCGCCTCAATACGAGGCATCATTAGGTACAGTAGACTCTATCATTTTTGAAGCTACGCGGCAGACGAATACTTTGTCAAGAATAGCATATTATTTGTCTGTAGCATGAATTGGCCGGCTCGCCCGGGGAAGTACCACACTCCCGCAGAAAACCAGTCCTCTTCATCCCTCCAATAATGATACTCTCATTAAATGAATGTTTAAGGGCGGCGTCGATTGCTTTCCATCAGGTGACACGCCTGCTCGTTTGCCTTTTTATCCCATAAAAAATCAGTTTGTTCATGTCATTTTATGTTTATAAAGGTACTTTTTATTCTCTTTTGTGTTTTTTGTTTTGTGTGTGAATTGTGTGTGAAATGTACCTTAATTTATTCCAGGGCGTGATGGTGAAGAGATGTTTGAATTTGATGGAGAGACAAGCTCGGCTGTGGTGCCGGAAACGCTGCTAAACCACTCGTTGGGAAGTACATTCTCAGTGTCCACGTGGATGAGACATGCACCTTGGCCTGATCAGGACAAGCACCGAAAAGAACATGTCCTGTGCCTAGCTGATGACCATAGTGAGTAAACTGCAAATGATTTATCATTGATTCATATCCATGGCATCATGTTGTTGTTAGGGCTATCATAGATTCGTTTGAGTGCATTATTATTCTTTGTATTTTAAAGAAGACTAGCAATGTTTTTAATATTACTAGAATTCTTGTTAACAATTCTAACTAAACTAATAATGCTTGTGCTAGGATATGGTTACTATCAATAGTCCAGTGAAAGATACGAACTCATGACGCTCAGATCATAAAGCCGAGGCTTTTATCGACTCAGCTGTTGTTACATAAATTTATTTTCTAAATCTATCATATATAAACCCAATTTTCTTTTAAAGGTTTGCCGAGATTCTACATAGATTAGAGCTTTTATTATGTTCAATAGGCACTAAATATGTATATTATATGATACATACATACATATCGCCACGCCTGTCTCCCTTAGGGATAGGCAGAGACCACAGATATCCATCTGCTGCGATCCCATCACATCTTCCTTGCTTCCTTCCCATTCATCAATCTTTTAGCCATCCTTCCACTCACATTCATCGTAACGAAACGGCTCTCCGTTATTCGCTTCCCGCCCTCAAGGGAATCAGGAAGTGACGGGTGGTGAACCACATCGCCGTTATTTAATCCGAATGGCATCTGCCCTTTAAAATATAAACATATTGCGTATTTTTAGTCATATTTCAATATAATAATATATTCTTCGTACATCAGAAATGAACCGACACCACTACGCGCTGTTTGTGCGTAACTGCAGGCTGATTCTTCTGCTTCGAAGGGACTTTGGTGAGGGTGACCTGAACATCTTCAGGCCGGCTGAGTGGCGTTGGAAGATACCTGAGGTAAGATTAAAATAAAAACCTTCATACTTTAAAGTGACACAAATGGAATAGTGCTAATTTGTTCGCTTTCTGAAAATTATAGGTACTTATTCAATCTGTTTGTTCTAGTCATTTGTGTGTTTATAGTACTATAACGTGCCAGCCGTACTGATACGGTGACACGGGATCTTTAGGAGGGTTTATCTTCGATATAGTGAAACATGTCCCTCGAAAGACGTCAGTCGATCGAATCTTCTTTTTATATAAAACTATTTCTTTCTATTTTAAATTTTAAAATTACGAATGAAAAAAATTAAAAAGGTTTTATCATATTTAATTAAAAAGTTTTAATATATTAGTGATACATTTATCAATGTATTACTACAGTACCTTCTGTTTGATACATTTCCGATTTACTTTTAAGCCGATTAATGGAATGAATTTGCGGAAATTCATTATTATGAAAATAGTCAGAATGTATCTAAACTAAGAATTTCTTTTTCATTGCAGATAGATGGCCCTATGATCAAATTTTGATATTAATTCAGTGTCTCATAAAATATCTTTTAATACAGGTTTTGTTCTGAGTTGTTTTTTATAAACTTTATTAAAAATATTTATTTTTGATACGATCGAAAACGGTATAATTTTAGATTTTACGAGAATCCTTTTTAACCACTCCAACAAAGCTAATAATGATTGTTTTAGAAAAAAAATCAGAAGCAGTCATGAGGACCACCGAGAGAAGTGAGAACTTAAAACTGTATTTTGAAATTTCAATCTTATTGTAATATTTAATGCTGCTATTACTACAGCATGTTGCTGACACGACTCACAAATCATCCAACGCACACTCATACAATCTTGTATACACAATGTGTTGGCGTGATTCGTGTATGTAGGCAGCTACGCTGTGTTTTAAGTATGAGTCGTGTAACGCGGCTATAGAAGTTTTCACTTCAAATATAGCTCTCATTCATAGTCCAATAGTATAATTAAACCCGCGTCCTAAAATCGTAAGCGAAATCCTTAACAATTGATCTACTGTTTCTTATTTGGCTAATAAACACTTCGATTGAGTACAATTGTCTGTACTACGAAAATAAATATACTGTAGATTTTGTAGAGCTATGGGATATGAGAGATAAGATTCTACAACCTCATATAAATTAATGATGTGTGATTAAACTTCTGTGTGATTTTTCTAGGTGTGCGACAACGAATGGCATCACTACGCCATCAACGTTCGATTCCCAACTGTAGAGCTGTTTGTTGATGGTGAACCTTACCGTTCGTTGGACGGCAAAGGTCCGGAGGTTATAGACGACTGGCCTCTGCATCCAGCTCACGGTGTCAACACCACACTCGTTGTGGGGGCCTGCTGGCAAGGTTAGGTGACTTTCCATATTTATTTATCGATACAATACTTTTTTAATGTGTCTAATACGGCTCGACTGGCGGTTCATCGGGGTGTGCTTGTTCCGACTCTGATGTACGGTAGTAAAAGTTGAATTAGGCAGAAGAGTTATGAAAGCAAACTGAATGCGGTTGAAATGAGAGCATTAAGGAGTATGTGTGGTGTAACTTTGAATGATAGAATAAGAAATGAAGATATACGACAACGATATGGAGTAAAAGAAGGTGTCGTGACAAAAGTTGAGAAAAGGATAGAGAAATGGATGAAAGACGACTGGCTAAAGGAATTTACGTTGCGAAAACATACCTTGATCAAATCGCTGAAGTTTTTAAGAAAGGCCAGATCAAAAGTACCCTTAACGGACGGGCTTGCATGAGGAGAGTGTGGGGAAGCAATGAAAGTATGCCGGGATCGTAGCGGATGGAGATCAGTGTTCTCTGCCTATCCCTACGAGAAACAGGCGAGACGATGTATATGTATGTATGTATGATACTTTTTACTTACTATTATATAAAACTGCAATATCACTGACGGACTCACCAACTGACATGTCATTTGGGAAACTGTAGAGATGGGTTGTAAGTTTGTTCTAGTGAAATGTTTAGATAAGGCTAGGAAATTATATTCAAACCTTGAAAATATGAATGTGGTAAAAAATTGGTCGACGACGCGCTCGAACCGGTCCTCCGGGGTCACCCTTAAACGAAAAAATGGTGATAAGTGCAAACGCATTAAGAAAAAATTCAAAATGGCGGAAACAAGATGGCTGCCATGCAAAGCTAAAATCGTCATTTATGGGCTGATTTCGCCGAAATTCAGCAGAAGCTCAAAACTCTCGCGTAACTTTAAAGAGCCGCAGAAGGCGAATCCCAAAACACTAGTTTAATCTATATAATTCCAAATTTTTCATGTTGGTCTTTGAAGCCGGATACAGCTTTTAACTGCTTCTAAATTCACTTCTCTTCTACAGGAACAGAGGGTGACATGAAGCATCACATGCGCGGTTGGATGGCCGGTCTCGGAGTTCTAGTGGGAGGATCTCAATCTGCACAAGCTCTGCGCTGCGCCGCTCGCTGCCGGGAGGGACTCAGTCTAGCACCTGATCTATGTGAGTACCGGCACGCTTTATCCTTGTTTAATATCACGATAAAGACCATTAAGTACTACTGTATTGCCTTTTTTTTTTGTATAAACCCCTCTGCGTCATTTGTCAGAACTGCGGGAAATGCGGAAGCATGCTACCGTAGCCTTGACGGCGCTTTCCCTATTCAGGGGCTAAACTCATAGTGGGAGATGAGGCTCCCAACAATAGTTATTACTAATTGCTATCGAATAAAGAAACATGGCGGCTGGCAGAAATTGGATGTGTGAAGCCGAATATCGGGCTAAGTGGCGCTTCTTAGGGGAGGCCTATGTCCAGATATGGACAGATATGGACTGCCGCAAGCTATTGTTTGATTGAAAAAAAACTGTTAAGACCTCCGGAGGCCCAACCCTCTTACCCCCTCCCATAATGACACTTTCCTTAATAGCCAGCAACACTTCTATGGCACGGCGGATGTTTTTTGGCGGCGTTGATTGCTTTCCATCAAGTGACACGCCTGTTCGTTTGCCTTCTTATCACATAAGAAAACCATTAGAGTTATTGTGCCCATATTTCAACAGATCTGAAGTCGGTATCCGTGGAAGCTGACAGTCCGGCAGAGCTGGAGACATTGGTCCGCCGAGTGGCGTACGGCAACGCGAGAGCCTTCCCCACTCCGGGCCGCAGGAACATCCACCTTGATACCACCATCACGTAAGTTTGGGTTACACGGAAATAATTCTATATATAATAATATACCTTAATAAAAATTAAATTTTTCAACGGCTCTTATAGAAATATTTATTGAAACCTTCAATAAACTGGCGTAGACATATCTCAAAGGCCTGCAACGTTAACGCTGCCCATAGACATCCGCAATGACATTGCGGATGTCTATGGGCAGCGTTAACCACTTTTCATCAAGCGACACGCTAGCTCGTTAGCCTCTCTATTCCATAAAGTAAAATATTTTTTTATTGTGTATCGATACAGCTGCGATAACGGGCGCGTGATCAAGGCCAGACCTGCCGAGTCATACGTGATGGTGCTCCAGCCACAGACACCCAGCGTACTGATCAACGGTAGCGGTGACGTCGCCAAGGACTACGGCCAGTTCCGCGTTGGAGTTCGGGTCTTCCCCGACCTGCGGGTTCGAGTGCTGGCCAAGGAAAATGGCGCTGTGCACGGTGAGTGTTTCAAGTTTTACTGCAATAAATCTCCCTTGTTGTCAATTCAGACCCACAAATACATAGATAAAGGTCAAAAGGTGCTCGCTATTAGCTGGACTCAAAGGATGGCCAATAATGAGGTTCTCCGACAATCCATGCAAAAACATGAACTTTTGTGGACCGTCAAAGGTAGAAAAGTTGCTTACCTGGGTCATATAAGTGAGATATGAGACATGACAGGTACACGTTGCTGCAACTGATCATGATGGGAAAAATCGCGGGCAAAAGACAAGTTGGTCGAAAATGAAAGTCTTGGCTACGTATTATTAGGAAGTGGACCGGGATAGCGAGTGCTCCAGAACTAATGCAACTCGCGAAGGAGGTGGAGAGTTGTGCTGAATTGGCAGCCAACCTTCTTATGTCGGAGAGGCACTCTTAGAAGAAGAAGCTTTAACAATAATATTATTACTAGGGTTATTAATCCTTCGTGACGGGATAAACCAAGCCAACGAAAGATTTGGTCATGCAAGGAACGAAACCTCACGATCCTAGCCGTGCACAATATGGCTGCTTTTTGAATTTAACCCACTTATGTAAACCTAACTTGGATAGATGAGTGGCCAAATTTTTACTAATAAGAACTTATTATATATTATAAGAACTTATTATTCACAAAAGCTACTATGGCCTTGATAGTGGAATCGACGTGCCACATGGTGGAAATCTCATGCTAGATCTATTTATTTTATTTGTTTCTCTTTTTCCGCTTTTATCATCTATCTATATTATTATTGTGCAGTTCGATCAACTATCACTATATCAGGCTTATTGGCAACAATATGCCGATCCGTTATAATGTATAATCCCCAGTATAGTAATTTATTTTATTAATAACAATAATATATTTGGATCATATTCATTATTATTATTAAGTACTTATCAATTGTCATTGTTACAAGCCGTCGTCGGCTATAGTCAGTCCCTGAAAATTATATATAGTGGTAGAGTCACGCTGCAGACGAATTCTTGGCCAAGACTGGCATAATACTTGTATGTAGCATGAATGGGCCATCTCGCCCGGGGAAGTACCACGCTCCCGCAGAAAACCGGCGTGTGAGTAGTAGCTTATTTACCGCGCTTCGTACGGTGAGCAGCTGAGTTCCGAAGGCCAAAACCCTCCCCCATCATCCCATAACGACACTTTCTTTAAAAGTTGGCAACGCTTCCACATTACCTATGGCGCTGCGGATGTCTATGAGCGGCGTTGATTGCTTTCCATCAGGTGATACGCCAACTCGTTTACCTTCCTATCCCATAAAACATAACATTAAAAATACTTGAACTTTACAAATAAAATAATATTATACTACAGAAGCTGAGAGCCAAAAGCTGGACTCGTGCATGGTTTCCGTGTACCCCGCACTGAACCCGGACCATGAGGCACTGGCGCTGAACGCAGACACCGCCGCGGATCTAACAGAATACGACATCCGCGCCACCCTCACCCAGGACGGAGTCAGTCTCAGCGGCGCCGACTCCGTGCAGAATTACGAACAAGTAGGTTTTATTCAGCCTATTTCATTTATACATAATTATCTGGTGAACTTGCATGAGAGTGATGGGTGTGGAGGAATTAAGGAAGGTATGCTGAGACTATAGCAGATAGCTGAGAATATAGGAGATCTGTGGTCTCAGCCTACCCCTACGGGAACATGCGTGTCGATATGTGCGTATGCATATTTATCTGGAAACCTCACATCTTGGTCTTTTAGTTTGTTGGTCGGCTTCCCAAGCAGAGGCATCTGCGGTAGCTAGGGCATGTATACAGGATTCCTCTCATCTGCTCCATTAGGTTCTTTTGACCGCAGTAGCGTACGCAAAATGAAATTTGACCGAAATCGTTTCCTCCCAAGTATATATAAAAATATCATGACTGACTTTAAAATAGACCATCGTGACAATCGTTAGCGCAGATGAGTGCTGGAGTGAAGAACGCGTCTCGGTAAACGTTATGTGGGCCGCCCACCGGCTAGATGGTGCGTAGATCTGCGCAGGGCGGCTGGCAGAAACTGGATGCGTGAAGCTGAAGATCGGGCTAGGTGGCGCTCCTTGGGGGAGGCCTATGTCCAGCTGTGGACAAGCTGTTGTGAGCAGGCTGATGATTGATTAATATTCCAAATTGATTTCCAGCCACGCTTCTAAAACGTTTATGGGTGGTTTTGATTGGTTTCCATCAGGTGATACGCCTGCTCATTTACCTCACTCTCCTATAAAAAAACACTCTAAAAAGCTATCCGATCTGAAGTGTGTGATTGAAATCAAGTTGTGTGATATCTTTGTTTGGTCAGGTCCTCCGTGCGATCGAGTACAGCAATAAGAAGCCGGCATACTACCTGAACCGCGTATTCAAGCTGACCTGCTCCGAACTGGACGGCCGCTTCATGAGCAATGAATACGTCCAGACGGTATGTTACATCACCATGTATCTACGTGTTAATCATCATACTGAAGACGCACCACCTTTTCTTTCTACAGTCCATACATATCCCACTGCTCAGAACGAGCTTCTGCATTTCTGGATCAACTGACGTTAACCCACCACGTTTGACAATACGGATTGGCGGGGTTACCAGATTTTGAATAAATATCTGTAGGCCGTACATATATTTATTTCGATGCGGGAATGGAACCCACTATCGACTTTGTGGGCGGAGGGCCCCGACACTGAGCCAAATGGTCGTCAACACCAAGTTTTCTCCTTCCCAAATTCCGAAAAGAATGTTAAATTACAAAGCGTTGCCTAGAGACTGCATTTTTTTTGTCTCAGTTTTTATCTCAGGCTGTCTTTTTGTCTCTCATTATCAGTGATTCATTTTTGTTTCTGTGTTTCATCAGCTGACGGTGGTGCATCCTCCCACAGTGGTGTCTGGGGAGCCGGCTCACGCTCTACGGCCCAGTGGTCTGGCCGACAAACTGGACGCAGTTGCCAGGGATAAGGTATTGTGACCCTAATTTTTATGTCCCTCCTCGTTGATATTGACAACAATTGGTAGGCGTTAAACTCAGAAGATAACAGAAAGGCGTCCATGCTAAAGAATTTAATGTATGATATTTGCTCTTTGATTTTTTTATAGCAGTGGAGGCAAACGAGCATGCAAGTCACCTGGTAGTAGTCACGTCACGTCACATATGTGTCGCCGGCCTTTAATGAACACATACGCTCTTTTCTTGAACGCCCCCATATCATAATCACGTGGGAAGACCGTAGGTGGTAAATATCTTCACATTCGTGACAGAAAACTCGGACTCCGACGGTGGTAGACGGCCAGAGATCCAGGTGGTGGGTTAGGACTTATTTAAATGCTTATTTTAAATGGAGTATAATGCATACATACATACATACATATAGTCACGCCTGCCTTCCTGTACGGTTAGGCAGAGACCACAGATCTCCATCCGCTACGATACCGACACACCTTCCTTGCTTCCTTCACACTCATCTATATTTTCATCCATCCTTCTTCTCTCATTAATCGTAGTGAAACGGCTCTCCGTTCGTCGCTTCTCGCCCTCGTTGGAATCAGTACGTGACGGGTGGCGAACCACGTCGCCGTCATTTTTTAACGAATTAGTATATTAGTATATTAAGATTCGTCATTGTAAATCCCACGAGCCGTAAGGGAGGATGGAGGTCAGTCCCAGCAGACCTTCGCATGCCGAAGGAAGGCACTATAGTACCCGGGGGAGCCCAATCATCCTTTAGCAAGGCAGATCGTAGATTGGCGGAGAGGAAGGGAAAAGGATAGAGAAGAAATGAAAAGGCAGGGGAAAGAAAAGATGGATTTAGACAGGATGATAGGGATATGATACTACCGCAACGGTAGACGAGGAGTGATACGGTATGAATTATAATAGTAATAATAAGCAAAATCCATAATTGTTTGGTCGATGCCAGTCGCAAGTGGGTGGGGTGGCTCCAGTGGTCGAGGGGGCGGCGTTGTCTCCTCGGCAGTTCGCTGCGCACGCGCAGCACGCCCCTCACACCGCCGAGGTCCCAGCACCGCGTCTCCTGGACCTGCATGACCACGAACACGCCGCATCCAGTACGTATATACCCTAACAGCGTGCTTGCAAAAAAGATATCAATCGATTTGTCATCTTTTAATTAGTCCTTGATTCATCTATTACATACATTCAAACTGGTGAAATTCTGATTTTTTAATAAGTAAAATTTAAATTTTCTGTATGTTCTGTATGTATCTGTTTTGTATTTCATCCATACTGTCTATGTGCCCAAAGCATCTCTTTCTCAACTTTTGCCACGACACCTTCTTTTGCACCACATTTTTGGTGTAACTTAAAATTTTACAAACAAATCGTATTAACTTATTGTAAGGTAACGACTGCGTTTTGGACAATGCAGCTCATGTGTACCATACCATTGATGTGTTCAGATCACGTGGCGTTGTTGATTGGTGCCATCTCGTGTGGTGCGGTTGTTGCGCTGGTGGCAGTGGGGGTGGTGAGGGCGCGGGCCGTGCACGCCCCCCGCGCTGCCCGCATCCCCCGCCCCCTGCGCGCCACCCGCCCCGCGGACTCCGAGATGGCATGGGACGACTCCGCGCTCACCATCACCGTTAATCCCATGGACGAGGTGAGTCACCAGCGTTACTGCAGTATGTACTATGAAAAGGTCCACACCATAGTATAGATAACCCAATATAGTGTTATTATGATTTATGTTGTGTTTTCTTTTATTATTATTATTTTCATTTGTTATTCTAGTCTTTATCTACCACTTCTGTACTGATTCTTGAATAAAGTCTTATTTATTTATTTACTAGTATTAACAAGAAATAGTATGGGTGTATTACCTTGTATTTACAAGAATTAGGATCGTTATATTACCTTTTATTTACAAGAAATAGGATCGTTATATAACCTAGTATTTACAAGAAATAGGATCGTTATATTACGTAGTATTTACAAGAAATAGGATCATTATATTACCTAGTATTTACAAGAAATAGGATGGTTATATTACCTATTATTTACAAGAAATAGGATGGTTATATTACTTTGTATTTACAAGAAAAAGGATAGTTATATTACCTAGTATTAACAAGAAATAGGATGGTTAGATTAAGGAAAATGATGGGAAGCCAATAGTTTTGTAGTCGGAAACAGATTTGATGAAAAGAACAAATGAATCAGTCAGGTGCGGTGCTATCTAGTTATCGATATCCCACCGTTGGATAAATCAGTTTCACAATATCATAATTGATATCATAATGAGGTACTCAATACAATGTCAGTGATAGACGAGTGTTGGTAACCGTTTTTCGTAATCGAAACAGGCGCCAAAATTTGGCAACCGTGGTGGCCAAAAGCGCGGCACTTATAGAATGTTTGTTCCAGCAAGCGGCGCCGGAGTGCGGCCGCGGGGAGGGCGAGAGTTCCGAGGGGGAGTCCTGCTCGGACTCAGACTCCGACCGGAACGACTCCGATGACGACGACGACGAAGATCAACGTTAGTATTGGTTGCATCACACTCACCACACTCACCGCCCCGCCATACTCACCGCCCAACCCGCGACTCACTCCTACTCACTTGGTCTGCGGTAACAAAGGGGTAAACACGAAGTACTATAAGATCGCCGTACTAATACGTAGACTCGGGATCTTTACGGGGCTTCTTCGTCAAATGAAACTCTCTTCCAATAATATATTATTTATTTCTTCTTTCAAATCAAATATACATTTCACACAATCACACAATTTGATATTGTCCGCTACAGAAAACAATTTTTAAAAAATCCAAGCCTTCAGTTTTGTAATTTATTTATGGCAATTAAATTTAAATAACTTGGCAACTCAAATATTTTCAGTAGAAAAAAATTTTTCTAAAATCAAACTAATGTCAAATACGACAATGTGGTCATTTTCCCTCAACTATGGATGGGGGTCGTTGCAGGTACTGCCAAAAAAATGGTCGTATATTGCATAAAAGGTAATATACGACTATGTTTTGTGCCGGGGGAAAGCTCCAGAAATTGTTGCTTTAACTTTCACACGAAATATAGTTTTATTTTACAGTATTGTTTTATATAACAATGTCCGTCACGGAGGACATGTATTTTCTCAAAAAGGTGAAGAACATGTGTTTTTTATTATTTTTTACAAGGTCCTTAAATATCCTAAAACACAGATTGTTCACATAATTTAAAAAAAAAAAGATTTTTTTTCTGTTAATTTAAAGGTTAACAATACACATTATTCATTTGTGCTCGGAAGGGCGAGATTTTATAAACACATTAAAATAAAAAAATAAACTCTCATTAATTAACGAATCATCTTTATATTTCAGCATAGTAATTTAAATTTTTGATTCCAGCAATGCCGGGCAAGCAGCACAAATACAGGAACATAAGCCAGCTAGAGTGGGACAACAGCACGATGTAATGCGCGCGTGCGTCGCCCCCCGCCGCCCGCCCGCCCCCGCCGTACTTAATCCGCACCCGTCTCTGTCGCACACAGCGCGCCGCACCGTCCTCTCGCTCGCACTCGGCGCGCACTCTCGTTCGGCCCTGTGACCTTGACACCTAATGACCGGCTTGGTTCAAATACAATTCGTACAAAAATTTTTGTTACTTTAAAAAAATAACGCACAATGAAAGATATTATTTTTTTGCTTCCACGAAAGCTTGTAAGAAACGTAAATATTTTAATAACGAGTAACAATGTATGATATATCGCCGTAAATAATAAATATGGCACTTTTAAAAAATAAAACATTAAAATTAAATTTAATAATACGATATTTGATTAAAGGTAAGCAATCACCAAGCGGCCATTTAGCGTTACAAAACAAATTACTTCTGCTGTTTTCTAAAAGATGGA
Organism: Baronia brevicornis; assembly: GCA_031353405.1. Taxonomy (NCBI): domain Eukaryota; kingdom Metazoa; phylum Arthropoda; class Insecta; order Lepidoptera; family Papilionidae; genus Baronia; species Baronia brevicornis. Next base: position 154,090 of record JASFAT010000771.1, read on the forward strand.
ATTGATTTTGTAGTTCTTTGACACAATCGAGCACAAGTGGAAAACCGTCGTTTATACACAATATTCACTGTTGTACGTCACATTAGTGATCTTTTGAAATAATACAACCAGTAACAACTATGTTTTACACAGGTAGTATTATACTTAAGACTTTGATTATAAACATTCCAATTTGTTTCTGGTCCTTCCAGCCGGATATTGATTGATAAATTATAAATCTAGTTAAAAATAATGACTTTTTCGTAAGTACAACAGTGCATGTCGTATATGAACGTTGTTTTTAATAAAATGAACCTTGATGCAAACACACACGGTTCGCTTTCCGCTAACATGTACTCGACCAAAGTCGAATGCTTCATGCACAATGTATCGCGGCACAAGACTTCGTACTTTAAGATTTCTTAGTCTAACGTCTAAACTAAACGTCTCAAAATTGATCATATCAAAATTTATACGTAATGAATAATTTCACGTCGCTTGCTTCGTTAGCTGAGGCTCGTCAGTCTGTGCGTAATGCGTAGTTCTTCGAAACATTTTCTATCGGTTTATATAATGTAAGTGAAACACTGTATGTACTAAATCAGTAGTCGTTGTAATTTCATATGGCGTCGGATATGTAAGGGAATCTAGATTTAAGTGATCAACTATGATTGTATATTATATATAAGTCATGCTTCTGAACCCAGTTTGCGTAAGATTTTAGTGGCCTTCGTTTCCCGTTCGGAGCTGTCGGATTTGCATTTTGCAATAACTACATCGAGGTCGGTTCAATTAGTTCGGTACAAACTCACAGTGGGTGTCACGTAGTTGTGTTGTCGATGTCCAATCACTTCTAACCCTTTACGAGCTTCTCAAAAAAAATCGGCTTAAAAATGTATATTAGGCACAGAGTTATTTGAATAAAAAAAAACATAGATGTACTATATTATAAAACTACTATACAGACGGTGTCGTTTTAGGATCAGCTATAGATACTATATTATAATTATATATATATTTTGAATGCGTTAAGGGATTTTTACTAACAATTTAGGTACTAAGTGGCTATGTATTAATTGTGGTGCGTACGCGCACATATGGGAAATGGAGATTTCGCCCCGACGTACGATTAAGTTTCTTTTTTCCTTCTGTATGTGTTTTTGAATGCTGGGGATACGTCCGGACTGCCTGAAGAAAGAGAGAGAAAATTTACTAATAAAATGCAATAAAAAACATATATGATTCTTCAAGCGAACAAAACACAGTCTCATGATGAATTGAAGGTGAAATGAAGAGATTAGGATCTTAATTTCTCTTTTCTACTTTTCTCGCCCTCCCTTTTTTTCTTTCATACTATCTTTTTTCACCTCTCCCGTATTCATTTATGAAAATAAACAAAATTAAGACCTATACTGATATTACCAATTGTTTGATATTATATTACATAACATATTAAATTGGTTACTATGTTTCTCTTTCTGCCCCCTCGCTTTACCTCTTCCTCCCTCTTTTTCTCCAAATGTCTGCGTCATAACCCCTCCTTGCATATCAATATCTATTTGCCATATTAGCGTAGAGGAATCGTGTAAGGACACACTACTATAGCTCTATACATTCGCAAAGCAATCATTGTGAACATAATCATTGGTGTATTTATTATCTGTGTACTTGTTATTCTCTGTACCTTTCACTCGGGTGATTCTGGTTTTATCTGCGTGTCACGGTGCACTGACATAAAATAGATGCATTTTGTATTGTATTTATTTAGTTTATATCGTAATTAATTGTTTTATTTGTTTTACGATTGACATTTATTTCATTAATTCAATCAATAAGTAATAAATTGTCAGAGCTAACTGTCAATAATAGTGACGCTTTAACAAGCTTCGAGGCAAGAATCGGATTGTTATTATTATTTGTCGACATGAATCAATTGTAGTGCCATTAAAAATGTTTTTTTTTTAAATTACCGCCATAACCATATTATTTCCAACACCTAAGTATACTTTGCATTTTTTACATTTCACTTTAGTAAAATATATGCTGACGTTCGGCTTACTTTGGCTGTGTAGAGCGTTGCCTTTGTCATTTGTACAAGAATGACGTTTATCACTTATTTCTCAAACGTAAAAGTAAACGAATGAGAGAGATAACGCTATATAAGCCCGAAGGAAGACGACAGCAGTCAATCTCTTTCTAAAGCTCTTCGAATGTTATATAAAGTGACGTTCAGTTTCACTAGACAACCGTCCATAGACCATTTCCCCGTCGCATATTATTTTAAGATCTGACGTTGTTTTATCTGTGACATGGCTCGAACTTAGCAAAAACGTGGGCAATCAATGGTTTGTTATTCATGATTTATTTGAGGAAGCTACTTTTACTAATGTTTCATGATTATCTAATTTCTTTTTAATTATTATTATTGCGGTATTATTACCTTATAATTAGGAAACTTCTTTGATGTATGAATTATTATATTTTAGCTAAAAATAAAGTTGGTTTAAAATATTTAGTTTTGTTTTATTTGTCACTTGTCTTTTAACCTTTGCCTATTGTAAGCGACTAAACATTTTCGCATTTGGTTCACACGTGTGGAAGAGGGTGTAATAAATAATAAAGACTTTAAAATCATCATTATATTTTTGAAATCATAGAGACACCACTTATTTACAAGAATCGTAAATAAATCCTCTTAAAATTGTACCACACTCTATATGTGTGGTACAATCTTATGTATACTATGTATGTAATGAATAAAAATATTATTATTTTTCATATAAATTTATGTGGTACAATTTATACAGAGAACGGAAACGGTTATATAACAGCGACATCTAAAAATGTGTTTCATTTCCTCCGAGCCGAGCCGACACTGATCCTGTTTTTTGTTGCTTTGCCGCCATATGTTATTATGTGGCAACACCACTATTTTATAAATAGAATTTTAATTTAGCGCCATCTGTATTTTATCACAAGAACTTTTATATTTTCTTATTCTTCGGAGACATAAGGCACGAAATACTTTTCCTTTTTTTCTTTGATGGCAATTTATTATAACTATTATGTCAATGTCAAGTAAAATACTACGATATCAATAACAAAAATTTGAAATGTAATTAACTAGTCAACTTGTCACGTTACGTCTTGATAAAATGGTAGCTATTCTACCAAAACCTACTATGAACTTTTTCAATCAACTTAAACTATTTCATATCAGTTCACTTATACGCTTTAATCGAATTATATTGTATAATACGCCACCGCAATTAAACAATATAACTGATAATAATATAAGATGGCGAAAATTAAATAAAAACATAACTTCATGATGTAAGTTGGCGGGGAAAGTCCACGAAATACTTGTGATTTATTTAATTCATTTCAGTTTAAATTTTTTTATAATTAATAATATCATAAACTATTTATATATTGTTTATATACTGTTCGTTCTGAAAATTAAGAATTTCTCTCCGTCAAATTTCAAATTTCATGGCTCCAGGATGTAAAATTAAAAATGTATTATTATTAACATATATGTTATCGATGTACATAAATAAGTGACAAAATTTATTATTGTTAGAAATGGTGTAATATTTATGTAATATGTAAATCCTAAAATCTGTGAATTCCTTCGATATTACTATGTAAATAAAATGTATAAAATGACCCATTCAAGAGACTAGCGTACCTATGTGTTCCCAAAATGTCCCAACGCATCTGCAACACCTCCGGAGTTGCGGATGTCTGTGGGCGGTGGTGATCGCTTACCACCAGGTGACCCGCACGCTCGTGTGCCTGCTGTGCTATAAAAATACATACCCACATATACATACATACCACACCTTAAATAAATAAACATAAGAATGAGTATCTGATAAATAAATAATATAGAAATTAAATTCTATCACCTCTTTCCAGCGTAGTAGGATCCGGATAGAAACCTAGCCATTAAGGTATTATAACGTGCCAGCCGTACTGATACAGCGACTACGGGATCTTTAGGTTGTTTTATCTTCGATGTAGTGAAACTCTTCCAGGTGAAGTTAGGTTATTAATGAATCACTTTACATTTTGTATTAATTATATTTACATTTTATATAACTTATATTCAATATTAGTTTCTTATGCAAGGAAAGGTGACATGTTATTCGAAAGACGTCAGTCTATCGAATCTTGTTTTTTATAGAAAACAATTTATTTCCTTCTATATTAGGTACATTTTAAAATTACTAATATATAAAAATACTACTAGAATGAAAAATAGGGTTTATTATATTTAATTAAAAAGTTTTAATACATTAGATACATTTATAGAGGTAAAACCATACATTATATATTGAGTACCCTAATGGTTATTACATATTAAATTGCCTAGCCTAGACCGGTCAATTAAGTTACACAGAAAGCACTTTCTGGCCCAAATCTAATATGGAATGCAGTAACTTCAATTTGAAACAAATTATATTCAGACATGAGAAAACTAACTACCTATTGTTTATAAAAACAAATTTTGGTTTAGAGCGGGATTTGAATCCAGAACTCTTGGGCTAGAAGTCTGATACTTTAAACACTGAGCTAAGTGATTAATTGTGCACTGACAAAAGACTATGAACAAAATATTTAGAATTGAATTTTTATATCGAAACCGCAGCAGTAGTTCCAATAAAACCAATTTTTCTTAAATTAATTTATTAAAAACTTATTTCACAATACGTAGTGTACCCTGGCTAGATGGTGCGACGATCTGCACAGGGCGGCTGGCAGAAACTGGATGCGTGAAGCCGAAGACAGTGCTAGGTGGCGCTTCATGGGGAGGCCTTTTTCCAGCAGTGGACCGCCACAGACTGTTGATCGATTGATTGTTAATTTTACGATATATTTATCATATTAACCGTAAAATAACTTAACGGTTGTCTTCCGTTTAGAGCTACACATTATTATTTTTCTGCTTTTGTTTGCTTGTCGCGGATCTTAGCTAAGTAAAAGTTCTGACTGTCCACATAGTAATGGATTTTCGCAAAGTGACGCCTAACTCCATTTATTTATATAACTAGTTAAATGATTATTATTATTATATATTCACGCCTATCCCCCGCAGAGGTAGGCAGAGACCACAGAACTCCATTCGCTACGATCCCGGCACACCCTTCCCGCCTCCTCCACACTCCTTCTTTCATCCATTCTTCCTCTCACATTCATCGCAGCGAAACGGCTCACCATTAGTCGCTTCTCGCCCTCGCAGGAAGCAGGACGTGACGGGTGGCGAACCACGCAGCCTTAATTTTTCCTAAACATATTTAGTATTGCAACACGAAACATTCATATAAACGATATAAAACCTGAACACTGTCATTTATTATATTAAGGAAGTCTCTGACTTTTAACTACCCTGTGGTGTGCTGCGCAAACCTCATAAAATCATCGCCAAACACACTGTATAATGTACAAGCCGAGACCCGCCTAATAAGTGCGACAGGGACGGAAGTACACCGTGTTCGTATGTTAAAGTGAGAGGGCACACGGCCAATGTAAATGCGCATCTGGTGAGAGCGGGATAGAGCGATTTTGGTTGCGAGCAGATGAGAAGGAGGGGCGAGGTCTCCTGTTGGTGAATTATTGAAGGCGTCGACCGCCCTTTGGGCTGCGAGTGCCCGGGCCGCGGGGGGCGCAGAGGGGGACGGGGGAGGGTCGAAACGAGGGGGTCTGTTTGCCATCGCCACTTGGCGTTCGTCTTTCCACCGTCACACCTATTTGGAATACGGTGCGGCCATCTTTGGTGACTGTCGCGGGTGCAATGACCGCGTAATCGGATGCTCACTTGCTGGTGACCATCATAGCTGACGGTGACCGTCGCAGAGTGCGGCAGACGGTGCGGTGTGATGGAGGCTCGGGTCTGAGGAGAGGAACCTGTGAGGTTTGTAGAACTATTTCTTTTTTAAGCCATTATCAACGAACTATTCATCTATTTTTATAAACCACAAAATGCAAACTTACCACCAGAAACAAAAAGTCTATTAATATTTCTGAAAAAAACTGCATCTCATCTCACAAAAACAACCAGTTTCAAGGCTGTATACAATTTTCTATTCGTCGTAGAGCTGCGAGACTCGGACCATTAGACGTATTATATATTTTCGATTCAAATAAATATAAGGACCTAAAAATTTAAAAAAAAATTTCATATATAAATATATCTATAAAATAGTCAAAAAAAAGTACTAAATTAAACATAATATTTGTAAATAAATTTAGATGTCAAAAGTTAGTGGATCATTGGATACAAAAATTAATATATAGTGAAACTGAACAATATTTACGGGTTCAAAAATATTATTAATAGTTTTCATTATAAGATACACACACACATACACGAACACCAATGTACACACGCAATGCACGCAAAAACACACTTGCATAAAGACACGCACACATGCACGCAAAAACACACTTGCATAAAGACACGCACACATGCACGCAAAAACACACTTGCATAAAGACACGCACACATGCACGCAAAAACACACTTGCATAAAGACACGCACACATGCACGCAGAAACACACTTGCATAAAGACACGCACACATGCACGCAGAAACACACTTGCATAAAGACACGCACACATGCACGCAAAAACACACTTGCATAAAGACACGCACACATGCACGCAAAAACACACTTGCATAAAGACACGCACACATGCACGCAGAAACACACTTGCATAAAGACACGCACACATGCACGCAAAAACACACTTGCATAAAGACCTAGATAATAATAATAGAAAAACAAAGTTATACAATAATTGATTGTAATATTTATATAAAAATGGCGGTCTTATCGCTAATAGCGATTTCTTCCAGACAACCGTAGGATGGACACAATGTTAAAAAGATAATTTGATGTAGATTGGTGATACATTATCGTTATCATGATAGAGAGGAAGAAAAACTATTAATAAACAAAGATAATAGCCATAAGCAAATATATAAGTATATACATACATATATACATATACATACATATATATATTAACACATAAATATAGATTAACCGTAAATAATAAACGAATACACAAAAATATACAAAGATATTTATATAAAAAAATTTCATGTTTCAATTAATAATTTACATATATTCTTGTGTAGTAATATAGAATATTTTAGTTTATAATTTAGTTTAAGTTACGTTTAATGTGTATGTCTTTTCTTTTCTTTGATGGCAATTAGTTATAACTATTATGCTATTATCAAGTAAATATGATAATATCAAATCTCTTGAAATATAACCAGTCAATTCACGGTACGTCGTGATAAAATGCTGGCTTCTCTAACTAACTAAAACCTTCTAGACATTTTCAGTCAATTTAAAACGTCACGATACACGCATTTATTTCATATCACTTCACTTATACGCCTTAATAGAACTATATTGTACAATACGCCACCACAATATAACTCATAATAATATATGATTATGAAAATGAAATAAAAACACAAAATAACTTATGTAAGTTGGCGGGAAAAAGTCCAAATGTGTATCTCATCTAAATTGATATATTCTATGGTACACAGATAATATATAGGGAATGGAAAATTGTTTTGCTGTAATACAGACTAAGACCTAGTAAAGCGACAGCGGGTTGTAAAAGTACCACATTAAATAAATTTAAAAAAATATATATAATAGTATAAAAATTTTGACATATGTATCATTTACCTATAGCATTTTCGCTTTAATATTAAAACAAAACATACTTAAAACCTATACGCGATCAATACTTCAATCTTGTATTGGTTGCAATCACCGATGCAAGATTTTTTTCAGGCAAGGCGGTATTTTAAAATCTTTTATGTAAAAGAGCATATACAAGCACACGCTCACATAATACAAACACAACATATTACATATATGTAGACACATATATAAAATTAAATACATTATTCTTATAAACATACCACAGGCATAAGTGTTATAATTATAATTAAGAAGTTTTTAAATATTTGAATTTTGGTTTTATGTAGTGGTTGAGCCACGCTGCAGCACGAATACTTTGTCAAGAATGGCATAATATTTGTCTGTAGCATGAACTGGCCGGCTTGACCGGGGAAGTACGACACTCCCGCAGAAAATCGGCGTGTGAATGATAGCTTTGCTAACACGCTTCCTATGGTGAGCGATTGAGTTTTGAAGGCCCAAACCTCCACCCTCTCTCGATTTCCATAATGACACTTACCTTAATGGCTGGCATTGCTTCTGTACTGGCACTGCGGATTATTTATGGGTTGCGTTGATTTCTTTCCATCAGGTGTGATGCCTTCATATCAGATAAAAGAAAAAATGAAATAGTACATGCATAAGCAGTCAGGACATATTTTAGACATCAACGCGATTAATACACTAGCAGTGTATCTACTTATAGTTTTAGCCCCGGATATTAGGGAGGCAATCTGCAGCACCTATCTCGGGTGGCGATTCAAGGTACCATAATGTGATGATACCATTAATGTGTACCAGAAAGAATTTTTTTTAAAGAGACAATTATCTAAGGAGTCTTAGTATACAACATCGGCAAGCCATGAACTAAATTTAGGTAAACTAAAAATGATTAATGTATATATTCCTACCCAGTTACATTGTTTTTTAGATTTTTAAATAATAGTTTCTATTGTTGGTAAGAAAGGATGTCTTATCTTCTTCTATCTTAAATTTTTGCCCAAGTTCGAATTGGAACAAATCTTTTTTTACTTAACGGTATACTTTTGTCTAGATCTCAAGCTTTTGCCGGGGTTCAAAAAAAATCGTACATCCCTGTTATCTTATTATACCTAACAGAAAAGATTCTTTTATATTTAAAAGAAATATACAAATAAAAATTTATTTCATATTCGGATCAGAAATCTTTTTTGCTTTAAAGAGTCGATCAAATGTATATAATAGATAAATATATAGTGTTATTAATGGAGTCAGGCGTTACTTTGCGGAAATCCATCACTATGTGGACAGTCAAAAGTTTTACTTAGCTAAGATCCGCGACAAGCAAAGCAATAACAGAAAATTAATAATGTGTGTTTTTCCGTTGGGTTAAGTGGATTTATTTGGAACTTAAACCAAAAACTTGCCGAAAATCGGCCATCAATTCTCCACCCACCAACCACTATACACAACACCAAACACACATTATCACTTTTCCATCTTGTAAACGACACGTGTATAAATATATAGTGAAATATATAATGTAAAGTAAAAGTGATATATAAATGTAAAAATAAATTATAATTTTAATGATATTATAATAATCTAGCTATCTATTTAGATTTGTAATAATCTTTTAGTTATTTCTAATAGTGTGTAATAATTAATGAAATTTGTACGCCGTAAGTGGCAATGTGATGGAGCTTTTATATACAAATAAAGAATTATTATTATAATTATTAAAAAATAATGCGCCGAATGGCGAGAAAATTATGTACAGCGTTGAAACTGACTATGTTTGAGTTATCAGACACAATGTTTTCATATATCTTTCTTATCAAGGTATTTTTTTAATCCGATGGCCTTTTTACGGCCTATCCAATAGCATGATAAAAGGCAAATAATAAAAAAAAACGATAAGCATTCTGGATGATTAGCATTTTTTTATGGGATAGGCAGACACGAGCAGACATGTCACCTGATGGAAAGCAATCAACGCCCCCCATAGACATCCGCAGCGCCATAGGCAGTGCGGAAGCGACGCTGACCTTTAAGGAAAGTGTTGTTATGGGTGCGGGAGTGGGAGGGCAGGGGGAGGGTTTTGGACCTCCGGAACTCAGCCGCTCACCATACGAAGCGCGATAGCTAAGCTACCACTCAGACGCCGGTTTTCTGCGGGAGTGTGGTACTTCCCCGGGCGAGCCGGCCCATTCATGCTACAGACAAATATTGTGCCATTCTTGACAAAGTATTCGTCTGCAGCGTGGCTCTACCACTATCAAAAATGTCAATTATATAATCATAAAATTTTCATGAGCAAATATGTCAACTGCAGTGTTATAGATCTTAGGATACAAAAGAAATGGCGAATGAAGTAATGCGGGCATTTTGTTCTCATTTGTTTTAGTTATAAATTATATTAGATAAAATTCAGTGCACTAATACAGTGACGAGCAAAGAAAACTTACGTCTAATATACATTACTTGCAAAAAAAATGGCCAACACCATTGTTCAATTGGGGACAGTTCGACGCTTCTGATAAGCGAAGTAAAGAGGCAGATTAGCACCAATGAGGGGTAATCCTTCCGGGAGCGGCGTCCGTCCAATGATATGTTTGTGAGAGCATATATCTCGTTAGAGGCCACAGGCCGCCGCCAGGAAGTGTATACAAGGCGTTTGTGGATTATGCATCATTACGTAAATACCTGCTAATGCCACGTCCGATTTTTTTTGTTGTTACGAAAGCGTTTGTTGTTTGCTTTTTCCCGATTTATCTCCAAATTCAATACCCTTTCTTCTTTGCCTCGGAAGTTACTGATAGTGACATTAAATAAAATTGCATTCATAATCGTCATATAATAGGTTCTTTTAGGTAGGCAAACGAGCAAGCGTGTCGCCTGATGGAAAGCAATCAGTGCCGTCCATAGACATCTGCATCACTATAGCCATTGCAATTGCGTTGCCGACAAGTGTAGGCTTATGTTTTGAGGGAATTTTGCTATTTGAGAAGCAAATTTCAACAGCAAAAAAGGGACCTTTTTTGCTGTTGAAATTTGCTTCTAAAATACCGCTGTAGGCAGCTGGTTTCACAGAGTGGTGGTGGTGGTACGTGGAATAAAAATTCGGGAAAAACGCACCGCACGAGCAGGCGTGTCACCTGATGGAAAGCAATCAACGCCGCCCATAGACATCCGCAGAGCCATAGGCAGTGCATAAGCGTTGCCGGCCTTTAAGGAAAGGGACATTATGGGAGGGGAGAGGGGAGGGGGGTGGGCGTTATGCCTCTGGAACTCAACTCACTCATCGAACGAAGCGCGGTAGCCGAGCTGTCACTGAGAAGCCGGTTTTCCACGGGAGTGTGGTACTTCCCCGGACGAGCCGGCTCGTTCACGCCACAGACAAATAATATGTCATTCTTGACAAAGTATTCGTCTGCAGCGTGGCTCTGTCACTACCATACGCAGGTAGTATTTAAGCAAATATCTCCAAAACTGAAATCACACCCAAGTAGCAAGTTGTTTAATCGCCCGAAACGAACCCATTACCTCCGTATGATGCCTTTAATAAGTTCCGTATACGTCACACAAAACACGTACGCAGCACCCTACTAGAGGGCTAATTTAATCGTCTCCCTCAGCGCCTCGGCCCTCGGTCCCTCCGTGAATCGATGCGTGGAAGCTTATGACACCTGAGGGGAGGTCAGGTGCGATCATCCAATGTCTCCAATGAGATGATTGGCACGGCTTTGATATTTATTTTTTTTAAATATGATAGGGGTAAGGCAAAGGACATTTATAGATGGGTACTGTGGCGTGCCCGCCGTACTGCTTACGGCGATACACGGGATCTTTATGGGGTTTTTATCTTCGATGTAGTTATACTCTTTCAAATAACATTGATTTATTAATATATTCTGTACATTTTATATTAATCATATATTTTAATAATATTCTAATATTATATTCTATATTTTATTTTAATGAATTCCACTTTTCGAAAATTTCTAATGTCGAAAAATGACGGCGTCGTGGTTCACCATCCGTCACATCCTTACTCCCACGAGGGCGAGAAGCGACGAACGGAACGCCGTTTCGTTGCGATGAATGTGAGATGAAGGATGGATGAGTGTGAAGGAAGCAAGGTAGCTGTGTCGGGATCGTAGCGGATGGAGATCTGTGGTCTCTGCCTAACCTTACAGGGAGACAGGCGTGCCTATATGTATGTATGTATTATCTCCATATCATGTCCACACGTCTAAGTTCGTCTCGATGTCTGGATTTTTTTGAAACATATTTCTTTAATTATTATAAAACAAATCAATCTCACTTCGCCCCACGAGTCGCCCAGTTAAATTGGATACAATCTCTTTAACTGTAAACCGACAAACAAACAATTAATGGCGGACGCGTCGAGGGCGCGTGTCGCGACAGTCAATATTTGTGGCGTGTAATTGCTAGCCGGTTCGACTCCCGGGAGGGTTTCAACTCATAATATGATATATGTATACCGTATATATTGTAATGATACACGCATAAATGTATCACTAATGCATTAAAACCTTTTATATTATATTAAAATTTGTTTTGACATTCGTAATATTCAAATTTAAAATGAAAAAGAAATAAATTGTTATAAAACAAAATGAATTAGTTCGCCTCACGTCTTTTGGATAGACATTTTAGCTACGGTTCCAAAGTTTAAATGAACAAAAATAATAAAAATTAACCCCAATAACCGAAAAACGGTTACAGTTTGACCAAATTTCAAAATTTTTCTTAAATGCCCATAATTTTCAAACTGCATGGAATAGATTTTTTTTCTGATTTTTCTCATGATGTTTACAATCAATCATGTCTCCCCGTTTCAGTTTGATGTTGAGTTCTGGGACATCTTCTGGGATATATATATATATATATATATATATATATATATATATATATATATATATATATATATATATATTTTATTTTAAAAAACATCGTATAAATTTGAGGTGTATCTTAACGTCCATTGCGTGTTATAGACGCAATGGACGCAATGGATTTTTTTATAAATTTTATATATATACATATACATATACATATATATGTGTATATAAATTTATAAAAATCGCAAAAATAAATTAATATCGTTTTGAAGAATTTTTATTTGAAGAAAACCCCTAAAGATCCTACATGTCGCCGTAAGCAGTACGACAAGCACGTTAAAATATATACATATTACCGTATTTCTCTGTCTATAACACGCAATGGACGTTAAGATACACCTCACATTTCTACGATGTTTTTTAAAATAAAATATCGACGACAGAAAACGTATTTGCTGTTTTAAGTAGAAAATGACGTATTTTAGTTTTATACACTGTTTGTATCAGAAAAAGAAACTGCGTCGATTGGTCTTGGTCGTTTTTTTAAAAGAAATGACAAATAATTAAAAACACAATCGGTATTTATTGTATATTTCACATATATGTCCCACTGCTGAGCATGGGCCATTCTATCCTGGTGAAATGGACATTAACGAACCACGCTTATCCAATGTGGATTGACGGGGTGACCAGACTCGGAATAAATAGTCATAGGTCATACATATATCATCCCGATGCGGGGATCGAACCCGCGACCGTTGACTCCGTAGGCGGCAGCCCCGTCACTAACAACTTATATGCAAATAATAAAAAAAAGAGAGAGATTGTCATTGATTTTTTTTTATTTGAAAAATGCACTGACTCTGAGTACCCATTCAAATTTATTAATATTTTTAATAACGCAAACACCCCCATCTTACCCCTGTCTCGGGAGCCCACTTAACGTCAATTTCACTTCCGTCCCGGTGCCGGGGACGGGCGGACTCATATTTTGCATTGAGGTCCAGCGGATCGTGCTAAATCCTCTTTAAAGCGATCATTCCTATCTGACAGCGGCTATAGACGCAGATGTCATTTAAAATATTTTTTAAACGCATCAGTTATTTCGCCACAGGTCAGAGCAATACGCATCTACTTTGATTTGTATAAAACGGAAAGAATCTAAATTCTTTACTCTAAATCACGGGGTCGGCAATCTTTTCTTACATAAGGGTCACAAATATCATGAGGATACTGGTGCGTGCCACATCAACATCTAATTAAAACAATTTCTTAAGTTAAAACTAAGTTTTCCATTTTAAACCATATTTATTGTTAATCTCATTTTATTGGCTATATAATTGGCTAATAGATGGCAATATTTATAAAACTAAGGGCTTTAAAAGTTGGATCGAATGTATTTAATACGTGAATCAATTATATACACCCGTATAGACACAAAGCGATTTTAATACATAAGTTGCTTATGGTTACAAAGCATTAAATTATTAATATAGTGTTACATTGTCATTAAATTTAATGACAATGTAGCAGTATATTAATAATTAATGCTTTGTAACCATAAGCAACTTATGTATTTAGATCGCTATGTGTCTATACGGATGTATAGTTTGTGTAGAGTTAACATTATAAACAAATAAATAATTAATCAAATTTGTACGCCATAAGTGGCAATGTGATGGAGCTTTTAAACGTCTTTTTTCATCTTGTTACACCTCACATTATGCAAATAAAGAATTATTATTATAATAATCTAGTTCGTACAAAATTAAGTAAGACTTAATAAGAATAATCTTATTTCCACGTAAGACCAGTCTATGAAACAAGCTCACTTCAGCGGTATCTCAAAACCGATTCGACATTGTATTCAAAAAACTAGTCTTTACGTTTCTAAAAGGCCGTCAATTCTTTTAAAATGTCTCTGGTATTATAAATGTCTATAGGTGGCGTTGATTGATTTCCACATCAAGCCACACGCATTCCAGTTTTCCATCCCATCCCATAAAAAAAGTTTAACCTTAACCTGAAATGAAAAATACCTATTATAAGACATTTGTTGAAATGGACATTAGACACAACAAACAAAGCTACACATTTCTTAAAGGCCGCTAACATTTCTGTAATCTCAATAGCGGTACGGAAGTCTATCGGCGGCGTTGATTATTTTCCATCAGATAATACGCCCGCTCGTTTGCCTTCCAATACCATACAAAAAAAATATAATAATAATAGCAATTTTATTAATGGTTTTCAATTCATAGATATATCCCCGTCGGCATTGATTGCTTCACCAAATAACCCGAACAATTCACCAAAATAACCCGAACAAGCAATAAATACACGGTACTTCACAGTAGTTAACATCGATATTACGAAATGATTTCCTCAAATCCATAAATCCAAATGAAATGTCAACGTATCCACAAAAACCACTTGAGGGTCGTAATAAACAATTTGCCGAACAATAAACACCGCCGAGACACGAGCGCCACCCCAGCCGACAACCTATTTCCAACACCCATAATATTTGCCAGCAAATCGCAAAACATACCGCGAGCCCTCCGCGCAAAACAAATACCATAAAATCGAGGATCAAGTCAATTTGGATCATAACCTATAATTCCGCGACGGATTATACCATTGGGAAAGAGATGGAGATATAGTTTAGTGCGAGTTGAAATGGGACGGAGTGGAAACGATTAAATATGTTTAGGGCGGATTACGCCTGACGGATGTCGCCCGCACTAATGATGTGTTGTCTTGACAGATGTCAAATCATGCGTGCGCGGAATGCAATTTGCTTCTTATTTAGTATTTAGATATAAAATAATTGTTTGTATTAATCTAAACTTTTTCTTTTATTGCAAATAAATTATAACAATTATGCAATTGTCAAGTAAAATAATATCAAGTACCTTGAAATGTAAATTTAGTATGTCACGATACGTCTTGACAAAATGGCTACCATTCTACCAAAGCATATTATGGAATTTTGCAGTCAACTTAAAAGTCACGATACACGCATTTATTTCATTCATATCACTCCACTTATACACCTTAATAAAATCTATGTCATAAAATACGCCATCAAAATTAATCAATATACTTAATTGATAATAAAAGGTTATGAATGTAAACTACAGACACAACGTTACTAACGTAAGTTGGCGGGAAAAGTCTTGTTTGCCCTTTTAATTATTTTCTTTGATGACAATTAGTTATAACCATTATGCCAATATCAAGTAAAATACGATAACATCAAATCTCTTGAAATATAACTAGTTAACTTATCACGTTACGTCTTGATAAAATGGTGGCCATTTTAGCAAAACCTTCTATGGACTTTTTCAGTTTACTTAAAAAGACACGATACACGCATTCTTCCCATTCCGATAACTCCACTTATACGCCTTTATCAAATCTACAATATATTCTATAATACGCCAGCACAATTAAACAATATAATTGATAATAAATATGAACTTATGAAAATGAAATAAAAACAACATCACTCTAAACTCATCATCATTCTAAACTTCTTTTTTGATGGCAAAAAGCTATATCTATTATGCCAGTGTCAAGTAAAATAATAACAAGTATCTTAAAATGTAAATTCAGCTTGTTACAACAGGTAACGTCTTGATAAAATGGCGGCCGTGTCACCAAAACAAAGAAATTTGCATGGACTTTTGAGGTCAACTTAAAAATTCATTATACTCGCATCTCTTTCACTTTACTCCACTGATATGCTTTATATTATCCAATATAAATGATAATAGTATAACGTTATGTTGTAAATTGGCGGGATAAGTTTAATCTTAACTTTTCTTTATTGGCAATCAGTTATAACTATTATGGCGGTGTCAAGTAAAATACCATAACATCAGACCTCTTGAAATATAAACAGTCAACTTGTCAAGTTATGTCTTGATAAAATGGTGGCTTTTCTACCAAAACCTTCTATGTACATTTCCAATCAACTTAAAAAGTCACCGATGCATGCATTTATCTTCTCTATTATCCCATATCTTTTCTATCATTCTATTTTATATTATTCCGCTTCTTTCCACGCACCACTCGCCTCTTATCCAGATGGTGTGGATGAAACTTTTATTTATTGCGAGTTATATGGCAATGGAATTCAGCAGCCGGAATTATTTAGAACAATTCTTCGCAGCGCTCTCCATTGTAAAATCAATATGCAATTAATGCTTTAGTTTTTATTTCTAATTATTTTTCGTTTGTACGCCATAATTGAGTGTGAAACGATCTAAAAATGTCCGCAACTCTCAGCAAATACATACATAAATCTATTTAATATAGAAACAGTTTTCTAGGAAACTGATAAGGTTTCATATGTACTATAGTATGCGTTTTTCCCGAAGCTTCTTTCCGCGCACCACTACCGTGTAGAATCAGCTACCTCCAGCGGCGTTTCCGAAGGCCTAAATATATTTCTAAGGACAGCAACTCTCCAGCAATGTCTATGGCACTGCGGATGTCTATGAGCGGTATTGAATACTGTCCATGAGGTGATATGCTTGCTCGTTTGCCTTCCTATCTCAAACAAAAAAAGTTTATTATATTTAGCCTTAATCTTTCAAAAATAATCTTCTTCTAAGAGTGCCTCTCCGATTTGCGAAGGTTGGCAACTAATTCAGCACAACTCTCCTCCTCCTTCGCGAGGTGCAGCAGTTCTGGACCAGTCGCTATCCCGGTCCACTCCCTGATATTACGTAGCCAAAACATTCTTTTTCGACCAATTTGTCTTTTGCCCGCGATTTTTTCCTTTTTGTACCTGTCATGTGTCATGATATGACCCAGGTAAGCAACTTTTCTACCTTTGACGGTCTGCATAAGTTCATGTGGCTTTTTCAACAATAATAAATAATCACATAATTTTTGGTTCATTAGCGAAAAAGAGAAAGAACAAAAAAATGGCGGCGACGTGGTTCGCCACCGGCCACGTCCTGGTTCCAACGAGGCCGAGAAGCGACTAACGGAGAGCCGTTTCGCTGCGATTAATGTGAGAGGAAGAATGGATGAAAAGATGGATAAGTGTAGAACAAGGGGAGAAGATATGCCGGTATCGTGGCGGATGGAGATCTGTGCTCTCTGCCTAACCCTACGGGAGACAGGCCTGACGATATGTATGTTTGTATGAAGATATCACTGTTTCGAGAGCTTTATAGAAGAGGAACAGTTTAAAGAGATAATTTATTTAAAACTGAAGACGCAGTTACCCTCACAGCATTGCCGGGTATCCCCCGACTCCTCCAGATGTTATCTCGGGTGCCTTAATCACTTTAAAAACGACCTTACACCGACGACGCAACGTTTGAAGTACACTCAAGAAAATTACAAAATTCTACCATTGCACTACTAACTTTATCTCAAGACGCTATAGACCATTTTCCTTTGCGTTAAACTCAATAACTTTATTAACCTCGCGAATGCTTCAGCGTAGAGCTTTGAAAATGAATTAGAATACGTCTGTAATCTATTTTAAACTTTATTCTAATAGTTTTAAGGTATAAAATGAGTTGTGAGGGATTATTCTAGCGGCTGTAGTTATGTGCCTAATCTGTGCATTATCTAGAGAGGTGTCGATTGTCGATAAGATGCGTCGGTGTCGATAGACCGCGGCGCGGTGAAGGGTACAAGTAATTATGATATTGACTGAGATTTAAGATAGGACAGCACTAGGGCAGATGAAGAGGGATCACTTACGTATGAGCTGGAATCGTACCTAATAATAGATGGGTACGATATCGTCAATTTGATTAATGGAATTTATAAGATAATACATATAAACATACATATCTTACGCCTGTTACCCGTAAGGGTAGGCAGAGATCACAGATCTCCATCCGCTCCATACAAACTTGCCTACAAAGGCACTTCTGACCTGGCCTTTCTTAAGAACGTTGGCAATTTGGTCAGAGTATGTACATATTATATGTGTGAAGAAATTTGCCGGAGAACCAGAGTCACCGACATATCTCTTCAAGCAGACTGAAGTGGCAATGGGCTGGACACGTTTGTCGGAGAACCGACAATCGTTGGAGTAGACGAGTGCTGAAGTGGAGACCGCGACTCGGCAAACGTAGTGTGAGATGGAGCGAAGATCTGCGCAAAGCGACTGACAGAGACTGGATGCGTGTAGGCGAAGATCGGGCTAGGTGGGGCGCCTTGAGTGAGGCCTATGTCCAACAGTGGACTGCCACGAGCTGATATTGATATTGATGTGAATATTTCCTCCTTGGTTTTCCCCTACCGACCCTTCCATCTGCATCCGTAACATTAGTAATGGAGTCAGGTTACTTTGCGGAAATCCATCACTATATGGACAGTCAAAAGTTTTACTTAGCTAAGATCCGCGACAAGCGAAACAATAACAGAAAATTAATAATGTGTGTTTTTCTGCTGGATGAAGTGGATTTATTTGGAACTTAAACTAAAAACTTACCGAAAATCGGCCATCAATTCTCCACTCACCAACCACTATACACAACACCAAACACACACTACCACTTTTCCATCTTGTAAACGACACGTGTTTCGCCACAACACGAGGCATCTTCAGGTATAGTAGACTCTACGGAAAACAACCGAAAAATCCGTAACGTAAATTTATTTTATCAGTCATGTTTCATCCACTCTCTCTGTCATATCATAATTTAATACTAGTATAAATTTAATTAATTTTCTTCTTATTTATACAGCATATAGGTATATATAAGTTATTTCTATCAGCAGTAAAGTATAAGACCGATTCTTCCATCCATATTCGCAACGTAAACTTCTTCTACCAGGTCTTTCAACCATCCTCTCGCTCTCAACTTTTGTCACGACAACTTCTTTTACTCCACATTTCTCTCTTATATCTTCATTCCTTATTTTGTTCTGTGGGAAATAAATATATAATTTTTCAATTATACGCATTAAATTTCGGCCGGTATTTGAATCATGAATCAGAGGTTTTACATACCGCGCTTTATACCCTTAAGTAGTGTAGTAGTTGCTATTAATAAACGTAAAAATTAAATGTAACTCCAGGCGGGATGGGGAAGGAATCCACGACCCAGCGAACGTCGCAACACAATACCTCGCCGCGCACACAAAGCGTAAAGTTTCAACGTAAACAATAGTACACAGTTCTCGATCTGAATGGTATTTATACGAAAACGTTGGCAAGAGCTCTTATAAACAATAGTTATTTGTTATTAAAAGTTTTATTGTTTAGTGTTTTACGACGTGCATTTCTATTTTTTATTCATTTGTTATTTATATGTGAACATATTGACTCAAAAAAGCGAAAACGCTGTAAACAACACAAATTTTTGATTGCATATTTGTATCAGAGAAAGAAATACCTATTGCGTGCAATGGTCTGGGTCTCACCGCTCTACAGCCAATAGAGAATCTTGTACAGCGTTGAAACTTACCGTTTTTAAGTGATCAAATACAATTTTTGGAGAAATCTTAAGTTGTTTTGGCTCTGGTGGTTTTCATATTGCGGTTTACTACGTTTTCGCTTTTTGCGTTGGTATGTATATATTTACTGGTAAAGGTGTATAGATCTTTAGAATTTATTTTATTATAATTATATATTTATTAAGAATAGAAGTAGAAAAAACTTTATTCCTAACACCTTTTTTTTACAATAGCTAAAATTAAAACCTTAATAATATTATGATATACAAATAAACAAAACAAAAAGAAAATAATTTTTATCTAACAAGTGTCACAAAATGGTTCTTGCTCAGCGTATGCTAGGTGTTCTATTGGAGCACGTGACGCTGGTTTTCAGCGAGAACCAACGTGGTCAAATCGCGGACTACAGTGACGACATTGATACGGACACACACACATACATCCATGTATACACTTCTACTCATACTCATATAATAATAATAAAAATAATCATTCTTTATTTGTATAATGTGAGGTTATAACAAGATGAAAAAAAGAGACGTATAAAAGCTCCATCACATTGCCACTTATAGCGTACAAATTTCATTGATTATTACACACTAAAACAATTATTACAAATCTAAATACATAATAACTAAACTATTATAATATCTTTAAAATTATAATTTATTATTAAATTTATATATCACTCTATACTTTATACTATATGTTTATCTATTATATACATTTCTTTAAAGCAAGAAAATCCTTAATATTATAAATATTGGCATCTATTAGCATGATTATCATCATATATAGTATTATATATTATCATCATATATCATATCAATCTCATCTATTATTCATTATACACATGCACAGAAATACAATACAATTTGTATATTAAATATACCTACAATGTGTTTATACGGAAATTAAAGTAACGTCCTATCAGCTTTTGGGTAAGAAATTATTTATGGAAAACTAATAACTTTCAATCGCCAGTCTAATATTTACTTAAACTCAACGGCCGGAAGTGTTAGGAATAATTCCGGCAGCTGAACTCCACTATCGCACAACTAACTCGTTACAAAGAAAAGATTCATCCCCACCATATGGATGAGCGGCGATCCAGTACGGTGCGTTTTTCCAGAAACTTATTTCCAAGCACCACTACATTGGAGAACCAGCTACCTCCAGCGGTGTTTCCGACTAAAAACAAGCCCACACATTTATACAAAGGCCGTCAACGGTTCTGCATTGCCCATGGAGCTGCGGATGCCGTTGGGCGGCGTTGTTTGCTTTCTATCAGTATATTATCAAAAGTAGAAAAAGGGATGCTTATATGGTTTGGACATATAGAGAGGATGGATGAAAGACGACTGGCAAAAGAAATTTACCTTGCGAATGTGGACGGAAGGGCCGGAAGAGGAAGACCACGCAAAACGTACCTTGACCAGATTGCTGAACTTTTTAAGAAAGGCCAGGTCAAGAGTACCCTCAACCGGCGGGCTTGCATGAGGAGAATAATGAGTGTGGAGGAAGCAAGGGAAGTATGCCGAGATCGTAGCAGATGGAGATCTGTGGTCTCTGCCTACCCTTACGGCAGACGGGCGTGATGATATGTATGTATATGTATGGAAGCAGTGATGAGGACTGCCGACAGAAGTGAAAACTTAAAACTGTATTTTGAAATCTCAAACTAATTGTAATATTATATTCAAACTCAAACTAATTGAAGTTAATAAATTAATTATTATATTGATATTAATTAACAATATTTTTAATAAATAAATAATTTTAATAATATATACCTTAAAGCATTAGCATGTTGCTGTCGCGAACCCATAAATTCATCAGTACGTGTCGTGTAACGCGGCTATAGAAGTTTTCACTTCATAAAAAGAATATAGATCTTTCAAGATTGACGACATAACATCCAGTTTCTGCCAATATCCAGTACCTGCTCAGATCATCGCACCATCTACTCTACACTACGTGTGCCAAAAAGTCACCTCGATCGTTATCCCATCTAACTTGGAGCAAGTGTGTATGAAACTATATACACACTCGCTCCAAGTTAGATTTTACAATAGAGAACCCCAAAAACGATTTGCTGTTTCGCTAACCCATAGACGTATGCTCACAACGAGTGCGTTCGTTGAAAGCCAAACAATTGAAGAGCCAAGAGCGGAAGGCACTCGTGCGACAAAGGTCGGTGAGGGTCGTCAGCCATCCTGCACTGGTGTACGGTAACCCGGGCAATATGCTCCGTGGGCTCTGGTAATTGGACGTGTCGCCGCGACCCATTGTTTTCGCTCGCTGTCGGCAATCAAGGGGACGCGAGGGTAACTACTTCGAATTGCCAGAGATCGAGCTGTTGATAATAATATTATTTTTTTTATCTACTAGATTGCCAGGCAAACTTCGTTTCATCTACAATTTATGTTCCACTGTATTTATCTTCTCCTGGTATTTAGTATTTGAGTATGCAATACTTTTCAAAATCGCCCAAAAGAAACGACAGTTTTGTATAACAACACGTCCGTTACACGATAAAGCCGTCACGAACGCCATCTATTGAAAGTAAGTGGAAGTAAAAGGTAGATAAGGAATTTTTCATTTTTCAAGCTGTTCTTTTATGGTTTCCTTATATTTTTTTTATTTGTAAACCTTCCCTGGAACAAAATAAAAAAAATATTCAAATCGGCTGAGCCGTTTTCGAGATTTAGTGAGACTAACAAAATAGCTCTTCATTTTTAAATATGTATATATTTATATTGATAATAGCATTGTTTTTATACCTTGCGTTATCTTTTTGTTTATATATTTAACATTAAATAAGTTTGTAAATAAATCTTTAAATAACTGTACTATTTAAATTTGCCATCGGATATGGCTTAGCAACCACTATTTGCGACAGTAATGAGCGGTCTAGCCATTGACTTATGAACCACATTTTGATCTGATCATTTTATTAGTTTTGCAAGTAGAAATATTTCAATGACGGAAATGTATACACGGAAAAATTCTGCATCCAATGAAGGCTTTAGTAAAATTAAATTATTTTAAAATCAATTTCACTAAAATCAATACGTCTGCAACTCACTTTTCTCAAAATAAATATAATACAAAGATCATCATCTCATTCGGAGGATCATAATCATATTTTACAAGCTTAATATAATTTTTCTCACGAAAATGAACCACAAAAATATGCAGCTCTTTAAAAAAATGTATTTTAATTCGTATATCATAAAATAAAGTTTATGTTAAGCTCAAAAAAATCATTGGAGTCTAATTATTTGGAATAATGCCTTTCTTTTTGTTATAAATCTAATTCAATGTGCGATCGTCTTGATGGGACAGCTTCTAGCATATCTTCCATAAGGCATATAATATTCTAGTAAGTTTGCCAAAAATAGTTACCCATCTATGACATGTTTAAACTGGAAAGTGCATAATTTTATTTTTAATTTACGAATACACAAACAAATCTTTATATGAATACCTTTGAGTTAACAAGCGCTTCATTTCACCCTTGTAACGCTTTACACCCGTCAACTCGATTTATTCAAAGCGAAAATAAAAATCCCCTCCCTACGAATCGTACTTCACGCAAAGCATTTCTCGCTCCCGTTCTAATTACGGTCGAAAGTGGAGTTGTGAGCTTTGAAAGCCGATGAAGGGCGGCCATTCACTAAAACCAATCCCAATGCGGGATGTTTGCGAGCGATTGACGTACAAAGAAGACTCGGCACGGGGCTCAAAGCGCGCACCCCCGCAATTTGCTTAAAACAAGCTCACGGGCGAAGCTTTGTCTTCGCCGCAACACATTCGAAGCTCCAATGTCTCTAACCACTCCGCCCTCTCCGCAGGTACGCGATGCAGCCTTTCCAATCAACCAACCGGCCGGAGGGCCCGCGCGAGTCGTCACCAGAGCGATCCAAGTCGCCCGACACCCCAGCGCCGGTGCTCAATTTCTCCATCGCCCGGCTCATGGAGCCCGACAGAAAGAAATCCGTCTCGCCGGACCCACCGCAGCCACCCGGCTTCCTATCCTACGGCGCGCAACTTCTAGATTCGGCTTTCAAGCAGTACATCCCCGCCGCCAGGAGGCAGCTCTCGCACTACCCCCTACTCTACTACGGACCGGACTTGGTGTCGCTGACGTACGCCCACCAGTTACACATACCCAGACCGCCGCCCGTGCAGTCACCAATCCAAAGGCCGCCGAGTCCGCGAGTCCCGGCTGCGGATCACGCCGTATCGTCGACCACGGGACCCACTGCATCACCGGCCAAAAATAAGAGCTTCGCGTGCGGTGACTGCGGCAAGGTGTTCAACGCCCACTACAACCTGACGAGACACATGCCGGTCCACACGGGCGCTCGGCCATTCGTCTGCAAGATATGCGGGAAAGGCTTCCGCCAAGCGTCCACCTTGTGCCGCCATAAGATTATCCATACGTCTGAAAAGCCGCACAAATGCCTGACCTGCGGGAAGGCCTTCAACCGTTCGTCCACCCTCAATACACACGCACGCATCCACGCCGGCTACAAGCCGTTCGTCTGTGAGTTTTGTGGCAAAGGGTTCCATCAGAAAGGGAATTATAAGAACCACAGGTTGACCCACAGCGGCGAAAAGGCATACAAATGTAATATATGTAACAAAGCCTTCCATCAGATATACAACCTGACATTCCACATGCACACTCACAATGAGAGAAAGCCGTTCACCTGCAGCATATGCGCGAAGGGGTTCTGCAGGAACTTCGACCTCAAGAAACACACGAGGAAGCTTCATTTGGGAGTCGGTAGTTCTAATAATGATTCCTCGCTCGACACACAAGACGAGTCCACGCAGGAAGCGTCAACGAGCCCAACAGAGGATGCCAATAGGATTGCGTTCAGGCCGTTTTTGGGGAGCACCTACCCCAGAATTTTAGATCCATCCCGAATGACCGCTCCGAACACTTTCTTCTCCAAACTGTTGTGACCAGGAGCTGGATACTTCAACGGCTTTGGGGATATAAACGAATGAATTGACAGAGGATTTGAAATGAAAGAATATTAATATAATATTTATAACTTGTGAAAACAGATGTAATTACGTATAAAATTTCGCCATTATCTGACATTTGAAACTTTTTAATTTGTTTCGTAGTAGTGTTCGAATCGTTTAAGCCGTCCTCTAAATGCTAAGTGTTTGTAGTAGAATTCGTTTTACATTTGTGTACATGAGTTCGTCGCCATTTTAAATACGCCATTTTGAAACCTTTGCTTTTCAGTAAACATAATATTAAACGACTTTTCCCGCCAACTTACGTCAGTGACGTTGTGTTTTCATTTCATTTTCATAATCTTTTATTATTATCAGTTATATTGTTTAATTGTTGTGGCGTATTATACAATATAGTTCGCGTAAATAAGTGATATGAAATAAATGCGTGTATCGTGACTTTTTAAGTTGACTGAAAAAGTCCATAGAAGGTTTTGGTAGAATGGCCAGTATTTTGTCAAAACGTAACGTGATTAGCTGACTTGGAACATTTCAAGAGTAATGTATTTTACTGATTAATTGATACTGGCAAAACAGTTGTAACTAATTTGCATCAAAGAAAAGAAAATATATACATATATCAAAGACGTGAGTTATTAAATCATCTTGGTCAATAGATTTCTCTCTTCATAACCAAGAGACTGTACAGTTATTGTATTGTATATTTATGGATTGTCGTGTATTTATATAAAACTGTCAATGTGCCTATAAATGTTCAATGCTTTCACAAATCAGATCGTTGCTTTTACTTTGTATAAAATGAAAATATTACTGTTTAAATAAAATGAGATTATATCCGATATATTGTAGTTGCAATATAATGTAATAAATAATATTATCATAACCTTTTGAATATTGAAACTGTATTGTTTATTTGTAAATAGATATATTATATTATATTTGTACATAATAATTATTAATGTTAGCAAAAGTTACGTTTTGTTGTTGGCGATAAAAGTTTTTTTTTGTCAACAATAAATATTACATGTCATCTTAGCGAAGAAAGTTTGAATGTCCATTTTTTTTCATTTGTTACGGATTATCGCAAAGTAACGTCTGACTACATAAATTATCTAGAGTAGTAGTTTTTGATGTATATTAACTGCTTTGTAAATACAAAATATCATTTTTTCGAACGGTTTTCGCGATTGTTGGCGAGTAAATTCTTAAATTTCTCTTTTTTCTGGCAGTAGTTTGGAATATATGTAATTTGAAATATATCGAAGCGAAAAAGCGTAAACGCTATACATGACGCGGATGTCAAAAAACTTTATTGCATATTTGGATCTAAAAAAAATACTGAGTCGAACGGTGTGAGACTCACATCTATACGAACGATAGAAAATTTTGTACAGCGTTGAAACTAACTATTTTTGACTATTTTTGGCTCTGGTACTAAGTTTTCATTTTGCGATTTACTAGGTTTTTGCTTTTTGCGTAACTACGTATATTATCTTTACAAACAAGAGACCCAAACTTTGAAATATTAATACATTCCGTGTCACGTTTACATGCACGCCCCACGCTTTACAACTCTATAATTTTGTCGCGTATGGCTTACAATAATTAAAATAATTTAAAAATCATAATATTATAATCAAATAAAGGGTGTATAGTTTTAAATGCATAACACAACAAACCAATAAATATATTTTAAACTTCACCCACTAACCTATGCTTGACTTAGACAGATGGGCATCCAAATTTATCCAATAGCTCCATTCATAGAGAATTATTAATATTGTAACGTTACTATTAAAAAAAAGTTTAAGGCTTTTTTACTTAATACATTCCGTTTCACGTGGGACAACTGTACTGTTTTTCGCGTATGGTTTACAATAGTTAAAATAATATTAAAACCATAATATTATAATCAAGGAAAGGGTGTATAGTTTTAAATGCATAATACAGCAAACAAATAAATATATTTCTCTAGAAATTAGTACAACAAACACGCGGCCTGTACGGAAATTCTTCAAAAAACGGTCTGTCAGGGATCGTGTTAATAGAACATCGAAGAACTCTTCACCATGTCCGCATATTCGCCAACAGCAAAACGCTTTTATGTCTCTTCGTATAGACGGAGGTTTAGTTGGATAGACGTGTGTGTAGATGTGTGTATATATACAGTGCTAACGGAACGCAATATTGAGTGTAAATGAAGATATATCATACCAACTACCATTGTGTTTTATTATAATACCACACTACCGCAGAAAACCGGTTTCTGAGTACCACTCAGCTGTCACGCTTCGTACGGTGGCCCAACAACTCTCATAATGTCACTTTACTTAAAGCAATGCTTCTGCACTGTCTATAGCGCTGCGGATATCCAGGGCGGCGTTGATTACTTTCCATCACGTGACACGCCTGCTCGTTTGCCTTCCTATCCTATAAAAAAAAATTCTTTATTTGCATATTGTGAGGTGCAACAAGATGAAAAAAGACGTATAATAGCTCCATCACATCGCCACTTACGGCGTACAAATTTCATTAATTATCACATACTATTAACAATAATTAAAACAATTATTACAGATCTAAATACATAACTAAATTATTATATTGTCATTAAAATTATATGGTGGAACTGTGCGGTTGGCAGGAGAGAACTCCTCGGAGCATTCACCGTTATAAATTTGATGTAGTACGCATAGAGATGATACATCTCTGCATCAAAGATCGAGTCTTTTCGCAAATCTGCGGTCGCCGACGGTTCGGGACGCCTTCCCTCCGTGGTATGCGGTCAAATAGAAGGAGCTGGTAGGTACTTCGCTATTATTCATCGCCTTTCTTAAAGAAATACATTTACAGTGTTCTTTGCCCATAACTACACATAATTGCTTGCTCTTTTGTCTTATTTTATAAAATAATAGTTATACTGAAATGATATTTTGACGTAAATTATTATTCTAATGTATAGTATGAAGTATTTTTCGCATGCAGCGCATAATACTTTGTAGAATATTACAGCCGTCAGCAAATTATAACCTTGACCCTGTCAAACGTCATTATGGACAGAGGATCTCAAACTTTACAGAAAAATATTAAAAATTAAAAAGTATAGACCGAAGAATTATAATAATATCTAATAATAAGCCTTTATTTCCTTAACCAACGTTATTTTTAATTTAAATTTGAAAAAAATATAAGTAATTAATATTAGTTGATCTACCCGAAGAGGGGCTCCTCTTCGGATAGAGGCCTCCTCTAGAACTTTCCAACTGTTTTAATTCTAACTTAAATTATGAAATAACTACAAAGGATATAAATAAAATTGAATAACGTTTACGAAGAAGAGAAGTATGAGTTTTATTTTTTAAAAATATTTCATCTAGATGTTGACAGCCACGTCAGGCGCGCTTGGAATCTAGCCACATTATTCTGTGCCACTCGCTGAAGTAGTGACGTCGAGATGCCATTAACCTCACGAACGATATTTTTTTTAGTGCTGAGATGGTCTTCGGATTTGTTTTACAGACTTTAAGTTTGAGATAACCCCCACAGAAAAAATCCATGGAAGTGAGATCTGGTGACCTAGGCGGCTAGGGGTATCGACGGAACGGTTTATGTTAATGTGTTAAAGAAGAAATCACGAAGAAACTCTATGATCTCTCACGCATTGTGAAGCGTGAATCTTATCACCAGGTGTGTGAAGCGAAATCAGAATGTTCTCCCCATATTTTGAAAGAACTTCCTGCTTGAATTACTGGTAGGGTGTGCCGCTCACACATCGGTTTCCATAGCCACAAAAGACGTTCTCTCGTAGGTATTGCATGATCATCAGGAATACGTACGTATATAGTACGTCTATTCCTGATGATCATGCAATGCCTACGAGACAACGTCTTCCTACAGGCTAAAAAGAAAGAGGGGTAGTATACGGGTAGTGACCCGACATGTTGAGAATCGCTGGCCGCTGGAGGCCCCAAGCGACGGGGTCGCAGTAACTCGAGCCGCTCACAGTCGTAATCACCGCGACGTTTAGCCAAATAATACGGAACCGTATATAACCGTATCGCACTGCGCTTTTGTGTACGCGCGTATTGTCGCCACTATGTGCACCATACTTTTAAAACTTTTCAGGATAAATAAAATCAGAATTTCATTCAAGTATTTTTTACTCTTTTTAGACCCCATATCCTTTCCTCTTCTTTATTTCATGCTTCTTTTCACATTACTTTCTACTTCCTTTCATATTAAATCCTTTCCCTACCATTAATAATATCTTTACCCTAAGATAGGTAACGCATTAGTATTGCTTGTTTGCCTATATATGAGCCTGTAAATATAAGTTGTGACATTAATTTAATTTCTATAAAACTGTAAATATTGTAAAAGCAAACGCAAATAATGTAAGACATTAATTGATTCGTTATTCCCCATAGGACCACAATCTGGCTCAGTAACGGGGCAGTAGTTCAATAGACCTACTCCAACTCCTTTCACTGCTTCCTATCTCCTAATTTCAAACAGTTGTTCCAACACGGTCCAACTGATAGTTTGAGATCATCTCTTCATTTAAAAAAAAATCGGATTCAGTCATAAGGACTGCCGACAGAAGTGAAAACTTAAAACTGTATTTTGAATTTTCAAACTAATTGCAATATTAAATGCTGCTATTACTACAGCATGTCACTGACGCGACTCACAAAACTTTATCCATCCATGAAGCGTCCAACGCACACACATACAATCGGGTATATACAATGTGTTGGCGTGGTGCGTGTACGTAGGCAGCTGCGCGCGCATTAACTGCGTTTAAAGTACTCTTAGCTATAGATATATAGATATAGTATAGACCACCTTTCTGCGACACTAAACGAATTACAAATACATTGATTACTTTTGGGTAAAAACTGAATAAAGAAAAATAAAGAGAGAAGAAAGGTAAGGAAATGAATGAAGCAAGAAAAAGAGAAAGGAGTTAGGCTGTAAAATAAAACTAAAAAAAATTTTTGTAATTTTTTAAAAATTTTGACAGAAATCAGCAGAAGTATAAAAACTTTCCAACAACGTACTTTTTTCATTGGATAGGAAGGCAAACGAACAGGCGTGTCACCTGATGCAAAGCAATCAACGCCGCCGCCGCAATGCCATAGGCAGTGCAGAAGCGTTGCCAACCTTTAAGGAAAGTGTTATTATGAGAGGGGGTTGGGCTTCCGAACCGCTCACCGGACGAAACGCAGTAGCTAAGCTACAACTCAGACGCCGGTTTTCTGCGGGAGCGTGGTACTTCTTCGGGCGAGCCGGCCCATTCAAGCTACAAACAATTAATGTGCAATTCTTGACAAAGTATTCGTCTGCAACGTGGCTCTACCACTACAAGAGTATCATAGAGTAATGAGACGCAGAATGGAGTTTCGAGAAAAATGTACCGTATCAAATCGTCACACATCCAGATGGTGGGATGACACTTTCGATGCGTTGTACGGCAGTAGAATTCAGCGGCAGGATTTATTCCGATCAATTTCTCGGAGCACTTCTCATGGTTTTCACCCCATAGACCTTAGGGCCTAAGGGACTAATAGGCGCTATAGTTACTTCGGTCCAATCCTCACTTACACGTTTAACGTAGCGTTATGACGAAATTAAAATCGGCATAAACACACATGTGTACCTCCAACACGGTGTCGAGCCGATAGAATCTGCAATTTGCGCAGATTCCCAAATATATTTTATTTGCCCGCGGGCCCAGTATTCGATAATGCTGTTAAAGCCAATGGTATAAACGATAACGATGCTGAATAGTATTGTATCCACAAAATATGTAACTAACTTATCGGTAATTTGATATATTTCGTTTCAATTAATTTATATATCTCTATATTATCTGTCTTTCTTACAGACATTAGTGTTATCCGATAAAAACGGACATCATGGCGACCGTAGGCGCTACCGGAAGTGAGGCGGCGGGTGCGCGCGCGCAACCGCCGCGCGTCAAGTGACGCCATATTGTTTTGAGTTCACAATGGCCGCCATTCACTCGCTCTAATTAAACGTTTGGATAAATGCGCCCCCCGGGCGAACCGTGGCTTTTCGACTTTCAAATGAACAAAAAATATTTTGCATTCAAACGTTTATCGCGCAAATAAATTTTTAACCGATTGTTGTTTGTTGAACAAAAACCGGTGAGGTAGTGCGCGGGCTTTTATTACTTATTTATATATTTAAAACAGTTATAAAGTTAATTTAGATGGAGCATATGTCTCTAGGCTGGCTCGTCTGTGACATACAGATTCGATTGTTATTCGTCTTCACTTATTCATACATACATACATATAATCACGCCTGTCTCCCGTAGGGTAGGCAGAGACCACAGATCTCCATCCGCTACGATCTCGGTACACCTTCCTTGCTTCCTCCACACTCATTAATCTTTCCTTCCATCCTCCTTCTCACATTCATCGTAGCGAAATGGCTCTCTGTAAGTCGCTTCTCGCCCTCGTGGGAATCAGGACGTTACGGTTGACGAATCACGTCGCCATCATTTTTGAACGAATTAGGTATATTAAGATTAGTAATAGTAAATCCCACGAGCCGCAAGGGAGGATGGAGGTCAGACCCAGCAGAGCCCCGCATGCTGAGGTAAGGCACCATAGTACCCGGGGGCGCCCGATACCGAGACGGTCGGCATGCTTGCGACTAAGCTCGCCCCTAGTCACGCATTGGCACGACAGACCGTGGATTGGCGGAGAGGAAGGGAAAGGATAGAGAAGAAATGAAAGGGCACGAAAGGAAATGCCGATTGGGAGGCTTACCAGACTCGAAATAAATATTTGTAAATCCATACATATCTATATTCCGATGCGGGGATCGAACCCGCGACCATTGACTCCGCGGGCGGAGGGCCCCGCCACTGAGCCAATCGATCGCCCGCCAATCGAACCCAAAATATTGTAAAGACCACAATATTTTCTTTAGAAAGTAAAAAGAAAATGGTAGATAGATGGGCTGAAATGAATGCTTGTTTCGAGTGATCTGTCCTTCGGTATGTCGGACCTTAATAAGCCGCGTCGCGTGGCAACGACAGGCAATCGCTGCCGAGTGCGAACTCTTGTCACGTCACGTCACGCCCCTCAGCTGCGGCGCGTCACGCGGGCCGAAGTGACAGGCATTCACGTCGCGCGCCGTGACAGCGGGGGCGCCCGCGGCTCCAATTTGCGCCCGGCATCTTCCCCGTCATCGAGACACTCGTCTTTTCATCTTTACTTCCCCTGGAGAGCCACCTACCCATTGTCGGCTGAGTCATTGGCAGCTTGTACATTGAGAACGAAAATAATAGCTTGTTAAGGTACAATGAGTGTGTTTTTATGTACGAAAAATTACCCAAGCACACTATGGTCTCGTTTATTTTATAAATATAAAAAAAAACAAGCCTACACATTACTCAAAGGCCGTGAACGCTTCCGCAATTAATATGGCTTTACGTGTGGCATTGATTGCTTTCCATGCAAAAAAAACGAAGGTACGAAAAAGAAAAAGTATTATAAGATAATTGTGGAAAACTTACATCAAGTACCTACATTTTTGAAAAGATTCATACCCATGCTGGGTATCCTATCATCACCACAATTCAAACGAAAAAGAAAAATTTCATCGCCCACCGTCTGGATGAGTGGCGATCCACTACGGTGCGCTTCTCTCGAACTTTCTTTCCACAGACCACCACTCTGTGGATCCAGCTACCTTAAGAGATTTTTCCGAACCGATACGACATTGGCACCTTCAAAAAACAAGCCTACACATACCTAAAAGGCCGGTAACACAGACAACCGCGACTCCTGCGGTGTCGCGGTTGTCTTTGAGCAGCGTTGATTGCTTTCACGCCTTCAGGTGTTGGCTTCACGGTTTCATATATGGACAGTCAAAAGTTTTACTTAGCTAAGATCCGCGACAAGCAAAACAATAACAGAAAATTAATAATGTGTGTTCTCTACGGTAGACAACCGAAAAGTTTTGACTTTTCGGTTGTCTACCGTAGAGTCTACTATACCTGAAGATGCCTCGTGTTGGGGCGAAACACGTCTCGTTTACAAGATGGAAAAGTGATAATGTGTGTTTGGTGTTGTTATAGTGGTTGGTGAGTGGAGAGTTGATGGCCGATTTTCGGTAAGTTTTTGGTTTAAGTTCCAAATAAATCCACTAAGCCCAACGGAAAAACACACATTATTAATATTCTGTTATTGTTTTGCTTGTCGCGGATCTTAGCTAAGTAAAACTTGACTGTCCATATAGTGATGGATTTCCGCAAAGTAACGCCTGACTACATTAATAATCTTCACGGTTTCAGGTGACACGCCTGCTCGTTTGCCTTCCTATCCCATAAAAAAATAACATAAAGTGAAAGCAGAAGAATCAAATAATATACAGAGACTTAAATGTTAGATTTAATACGGTGCGTGAATTGTACCACACTGTCGCAGAGAATGTCTAAAGCGTTGTTTCTTTTCATGTATTTGTGGTACAGTTCACACAACAATAGAAGCGGGGCATTGGATCCAAAAACACTCCCCTTCATTTCCTTGGAAATAAACAAAAAATATGTGGACAGTCAAAACCTTTAATTAGCTAAGATCCGCGACAAGCAAACAATAACAGAAAATTAATAATGTGTTGAAATAATTTTTCGGTTGTCTTCTGTAGAGTCTACTATATCTGAAGATACCTCGTGTGGGGCAAAACACGTGTCATATACAAGTTGGAAAAGTGGTAGTGTGTGTTTGGTGTTGTGTATAGTGGTTGGTGGGTGGAGAGTTGCTGACGGCCGTTTTTCGATAAGTTTTAGTTTAAGTTCCCTGTAAATCCACTTCATCCAGCAGGAAAACACAACAAATTATTAATTTTCTGTTATTGTTTGCTTGTCGCGGATCTTAGCTAAGTAAAGGTTTACTTAGCTAAGACTAACTGTCGACATAGTGATGGATTTCCGCAAAATAACGCCTGACTCCATTAATCAACAAACAATATACCATATATAAAGTAAATGCTTTATAGATACTAAAGTATTTCCTTCGTTAAAACATCGCTTGGTACAAACAACTTGATATAATTAAATCATGCGGATTATTAATAAAAAAAGAAACATATTAATAAATGATTAAGTGTACAATATCGGAAAGTACCCTCATAACTCACTGCGCAACAACAAATCGAGGGGTCCCCCGTACACGACGCCCCCCAAAACCGCTTTGTTTCTCAAACTAATAACATTTAACAGGACCATCCACTGACCCCGGACCCTCGGCCTCCGTTCCGCAGCCAGTTAAACACTGCGCTAACTGCGCTTCAATGAACAAATCATATAAAACATGAGTGCCGGGAAAATCATAACAACATCATAGATCAAATAGGCGACGCGCGAAAGTAACAGACATGTAAAATATCGCGACCTCTGAGAGACAAATAAGTTTCATTGGAAACGTGCCGCTTAGACCTTAGAATTATTATGAATAAACAATCTTCTCTTCTTAATGGTCCTATGTCCCCGAGGTAATATTGTTCTACGACCATCTGGTATGCCGTCGAGTAAACTTTTGGGTGCTCTAGCTGCGTCCATCCATATTCCGTGTTCAGCCCAACAAGGCGTCCAATTTTGATAATGTTCGGCTCATTGTACAGCTCAAAGCTTGATTTTGTAAAGTTTTTTTTTGAGACTACTAAACCTGATTAGGAAACACGAAAGGTAGAATAATTTTTGTTTTATGTGTATTATTTAAGTTTTTTTTGTTTTATTTTTCATAATTGAATGTTCTTTTTCCATAATTAATTTCTTCTTCGTCTTCTTTGGTCCTATGTCCCCTCAATGGGACAGAGGGCGTCCACAGTGCTTCTCCATTGCGATCGATCTTGAGCGACGCGCTTCACTTCAGGCCACGTCAACCCGATGGATTTCATCTCGGCTGCTACGGAGCGCTTCCTGGTGTGTTTGAGTCATCCTCGCTTCCTTTTACCTTGAGAAGTCCAATCCAGCATTATTTGCACATATAATGTACTTCACGCGACATTAACTTTTAGACTGAAATCCTTTCTGGTTATATCTCTAAGAAACTACTATGAACTCTGTACAGAAAGCGTTTTGAACGTTTCTTTTTAGGAGTTTTTCTTTTCCAAAATATACGTATATATTAAGTTGAACGGAATTTTCACACATTTAAGCAAGATTTTATATAAAATCGAAACAGATAATGAGCTCATAAGAAATTCGTAAAATAAGCCAGAGATTTGACAGATAAAAAGCTGTAGTTTTTTATAGATTTAAATTGCACCATTTTGGTTCAAAAGACATACATAAATTGTATTTTTGATATATTAGCGTGGACGAGATAGAAATTATATATAATAATAATACTTTATTTGCATAATGTGACATGTGCCAAGATGAAAAAAGATGTACAAAAGCTCCATCATATTGCCACTTGTGACGTACAAATTTCATTAATTATATATTTATTAGTTTATTTTTAAAATAATCAATTCTTTAGAAATTTACATGTACAAGATTACACATCTATAAATACATATACAAATCTACATTATCTTAAATATTATTACCAAGCTTTTACCACCATTTCTGTATGAAGTTCATCTGGACGGAGACGAAAGGGGGAGAGGAACTCCGCAAATATCCTCTTTTTTTAAATCTTTTTCTTTTTAGAAACTAAATAGAAACATATGTCTTATGACTGTCTGTTCTGGAAGTTGTTAATCTTTGCTCCGCCTTAGGCAGCGAGAAGAGTTCGCAGATTTGTTTTATTGTCCCCCCCCTCGCCCCCCACCCCGCCCCGCAGCCGCTGGGCCCGGTAACAAAAAACCCGCGCAATATGCTCCTCATAAGTCCCCTCTCGTTGTCGCGCCGCATCAAGCTCAGAACCTTGATTGATGCTTTACTGTTGGACGGCTTTAACGCGATTCGAATCCACGTTTTCTTACTCTCAAATCGATTGTGGGGGATACTGTATGAAATAAATGTCTAGTATTGTTTCAGTCGAAAATATTCGAGTCGAAATTGTCGTCAAAATTAATACATGTGTACTCTTAAATGACAGCGACGTGGTTCGCCACCCGTCATGTCCTGATTAGCACGAGGGCGAGAAGCGATGAACGGAGAGCCGTTTCGCTACGATGAATGTGGGAGGCAGGATGGATGAAAAGATGGATGAGCGTGAGGGAGGTGGAGAGGATGTGTCAGGATCGTTGCGGATGGAGATCTATAGTCTCTGCTTAACCTTACAAAGAGACAGGCGTGACTATATATATGTATATATGTATTTCCGCTAAGCTTAGGCTATGGTCAAGATCGTAGGCATTGCAGAGACATTGCTCGCCTTTGAAAAGTATCTAGGCTTCTTTTTTGAAGGTTCCTATATCGTGTTGATTCGGAAATATCGCTGGTGGTAGCTGGTTCCAAAGAGTCGTGGTGCGCGGAAAGAAGTTTCGAGAAAAACGCACCGTACTGTACCGCCACTCATTCAGATGGTGGGGATGATACTCCTTTCTTTCTTTCGAATATTAGTTGTTCTCCTATCCAATTCGATGCTATTGATCGAAATGTATTTCGTTAATTCGTCCTCTTTGAAGCTTTTATTTGATTCGACGTGAACCGTTCTAACAAAATTGTGCAAAACGCAAGTGTTTCGCGTTAAGCCGCTCCGCCACAATGACCGATTCGTCACAAAGAACGCGAGGTCGCTAAGCCTATTAACCATTGTGCCTGCCCACGCCAACTACGGACTCGGCAACACGGTGACAAAACACACACACAGACATCTCTCCCGCTTGCTTGGATATCAGCCATCATGCATCACCTAATACCCACAAATAATTTTAACAAATACGAGGAAAGCTGTTCTTAAATTGCTAGGAAATATGACATGGACACGCACACACACACGCACAAAATCTAATACACAATATTTTATTTTCCTTACTTTAACTCCCTTCATTTGATATAATCTCATCTTTAAGGCATTACCTCTACGTCTGGGTCTAGTTTACCTAGACGCGGTCTCCACTCCAGCAATTGTCTACTCCACCGATTGTCGGATCTCCGACAAACGTGACCAGCCCATTGCCACTTCAATTTGTTAATTCGAAAGGTTATGTCAATGACTTTAGTTCTCTGGCGGATTTGTTCATTCCGAATCATATCTACCAGAGAAACTCTGAGCATAGCTGTCGCAACAGCGACTCTGAGCTTGTGAAGCAGACGGTCTCCATTATACCTGGACCATAGTAAAGCTATATGCTTGTAGGTATAAGTAATATTAATGCAAGTTAATGGTACAATTATCTGATCTCCTGTCTCCCGTAGGGGTAGGCAGAGACCACAGATCCCCTATCTGCTACGATCTCGGCAAACTTTCCTCCACACTCATCAACTCTCGCTGGTTAAGGCCAGGTCGCTTTTCCAAAAACTTGGGCAATTTGTCGATATCAGTCAAGGTTTGTTTACCTTGTTTTTCACCTACCGTCCCTTCCATCCGTATCCACATAATTTTTTTTTACCATTCGTCTTTCATCCATCCTCTATATGTGCCCAAACCATCTAAGCATTCCTCTCTCAACATTTGTCACGACACCTTCTTTTACTCCACATCGCTGTCCTTATATCTTCATTCCTTATTTTCTTCTCAGTCTGCTTTCATGACTCTTCTGCCAAACCCAACTTTCTCTACCATAAAACAGAGTCCGAATAAGTTACCCCCTATGAACCGCAGCCCGGCTTGCGGTGCGGTGCTTTTTAGACAAATAGTTTGAGATTTTTTTATAAAAACATTTTTTTTATATATTCAGGCCTATCCCCCGCAGGGGTTGGCAGAGACCACAGAGCTCCATCCGATACCATTCATCGCAGCGAAACGGCTCTCCATTAGTCGCTTTTCGCCCTCGTGAGAATCAGGACGTGACGGGTGGCGAACCACGTTGCCGTCATTTTCAACAAATTAGGTATATTAAATTCGTGTTAGTTAATCCCACGAGCCGTAAGAGAGGATGGAGGTCAGCCTCAGCAGAGCCCCGCATGCTGAGGTAAGGCACCACAGTACCCGGGGTAGCCCGATCCCGGGACGCCGGCGGAGGGCCCCGCCACTGAGCCAATCGATCGTCATAAAAACATTCTTATTTATATATCCAAACTTACACATTTTTTCTCCCAATACTTGCCGTATTACTTGTATGAAGTATTTCTGTATTCCTAATGAAACGTTTACATTTGTCCGCGAGTTTCGTACAGACGCGCACAGTGACACAATGTGTCACGCGGAAACGTCTTTGAGTGGTGTCGGAAGCGCGTCCCGATGCGCAGGATTATCCGGGATTACACGCCGCCGCCCGCCCTCCACCCGCCCTCCGCCCGCACCCCGCCGCTTTGTGCACAGTATTTGTGGGTGTCGGCACAAATCAAATCGTTACGTGTTAAAGAGGATTCCAATTGATTTTTTATGATTTAAGGGACAGTTCTCCTATTTATAGTGTAATATTTTTGTTACATCTGACCCGTTCTTCTACACGAATGTGAGGGTTAACGAAGACCTCAGAAAACGTATAGAAGCGTTCGAAATGTGGGCATATAGACGGATGCTCGCTATCAGCTGGACTCAAAGGGTGGCCAATGACGAGGTTCTCCGACAATTCAAGCAAAAATGTGAACTTTTGCAGACCGTCAAAGGTAGAAAAGTTGCTTACCTTGGTCATATTATGAGACATGACAGGTACAAATCGCTGCAACTGATCATGATGGGAAAAATCGCGGGCTAAAGACAAGTTGGTCGATAAAGAAAGTCTTGGCTACGTAATATCAGGGAGTGGACCGGGATAGCGAGTGCTCCAGAATTGCTGCACCTCGCGAAGGAGGAGGAAAGTTGTGTTGAATTGGCTACCAACCTTCGCAAGTCAGAGACCCACTTTTATAAAAAGAAGAAGTTAAGAACACTTTGTATCTATTTATATATTTTATTTAGGATAGCTATTAATCTTTGAGATATGATAGTTATAAATCTTATCGAAACACGGCCGTCAGCAACCCTTCACTTCCCATCCACTAGCAACAACACCAAACACACACCACCACTCTTCCACAATGTACACGACACGTGTTTCGCCTCAACACGAGGCATCATCAGGTATAGTAGACTCTACGGAAGACAACCGTCCGGTGTTGTTATCTTCAATACGTTTTTTCGGTAAGATTTAATTTAACTTCCCCATAAATCCACTTCTTCCAGTAAAAAAACACATTTATATTCTTCTATTTAGGTTTTGCGCGAATCTTAGCTAAGTAAAAATTCAGACTGTGAACATAGTACTGAATTTCCGCCTATATATAGATTAATAAAGCGAATTACTGACTTATTATAAAAATTTTAATATTATCTACTAGAATCTTACTACCTACTAAATAAAAGTTCTAAAACTCACGGCTTCAGATCGTAAAACAGATTCTTAAAAACTAAGCTATTGTCGCTTAATATTTTAAGTATCTATTTTACTATAATAGTTAAACGTAAAAAAATTCAATAGCGATATCGCTAGAGGACTTGGCCTTAACAATATTTACGTATTATCAGTACAACAAGATGCGTAGAAGCATTGTCGGCGGATAGGAACCGGAAACGTGCATTGTGCAACTCTGCCGCCGAAACCACCGTACCACCGGGGTACTTAACTGTGACTTAATAATAGTTAATACATGAACTATACTTGAATAGAATGAGATTTGTTGAATGAGCTGTTTCGGTTTGCGTGTTAACAAATCTATTCAAGAAACTACCCCAAATCCTTTATAAGGTAACGTTGGATTCGTATAGAAACGATTATGAAAGTGGAGTTAGATCATCTCATATAAGATCAAACAAGTGATCAGAAAAATTTAGAAT
The DNA here is from genome assembly GCA_031353405.1 of Baronia brevicornis. Classification (NCBI taxonomy): domain Eukaryota; kingdom Metazoa; phylum Arthropoda; class Insecta; order Lepidoptera; family Papilionidae; genus Baronia; species Baronia brevicornis. The sequence goes on from JASFAT010000771.1 coordinate 193,985, forward strand.
CAATTCCTACTTTTTTCCAGTGATCTACACGCTTTACCTCTGACGGTATTATTCCTAAATTCATATCCTATCCAAAATATCTTACATAAGAGATTTTTTTCCTCTTATATCAAAGAAAAATTAAATTATTAAATCATGAGGACTGCCGGCAGAAGTGAAAACTTAAAACTGTATTTTGAAATTTCAAACTTATTGTAATATCAAATACTGCTATTGGTACAGCATGTTGCTGACGCGACTCACAAAACTATATCCATCCATGAAGCGTCCAACGCACACACATACAATTGGGTATATACAATGTGTTGGCGTGATGCGTGTACGTAGGCAGCTGCGCGCGCATTAACTGTGTTTAAAGTATGTCTATAGCTATACTCATAGCTATAGATATACCTTAAGCATTAACATGTTGCTGACGCGAACCCATAGATTTTTTCCTACCCAGAGTCCTGTAACGCGCCTATAGAAGTTTTCACTTCAATTAATAAAACAGTCTCAAGGTTTTCAACAAGCTCGCCAGTTAAGGGTATTTTTAATCTGGCCTTTCTTAAGTAGTTCAGTAATTTGCTCAAGGTAGATATGTTCTCCTTGGTTTCCCCATACCGACCCTTCCATCCACATCCGCAAAGTAAATTTATTTTATCAGTCGTCGTCGTTTGAAAAATATCAATTCTAAAATAGACATGGAACATCATACCTTATGTTCAAAATATTCATATTGGTCTGTTTCAATAATTCATCACTGAGTATATCAAACATCATGATAGCGGGTAGCATGTTGCAAATATTTGTAATGAGTGCCAAATGTTTGCACAAATTAAGTGTACAAACAGTGTGGGTCCCGCGGGGGAGCGCATATGCCAACCTCGTTCGTGGTCCGTCTATTGCTTCATAGAAGTACCCACCACGCAAATAAACACACGCTGTATAACAATTAAAATTACTTTCTTAGCAATCATCACTACTTTTGCAACCAGCTACCCTCGGCGGTCTTTCCGAACCGATACGACATTGGAACCTTCAAGAAACAAGCCTATACACACCTAAAAGGCCGGCAACGCTTCCGCGACTCCTGCGGTGTCGCGGTTGTCCATGGGCGGCGTTGATCAGGCGCCTTCCATCAGGCGACACGCTTGCTCGTTTGCCCTCCTATCCCATAAAGAAAAACTTCAAATTACGTGACTTTTAGAAGCCAGAACCGTCATACGTCCTTAATTTCGAATCGATTTCTGTTAGTTCACACTATACCTGTATATGTTTCTATATCCTGTTCAAATTTTCAATTGACGGTATAAGTGCAGTGCTTAAATAGCATTCTTCTGTATTCTTTTTATTAGTTTTTATAACATTAAGGCGTATAAGTGAAGTGAAATGAAATAAATTCGTGTATCGTAACTTTTTAAGTTATATGGACAGTCAAAAGTCTTACTTAACTAAGATCCGCAACAAGCAAAACAATAACAGAAAATTAATAATGTGTGTTTTTCTGTTGAGTTAAGTGGATTTATTTGGAACTTCCAAATAAATCCACTTAACCCAACAGAAAAACACACATTGAAAATCGATCACTTTTCGGTTGTCTTCCGTAGAGTCTACTATACCTGAAGATGCCTCGTGTTGGGGCGAAACACGTGTCAAGCAAGATGGAAAAGTGATAATGTGTGTTTGGTGTTGTGTATAGTGGTTGGTGGGTGGAGAATTGATGGCCGGTTTTCGATAAGTTTTTGGTTTAAGTTCCAAATAAATCCACTTAACCCAACGGAAAAAACACACATTATTAATTTTCTGTTATTGTTTCGCTTGTCGCGGATCTTAGCTAAGTAAAACTTTTGACTGTCCATATAGTGATGGATTTCCGCAAAGTAACACCTGACTCCATTAATACTTTTTAAGTTGACTGAAAAAGTCTATAGAAGGTTTTGATAGAGTAGCCACTATTTTATCAAGACGTAACGTGATAAGCTTTATACGGGTTATATTTCAAGAGATTTGATGTTATCATATTTACTTGACACTGTCATAATAGTTGTAACTAATTGCGATTTAAGAAAAAAAGTGCTAATAAATATTTGTGTTTCAGACTCGTATGCTTTAATCGTTTTAGTGTTTTGTTTTTTAATGTCATTCGATCACAAATAGTTGGCTTGCTTATGGTACCCATTTCCAGTATAACGTTAATAACTCCTCTGATTTCTGGGATGGTGACTGGCTTCCACAATTTTGAACTAGATTGAGGTTTCAAAGTTGAGTGACCGTGCAGAAACTGTGCGGTGCTATCGCTCATGGCAATTTCGTTGGCAACTTTAAATAATTTTTGATAATTGCTTCTATTTTTATATTTTCAGTCTTTTCGCTCGTCAAAAGATTTAAGAATCTAATTTATATTTTTTTCATGTTATCTAAATTTGTTTTAAAAGTCAGTCCATAATCAAGAGCATAACTTATAACTGAATTGACTAAAGATTTATATAAACATTTTAGAATATTAGTGGGAACTTTGAAACTCAAATAATAGATTATACTAGATAGATAATTAGCTACCGCGCTTCGTCTGGTAAGCGATTGGACGGCCCAATTCCCCCTTCCATAATCACACTCCTGAAAGGCCGGGAACGCTTTCCCACTGCCTATGCAGATGTCTATAGGCAACCTTGATTGCTTTCCATGTGGTAACACGCCTGCTAGTATGCCCTTCCCATAAAAAACATATTATTGTTTGCGAAGAAGTGTATAGGGAATTACATGTCCAATTCTTACAGAAAAACAGCCGACAGGAAATCCTCCAGCGCTTCACTATGAGCACCTACGCCAACAAAATCAAACACACAATACCGTTTTGTACAAATGTAACGCGTTTCGTCTCCACACGATGCATCATCAGGTATAGTAGACTCTACGTAAGACAACCGTGGACTTAAGTTGTCTTTTAGTATGTTTTACTGTCGATCTTTGTAATGGATTTCCGCAAATCAAACATCTCATCTTCCCCAGTATCTAGTGGATATTTACCGTGATCGTTGTCAGTGGGGTGGGGCGCTGTCTAATTTCTCGGTTGGCCGCCGGAGGGCGCCGGCATCGCTCGCGACGCGTGCCGGATACAACTAATGGTGGGAAACCGGTAATTGGTGATACGGTGATCAACGTACCTTGGCTTATTGGTTCTAAGTATTAGGCAATCATCGGTCATTCAATTATAGTATACTAGCTTTTGCCCGCGGCTTCACTCGCGTGGAATTTGGTCTACCACATTAAGTTTCATGATAGATCATTTTCAATAAATATATATTTTTTTTACTTAATATATGATTCACAATTTTGGTCATAGTGGCTTCCACATATAAGCTGTCGCGGACTTTTATTTAGAACTATTCAAGACAAACAATCCTACGGTACATCATCTTTCTATAACTCCAATGGTTTAGGCAGCGTACGCCAAGATAGCTCTCAGAGGCCATTTTTTTTCGACTTAATTGACATGTATCGTTATATTACGACCAAAATTACATAAAATCATTACAAATTCTAGCCTATATGTTATTCCGATGTATAACCTATATTACTGTAAAGTTTCATCCAAATCCGTCCAGTAGTTTTTTTCGTGAAAGAGTAACAAACATACATCCATAATCACAAACTTTTGCGTTTATAATATTAGTAGGATTAGTAGGATAGGATAGTAGGATACCAATAAATTCTAATCTCTAGTAGGAGGCGGGAAAAGAAGTACAAACCTATTTACCATATACGATCAAACTGTATATTTTCTTATTTACTTTTGAATCTTCATATATGGACAGTCAAAAGTTTTACTTAGCTAAGATTCGCGACAAGCAAAACAATAACAGAAAATTAATAATGTGTGTTTTCCGTTGGGTTTAGTGGATTTATTTGGAACTTAAACCAAACAACACAACAAACCGAAAAGTTTTCGGTTGTCTTCCGTAGAGTCTACTATACCTGAAGATGCCTCGTGTTGGGGCGAAACACGTGTCGTTTACAAGATGGAAAAGTGATAGTGTGTATTTGGCGTTGTGTATAGTGGTTGGTGGGTGGAGAGTTGATGGCCGATTTTCGGTAAGTTTTTGGTTTAAGTTCCAAATAAATCCACTAAACCCAACGGAAAAACACACATTATTAATTTTCTGTTATTGTTTTGCTTGTCGCGGATCTTAGCTAAGTAAAACTTTTGACTGTCCATATAGTGATGGATTTCCGCAAAGTAACGCCTGACTCCATTAATAATTTTGAATCTTCGGTAATTTGATCAACGTATGTTTTCAGTTAACAAAAGTTGAGAAAGGGATGCTTAGATAGTTTGGGCAGATAGAGAGGATGGATGAAAGACATAACGTGACAAGCTAACTAGACATTTCAAGAGATTTGATATCATCGTATTTTATTACTGGCATAATAGTTATAACTAATTGCTATCGAAGAAATTTTTTCTTTTCTTTGATGACAATAAGTAATAACTAATTATGCCAGTATTTAGGAATAAGGCATTGTATCTACTGTAGGTACGTATAACAGGAACTGGACACTTTTGTTTATAACCAATGTCGCTATCATTCCGCTTGGCAGCGCTGCCGAGTGGAGTGTCTCCCAGGAGATGAGTAGGTGCTTGTATTTAATTCCACTCGACCCTCGCTCCGCGCCCTGCCCGGCACAGCGCCCCGGTAATCACCCATTTAGCCGCCCGCATCCCTCTCCGCGGGAACGAACCCGGGGAATTTTATTACGTGCCCTCCGATATTGCCTCCGTCGAATTACCGGCCACTCTAGCTTGACGATTTATCATTTTCCACTTAAAGCTAAACTTATGTGTTTTTTTTATGGGACAAATAGGCAAACGAGAAGGCGTGTCACCTGATGGAAAGCAATCAACGCCGCCCATAGACATCCGCAGCGCCGTAGGCAGTGCGGAAGCGTTGCCGGCCTTTAAGGAAAGTGTCATTATGAGATGAGTTGGTCCTCCGCAACTCAACTGCTCACCGGACGAAGCGCGGTAGCTAAGCTACCACTCAGACGCCGGCCCATTATTTGGTAAAGACAAATAAGTTGTGCGATAGTGGAATTTGGGTGTTTATTTAGAATAACGCGATCTGAGCATTCGAATAACTATCTGCTAACATTCGCCTTCAGAAAAAAAAATTTATAACCTTTGTGTAAAGCAATTAATTTTTTAACAAAATTATAATTATGTATTGGAACCTTGAAAGGTAGAAACGTTGCTTACCTGAGACATATCATGGGACATGTCAGGTACAAGTTGCTGCAACTGATCATGATGGGAAAAATCGCGGGCAGAAGACAAGCCGGTCGAAAAAGGAAGTCTTGGCTAGGTAATATCAGAGAGTGGACGGAGGTGGAGGAAGGAGGAGGAAAGTTGGGCTGAATTGGCTGCCAACCTCCGCTGGTCGAAGAGGCACTCTTAGAAGAAGATTGTAACCTTCAAAAAACAAACCTACACATTACTTAAATGCCGACAACGCTCCTATGCCTATGGCGCTGCGGATGTCTATGGGCGGTTTTGATCGCTTTCCATCAGGTGGTCTTGCCTCTTTTGCCTTCTCTCTCTGGTAGAGCCACGCTGTAGACAAATACTTTGTCAAGAATGGCATAATATTTGTGTGTAGCATGAATGGGCCGGCTCGCCCGGGGAAGTACCACAATCCCGCAGAAAACCGGCGTCTGAGTGATAGCTTAACTACCGCGCTTCGCACAGTGAGAGGCTGAGTTCCTAACGGCCTAACACCCTCCCCCTCCCACTGCCATAATGACACTTTCCTTAAAGGTCGGCAACGCTTCTGCACTGCCTATGGCGTTGCGGATGTCTATGGGCGGCGTTGATTGCTTTGCATCAGGTGACACGCCTGCTCGTTTGGCTTCTTTCACATAAAAAAAATATTAGCTTTCGATTCCAACCTATCTCGTATAAGAAACAAATTAACGTTACGAAAAAAATACTCGAGCACCATATACGCAATAGGGTTATGTTTGCATTACCCAGAAGCGAGAGAGGTAAATATTGGCGAGCAGTGATCACACCGGGAGGCCCGGGGGCTTCCAAACGACACCAGTCGAGACTTCGCTTTGAACGGAACACTTTGTAGAAATGATAACAGTCTTTCCATCATCGCTAAGTTGTAAAAATAATTTTACATGACACTCAATAAGTCAAGACTGTGTGAAGTGTAGTTTTAATCTATTTCAAAGGTAGGTACTGTAGTGATACATTGATAAATATATCACTAATGCATTAAAATCTTTTATATTATATTGCTTTTTTGTAATATTCGTAATATTTAAATTTAAAATGAAAAAGAAATAAATTGTTATAAAACAAAATGCATTAGTTCGTTTGCGTCTTTTGTACAGACATGTCACCCTTACGGCACAAAACATTGAAATTATATTATATATGATTGATGAAATTAGGCTTTACTTTGCGGAAATCCATTATTACTATATGGACAGTCAAAATTTTTACTTAGCTAAGATCCGCGACAAGCAAACAACAATAGAAAATTAATAATGTGTGTTTTCCTGCTGGATGAAGTGGATTTACAGAGAACTTAAACTAAATATTACCGAAAAACGACCGTCTACAACTCTCCACCCACCAACCACTACACACAACACTAAACAGACAATACTACTTTTCCACCTTGCAAACGACACATGTTTCACCCCAACACGAGGCATCATCAGATATAGTGGACTCTACGGAAGACAACCGTTAAGAACTTATCATCACTTAATGGTTGTCTTCCGTAGTTAATTTTCTATTGTTGTTCGCATGTCGCGGATCTTAGCTAAGTAAAAGTTTTAACTGTCCACATATAAATGTACAATGAAACGCAGGAATAAATTAATATAATTTTAAAGAATTTTATTCGAAGAAGCCCCCTAAAGATCTCGGGTGTCGTCGTAAGCAGAACGGCGGGCACGCTAAGGTACTGTGGGGGGTTACCTTTACTACTATTACGGAGACATACCGGGATCTTTACGAGGCATCTTCTTCAAATAGAACTCTTCCAAGTATTATAATTTTATTTTTGTTTCAAATGTGATTTGATATATATCACACATTTTAACACATCATACATTTGTGCAAGGAAGACCGACATCTTTTATGTGAAATGATCAAATCATTATTGATTCGAAAATGCAATAACTTAGATAGATAGACATATTCATTATTATGTGGACAGTCAAAAGTTTTACTTAGCTAAGATCCGCGACAAGCAAAACAATAATAGAAAATTAATAATGTGTGTTTTTGAAAAAGTGACTCATCGGTGAAGTCATTTTACGGTTGTCTTCCGTAGAGTCTACTATACCTGAAGATGCCTCGTGTTGGGGCGAAACGTGTCGTTTACAAGATGGAAAAGTGATAGTGTGTATTTGGCGTTGTGTATAGTGGTTGATGGGTGGAGAATTGATGGCCGATTTTCGGTAAGTTTTTTGGTTTAAGTTCCAAATAAATCCACTACATCCAGCAGAAAAACACACATTATTAATTGTCTGTTATTGTTTCGCTTGTCGCGGATCTTAGCTAAGTAAAACTTTTGACTGTTCATATAGTGATGTATTTCCGCAAAGTAACGCCTGACTCCATTAATAATCTTATTGAGTGTACCTTATATTTATATACCAATAGCGGTCTTCTCCCAGACAGCCGTAGGATGGACACAATGTTAAAAAGATAATTCGATGTAGCTTGCTGATACATTATCGATATAATGTTGGATATCAAATTTAAAAATATTAATAAACAAACGTAATAGCCTTACGGCTAATATAACTTATTTTATTTATGAAAATAAGAATCACATTGGGTAGCTGATTTTGATGATTTTTTAATGAAATAAATTATAATAGCCCAAAAGTATACAATGATTTCCCGAGATCATCTCTGGGCAAGACATATAGAAATAACAAGTTAAATAATGCGTAAGTAAAATAAGGATAAAATTATTTAGAACGAAATCGACGTGCTTTTTACAGGGTAGTAAATCAAAATAAAAATATTTAAATATAATAAAATCTTTTTCATTATATTTCTTTCATCCGTTTGCAATTTTAAAACTTGGATTACTATGGCCTATTCTGTTATATAAAAATAACAAATAAGTTTCGCGAAAGCCTACTTTATAAATTTTCTAGTTTTTTTTCATCTGTAACGTAAATTTCTACTTAATACTTTCCGATACCATTGGGAATTAATGAAAAACCTTTGAACGGGATATACATACACAAGTTGTATATATAGATATAGATATAGTATTCGAATATATATGTCCGTCATTGCTAGTGAGTTGATTTAGCGACAGAATTCCAATATAATCAGCGAGACATTTCTATGTATTGCCTGACTGTACGGCTCTAGTTGTGTGGATACCAAGGCGAAGTGTACTGTAACCATCCGATTCAATTTTTCAGGACACCTCAATCGTTTCCTTTTTATTTAGTACTTCACTAGTAGTCCTTTCGGGGACTTATCCTACTTTACATTTCATGCTTGTGTAAAGTTTTGTTTATTTTTTATAATTCCTACAATCAGTTCACACTCTCCCTGTGTATTTATTATATATTTTCAATATATAAATATTCAATCGTTAATAAAATACTTTTTTTATCATCCACTCAATTTCAATTACATTTTTTTAAACTTGTAGTGGATGACACTTAATCTAAATACAATTTGTTTTCAAATATGAATTCATTAATTGAATTTACTTTTGTATGGGTAATATTGTAGTACCCAATAGCGCTAGAGCCACGCTGCAGACGAATACTTTGTCAAGAAACGCATAATATTTGTCTGTAGCATGAATGGACCGGCTCGCCCGGGGGAGTACTACACTCCCGCAGAAAACTTTCGATGGGTAGTTGCTTAGCTACCGCGTTTCGTACGGTGAACGGCTGAGTTTCGAAGGCCCAACACCCTCCCCCACTCCCCTTGCGCCTGTCCATCCCACTCCTATAATGACACTTTCCTTAAAAAATACTTAAAATAATTGTATACATTAATAAATCTTATGCAGAACTATTTCAATTTAAAACTGTCTAAAATTTAAGAATGAAAATATGGTAACCCTTTGTGTGTGCAACCTACGACGAGGGTTCCCGAAAGGGCGGTCGCGCCTAAATTATTCACTAACCAAGCAACACTGAGCACGTGAGTGCGTCTCTTTCCTGCGCGGGACATGTATATAAGCCCGTCTCACTTGTGCTGTGTATGACAGTTATTGCGCTTTCGTCCGCCACATACGGTGATCTCTCTCGCCTATACGTGGGTGGTATACGTCTATCCCGTTCGCTCTCATTAGGTTAGTCTTAGAGACGTGTTTGCCTGACGCTTGGCAGTCGCGCTTCGCTTTGTATCAAATCCCGCACAGAGTAAGCGATTTAAATCAGAGATCGCTTTTAATCGTCACAAATATGGCTGCTTGATGCACTTACGTCAAAATACAAAGACTAGCACTAGTAATAGTTATGTGACGATCTTTTGATTCAATGGTTACTCATGTCCCTGTCATCCTGTCTAAATCCTTCTCCTCTTCCTTTCTTCTCTATCCTTTTCCCTTCTTATCCGCCAATCCACGGTCTGCCGTGCCAATGGATGCGTGGCTAGGGGCGACTTTAGTCGCAAGCGTGCCGACCGTCCCGGGATCGGGCTCCCCCGGGTACTATGGTGCGTTACCTCAGCATGCGGGGCTCTGATGGGGCTGACCTCCATCCTCCCTTGCGGCTCGTGGGATTCACTATGACGAATCGTTATGTACCTGATTCGTGATGTGAATTGAACCTGATGTGAAGGAAGGAAGGGAGGTGTGTCGGGATCGTAGTGGATGGAGATCTGTGGTCTCTGCCTAACCCTACAAGGAGACAGGCGTGACATATAATATAAGGCGTGATATATAATGCAACAAGTGAAAACGCTGAAACGGTGATGACGATGACCGAGTCGTCATCTCGATTCAGGCTACGGGGAGCGTACTCCATGCGACTCTATACAGGGTCACTTACACGTGGCAGTCAGCATACGGTAGAGATGAAGCCGTGGTCGATGTTTCACATCTACAACATCATTGGCTGTGTTGGTGGCTTTTAAGATATGAGTGGGCTTGTTTTTTGCAATAGTTCTAATGACGTATCCGAAATACCACTCAAAACAGCTGGTTCCATAGAGTGATGGCGCGTAGAATGGAGTTTCAGGATAAATCACTGTACTTACTGTATGGTGTGTACGACTAAAAACTTTAGTCGCAGTGTATTTATGGTACCTAATATACACTTTACAACAACTTTTTAAAAAAGGCCCACCCGCGGCTGTAACGCCTTGATGATGATAACAACGCTTTAGACATTCTTTGCGACAGTGTGGTACAAGTCACGCACCGTATTAAATCTAACATTTAAGTCTCTGTATAACATTTGATTTGTCTGCTTTCACTTCATGTTAATGCTGTGTCCGTTTTTATTTAGGATTACATTTTAATATGTTTTCAGAACTATGTAGGTACTTATAAGTGGTAGAGCCACGCTGCAGACGAATACTTTGTTAAGAATGACGTAATATTTGTCTGTAGCATGAATAGGCCAGCCCGGGGAAGTACCACACTCCCGCAGAAAACCGGCGTCTGAGTGGTAGCTTAGATACCGCGCTTCGTACGGTGAGCGGCCTGAGTTCCGGAGGCCCAATACCCTGCCCCTACCCCTCTTCCCTCCCACTCCTCCTTCCCACTTTTCTTAAAGGTCTGCAACGCTTCCACACTCCCTATGGCGCTGCGGATGGCTATGGGCGACGTTGATTGCTTTCCACCAGGTGACACGCCTGCTCGTTTGCCTTCCTATCCAAAAAAAAATTAGAACTTGTTGTCTATAAATAAATTTAAAAAAATTCAAATAAAATGATTTATTTATGAAAAATAGATGCATATGTTCCATAATTAAATAACAATTTGCATGGTGGGGGGGGGGGTGAGTCGGGCTCGTTTATTTACCGACAAACGGGGGTCTGGTTATCGAGAGCCCTCCGCTTTGATGTAGGCCTCCGCGCCGGCCGAAGGGTCCTCCGGCACGCACGGGCGAGCCTCAAGCACTCCCAGACATTCATCTGAACCCCATTATTTTTACTAAGACCCAAATAAAAATATTTCCACATATTGTTAGTTATAACTCAAGAATATAAATGAATAGTGTTCGTCGACGCGTTAGAATTATTATCAATATTTAATTATTATATGCAATAAATAAAATTAAATTTCATATGACTTGTGGCGCCATCTGTTGGCATATTATGTGAGAATAATGTTGGATTTATATAAAATAAATGTAATTTATATAAATTAAATTGTTTAGAACTATGTAAAATTCATAAAAATATGTAATTTGATTATTCAGCTATTAAATTACAGTTTTTTTATTAATGGAGTCCGGCGTTACTTTGCGGAAATCCATTACTATATGGACAATCAGAATTTTTACTCAGTTAAGATCCGCGACAAGCAAATAAAGATAGAAAAATAATAATGTGTGTTTTCAACTGGAAGAAGTGGATTAACGGGGAACTTATAGAATCTTACCGAAAAACGGCCGTCTTTCGGTGCAATCCCAAATCCCAAACGCAAAGTTTGCAAGGTGGAAAAGTGATAGTGTGTGTTTGTTGTGTGTGGATAGTGGTTGGGAGGTGGAGAGTTGCTGACTGCCGTTTTTTCCGTAAGATTTAGTGTAAGTTCCCACAAAAAAATAAAAATATAGTACTGTGAAAAGGAGATCATAATGCAAAGTCTAAAGACAACAATTAGCGCCCCCATCCCGGCGCAGTCCTCGCTCCTCGCTCCTCGGCGAGGGAGCAGAGAGCGAAGATCATCACGCCAGCACACAGTGAAGAGCGCTCAACCCGCGTTTACCATAACCCGTGTTTATTATAATCAAAGGAATAACAATGGAGTGATCACCTGTTTTTTCGCCAATTTGCATTGTAAAGACTTGCGCGGTGGGGGATGGGAAGGGGGACACACCTCGCCCACCTCCACTCACGACGAAGGTAGGTAGGTACTGTAGTGATACATTAATAAATGTATCACTAATGCATTAAAAACTTTTATATTATATTATAATTTTTTTACATTCGTAATATATATTTATATATATATATATATTCACGCCTATCCCCGGCAGGGGTTGGCAGTGACCACAGAGCTCCATCCGCTGCAATTCATCGCAGCGAAACGGCTCGTCATTGGTCGCTTTTCGCCCTCGTGAGAATCAGGACGTGACGGGTGGCGAACCACGTCGCCGTCATTTTCGACAAATTAGGTATATTAAATTCGTCTTTAGTGAATCCCACGAACCGCAAGGAATGGAAGTCAGCCCCAGCAGAGCCCTGCATGCTGAGGTAAGGCACCATAGTCCCCAGGGGAGCCCGACCCCGGGACAATCGGCACGCTTGCGACTAGGCTCGCCCCTAGCCACGCATCCATTGGCACGGCAGACCGTGGATTGGCGGAGAGGAAGGGAAAGGATAGAGAAGAAAGGAAGGGGCAGGAAAGGAAATGCGGATTGGGGGGTTTACCAGACTCGGAATAAACATTTATAAATCCATATAAATATTTAATCCGATGCGGGAATCGAACTCGCGACCATTGACTCCACGGACGGAGGGCCCCGCCACTGAGCCAATCGGTCGTCCAGTCAAATTTAAAATAAAAAATAAATAAATTGTTTTACAAAACAAAATGCATTTGTTCGACTGACGTCATTAGGATAAACATGTCACCAGTCCGGCACAAAACATTGTAATATATATATATATATATATATATATATATATATATATATATATATATATATATATATATATATATATATATATATAATTATGTTAATAAAGTATAAGATACTATATAAATGTACAATGAAACACAAGAATAAACTAATATCATTTGGAAGAATTTTATTTATCTGCTATCGTACCTACAGCACACGATTTACATCTGTAAGTGTATGCATTACAAATGACATATTATGTTACTATCAGAAAAAAATATACATTTAAAAGTGCTTCCCATTCCATATCGTATCTACTAATAATTTTTACAGTCCCTTCTTTAAAGGTCGGTAACGTTTTAGCTCTACCTATGACGCTGTGGATTGTGTATCACACCTGCTCGTTTGCCTTCCTGTCCCATAAAAAAGAAAAACTAAAAATGTGTCTCGTTTCTGTTAAGATCTATCTATTGTCAATCTTAACTGTGAAATATACCTAGTACTGTCTCCAGATACTTGTGATCCATAGGGAGTTACTGTAAGAGTCCCCTTATATATATTATCAATTTTTTTTTCATTTTAATACTTATTTGTTGTTTTCATGGCTATTCTCATAATAGTTAGTGGTACAGGATTCTGCAATGAATTTAGACAAAAATGATCTGATTTTTAATCTGATACATTAAAAAACCAATCTATTTATATTTTGATTATTATTGATCTGATACGTTAGAAAACTAATCTATATTTATATTAATTTCAGAACTTTAAACCTTAAACTTAATACTTCTTGGTGGTGTTCTTTCTCTTTGTTGATGTTGTGTACAGAGGTTGGTGGGTGGAGAGTTGCTGACGGCCGTTTTTTATGTAAGATTTAATTTAAGTTCCCCGTAAATCCATTTCTTCCTGTAAGAAACACAGATTGCGGATTGCTTGTTGCGGATCTTAGCTAGGTAAAATTCTGGCTGTCCATATAAATTATAATAAAACCTCTAGGACTGTAAAAGGTTTTGTACTGGGGCAACGGGTTTGGTTTAAAAAAGAGATAATTAAGAATGTATAGCTTTAAGGTACACAAGCTTACTATAATGGACATAGGTCATATAATGTTGCAGATAAAAATAAGGTCAGATATGTAAGAACCTCATTCCATCTATAACCAGCATAAGTTTTGTGTTTCCAGAATCGGGTTTTGGCTGATGTAACCTCGCTCCAGGTCGAATATGTATGTAGTTTAAAAAAATTGGATGGAGGAATTTAATAAATAATTTAATTATTAATGGAGTCAGGCGTTACTTTGCGGAAATTCATCACTATGTGGACAGTTAGAACTCTTACTTAGCTAAGATCCGCGACAAGCAAACAATAACAGAAAATTAATAATGTGTGTTCTCCTGTTGGATGAAGTGGATTTATTTGGAACTTAAACAAAAATCTTACCGAAAAACGGCCGTCAGCAACTTTACACACACCAACCACTATAGTGTATACACAACACCAAACACAAACTACCACTTTTCCACCTTGTAAACGACATGTGTTTCGCCCCAACACGAGGTATCTTCAGGTATAGTAGACTCTACGGAAGACAACCGAAAAGTCAAGAAAAGTCTTGAAATTGAAGTCGAAATTACAGGATCCTTTTCCCTTCCTCTGCGCCAATCCACGGTCTACCGTGCTAAAGGATGCGAGCTTAGTCGCCAGCGTGCCGACCGTCCCGGAATCGGGCTCCCCCGGATACTATGGTGCCTTACCTCAGCATGCAGGGCTCTTCTGGGGCTGACCTCCATCCTCCCTTGCGGCTCGTGGGATTCACTAACACGAATCTTAATATATCTAATTTGTTAAAAAATGACGGAGAGCTGGTTCGCCACCCGTCACGTCCTCATACCTACGAGGGCAAGCAGCGACGAACAAAGAGCCGTTTCGCTACGATGAATGCGAGAGGAAAGATAAATGAATGTGAAGGAAGCAAGGGAGGGGTGTCGGGATCGTAGCGGATGGAGATCTGTGGTCTCTGCCTACCCCTACAATGAGACAGGCAGACGATATGTATGTATGTATGTATGAAATTACAGTAACGTCCCAAACCCACGTCCCACAGTGGGCTGTCGTAGAATGATCATATCTATGTCACATATTATTTTTTCAATATATAATGTTAATAATTTCTTTGTTTTATACCTTATTGCTTGTACCTTACTTTAAAGTCTTGGCTACGTTATATTAGGGAGTGGACTGGGATAGCGAGTACTCCAGAACTGCTGCACCTCGCGAAGGAGAAGGAAAGTTGTGCTGAATTGGCTACAAACTTTCGCAAGTCGGAGAGACACTCTTACTGCAATTAAAAC
Organism: Baronia brevicornis; assembly: GCA_031353405.1. Taxonomy (NCBI): domain Eukaryota; kingdom Metazoa; phylum Arthropoda; class Insecta; order Lepidoptera; family Papilionidae; genus Baronia; species Baronia brevicornis. The sequence continues at coordinate 209,116 of JASFAT010000771.1, forward strand.
TTTAATATGTAGCTCGGTAAAGAGATTTTATTAAATCTGACTCACAAAACAATTATTTGATTGTAGGTTCTTCATGATCTTCAAGGCCGCAGACTGAAGCCTAGTTATCTACAAGGAAAACCCGCTTCTGCTGACACCCATTGGTCGTACTGATATTCGAGGATGAACATCGCCGTATATACTTTATAAGTTCTACACGCGGTCTTTCTCTCTAATTACCGCGATCACTAGTTCGTTATTAAGTAGGTATACTGCAGGTCCTCCAGTGGATGCCGGCAAGGAACAAACGGTTGCCCCCCCCCCGCAGGCCGGGCCTCTTTTCGCTTCCCGCTTCCCGTCGCCGACAAACCAAAGTCAATTCAATTAAATAAATCCTTTAATAGGCAAATAAGCAGAAGCGAGAGGCGGATATTGAGATCAAAGATAGAGAGATCTCTCGATGTCACTGGGGGCCGCGCGATCTCGCCGACGGTGTTAGTTGACTACTTCGGTAGCATCGCGACGACCTGTAATTTTTTTTTCTATGGAATAGTAAGTCAAACGAGCAAACAATTCACCTGACGGAAAGCAATCAACGCCACCCATAGACTTCCGCAGCACCATAGAAGAGTCGCCAACCTTTAAGGAAAGTGTCATTATGGGAGTGGGAATGGGAGGGTAAGGTAGGGTGTTGGGCCTCCGGAACTCGTCCGCTCACCGTACGAAGCGCGGTAGGTAAGCTACCACTCAGACGCCGGTTTTCAGCGGGGGTAAGGTATTCCCCCGGGCGAGCCGGCCCATTCATGCTACAGACAAATAATATGCCATTCTTGACAAAAAATTCGTCTACAGGTCATTTTACCAAAACCTTGTACGGACCTTTTCAGTCAACTTGAAAAGTGACGATACACGCATTTATTTCATATCACTCCATTTAAAACCTGGCTGTTTACGTATTTTTTTGGTTTGGCCTTATTATACATTTGCGTGTCATCTGTAGAAAAATACACGGAAAAAAGCCACTCGGTTTACTGGCTAGCTAGTATCATTATGTTGTCATCACAAACAACAGCTGTTCACTGTGTCATTTTCGTCCGCCATTTTGTTGAGTAACTTTCAAACAAAGTTGCGAGGTTTCTCTCTTTCTTTCTAATGTGTGTGAATGTATCCAAATACTATTTCAATTATTGTTCTATTCGATAACCATGTCATATTCCAAGAGTGCGCCCGACGGGGCGGGTAACATTAAGACGAAATAGTTTAACTAAAATAATACCCACGCTTCTCTTCTTTGTGAAAGTTATTATATTTTATTTATATCTTTTATTGTTTTATAATTATTTACATATATTTATAATCCTTATTATGCCACCGGAGAGACAAAAGAATGGATTGACAGACAAGAGAATTCGCTTACGCATTCTAAAATCTAATTTTAACCAGTTTTTCACCCAGGGTCTTTGACTCAGAAGTCAGGTACAGTAATCACTAATCTAAACAAACTATTCCAAAAAAATAAATCAAATTGTTATTATTTCAAAAATGCAATGTCAAGAGATTAAATCGAAGCAGTCCATTTATACTTGGACTTGAAGAGGCCAGGCTCTTTGACGAGGATGGCACTCGCGGCACGTCTGTGCCCACCCCTCCCCCTCCCCCTCACCCCGCGACCGCAGCGCACACGACAGCGGAACAGTTCATCACGACACCTTCACACAATCTGCACTTAAAGCACTGAATGTGAACAAGCAAGGGAGAAGCACAACGTTGTATTTTTATTGCTGTAATCCTACATGAAAAATCGGAATGTATTCTTTTTGTATCTGGTACCACAGCGACATCTAGGTACAATGTTTCGGCACTACATTGGCTATGTTACTTAGGTGAGATTATATTGTTTGGTATTAAGACGCCAACAGATGGGCATGCCCATTCTTATAAACTTAATACCAAAATCATTTGGCAATTCGACCATGTTCCCCACATAATATGTCATTTAGATTAAGATAGTATTTATCTAGGTTCCTGCGCAATTTTTATTTGAAACAGAAAAAGAAATGCTAGAAAATTGCATTTCCTACATTTTTGACTATGGAGAGCCATTTCGCTGCGATGATTGGTAGCGGACGCAGCTGTGTGGTCTCTGCCAACCCCTGCGGGGGATAGGGGATATATAAAAAAAGATAATATTGTCAAATATCCATTATAAGATTATCCAATAAATTTCATAAGCTTTTCATCAACTTGCACTTTTCTCGAATCTTCTTTCCATGTACATTTAAGAAAAAAACACACCTTAACGGCTTCATAAATAATCAAAAGGACTTTTCTCGCCAACTTACAACAGTGAAGTTGTGTTTTTATTTCATTTTCATAATCTTATATTATTTTCAGTTATATTGTTTAATTGTGGTGGCGTATTATACAATATAGTTCGATTAAGGCGTATAAGTGAAGTGATATTAAATAAATTCATAATGTATCGTAACTTTTTAAGTTGACTGAAAAAGTCCATATAAGGTTTTGGTAGAATTGCCACTATTATATCGAGACGTAACGTGATAAGTTGAGTGGTTGTATAATATTTCAAGAGATTTGATGTTATCGTATTTTACTTGACACTGGCATAATAGTTATAACTAATTGTCATCAAAGAAAAGAAAAAAAATAATCAAAAATTTTTCAAGTTCTAGCAGTCAGACTTCAGCAGTATCGGTATTATCACGTATTGTTTTTATTTTATGTATTTGGATTGATTATATATTGTAGGTTTATATGTGGGGTCAATCACAACCTATGGAATATCTTTATATATGAAAATCGTATTTTTCAAGTCGCGCTGCACTACATCTCCTTTCTATTTTATTATTCTAATCATAAAGTCACATTGGTTCACAATACTGTATGTAATATATAATTTAGACTACTTTCACCGCCATCTGCAAGCAATGCGTAGTACTAATGTGTAAAACGAAAGTAGTACAGGGACTATTCCCTCCAACTTGCATCGGTGACGTTGTGTTTTCATTTCATTTTCATAATCTTATATTATTATCAGTTTTATTGTTTAATTATGGTGGCGTATTGTATAATATAGTTCGATTAAGGATTAAGTAAAGTGATATGAAATAAATGCGTGTATCGTGACTTTTTAAGTTGACTGAAAAAGTCCATAGGTTTTGGTAGAATAGCCACCATTTTATCAAGACGTAACGTGACAAGCTGACTGTTATGAGACATCTGTTGGACATTCAATAATCATAGCAACAAGACAGTTTGTTTTCTATTTAAATGCATAGGCGTCCTTCAATTTGGTTATTTATCGACAAGGGGGCGACGTGTACAAGAACACGACTAAACTAAATAGATCGTTTTTTACGTGTTGTCGATTTTTCCCGCCAAATTACATCAGTAACGTAATTATTTCATTTTCATAATCTTATGTTATTATCAGTTATTTTATTTAATTATGGTGGCATATAATACAATATGGATCAATTAAGTATAAAAGTAAGTTTGACTGAAAAATCCATACAAGGTTTTTGTAGAATATTTTATCTAACCTAACGTGATATGCTAACAGATTTGATATTATCGTATTTTACTATACACACTTGACAGTAGTTTGATTAAAGCTTTAATTTAAGTCGAGTGATATGAAATAAATTCGTTTATCGTGACTTTTTAAATTCAATTTTTGATTATGGCAAAAATTAATTATACCAGTATCAAATCAATAATGGGAATCACGCAATCATATAAAAACTCAAAAAATAAAGAATGGAATTACAGGGAAAAGCTCGCACTGTGGTAACTGTGCTTTTTTAATTTGTGACTGCAAAAGTCTACACGTTTAGGTAGAATGACCACAATTTTATCAAGGCGTATCGTGACAAGTGGACTAGTACATTCAAGATACTTAATGTTATTATTTTTTAATTGACTCTGACTGGCATAATAGTTATAACTAATCGGAAAAGAAAGAAAGAATGCGTCTGTGAATCTCAGGATATCTATATTGTGAGCTATTAAGTATTTTCTCTCAATATTTGCATAAATTTTTAGGGAAATAATCATCGACAAAACTGTTTGAAATATGAAGATATCCTTTATAATATAGGCATGAAAACGGTAGGTAAGTTAATAGACCATAATAACTTTTATTTGATATACCTACTACGGGAACAGAGAGCAGCAGTGACCTGCCTGCCAGACTGGTGACAATGACGACGATGAAATACAATTAACTCTATTTTCTTAGCGTTAGCCCATCATGTCAAAGGAGTAAACTTGTTTATCAGACAAGAAACAAATAAAACAACTGCTGGTGTTCTTTTTTTGTAATTTATTTATTTTTTCACCATTTATCGTAAAACTTTCCTACGGCACACAACGCGCGTCGCAATCGCGCCCCAATATTCCGCCTTGTGTATGTCGAGCGCACCGTCCCAGTGGTGGGGTGGGAGTGGGGGAGATGTCCTCCCCCCCGCAACCCCGCGTCACTCGCGTCCTCGCAACGCGCCCATATCTCACCGTCAGAACGTGCCGGAACATGCGGAGAATATCCACTGAGAACCTGTTTAAGTTAGAATTCGTTTTGTTCCAGTGAATAGTAATCAATTTAGTTATAAAAAGTTTGCTAACCAATATTATCAATCAAGGTAACGTATTTTACGGTAATTTATAATCAGAAAATCGGTCCCTCTGTTTTTTTTTTGGAATATTAGAGCTTTGAATTTTCATTACAGTTTCATTATAGACATCGTATATTTATATAAAAACACAACTACTAAGTTGAAACGTGATAAAGAACATATAAGTTGGTTAATAAAAATAAAAAAAAATATTTTATTTATTTAAAAGACGTCACCTTAATGCTTGTAAGGCACAGAATCGATCTATATTGTTACTTTTCGCTTATCAAACTCAATAAGAAATTCCGAGTCAAATAACATGTCTCACTTCGAGACATACACATTTAGATGTGGGTATTTGCGAATCAGCATCAGCAATTGCGAGTACTTGGCACATTCTCTCAATTTTAGTTATTATTTACTTATAATTCCATAGTATTCAATAATATATTTTAATTAAAAATTAAAATACCTTTAGCCGATTTGTCTATATCGATTTGATATCAGCGATAAGTAATTTGAACTGGCATTTTAGAAGGAGACAGCACTATGGTTCGGCTTACAACACGTCCCTTTCGTACACGTATAAAGTGTATACGTGTAAAGTGACACGATCTCGTGTAACACGCAACATCACTTTTCTGTTCTGATAATATTGGTAAGCAAATATTTTTATTTTTCATTTACCTACCCACGTGGAAATTCTCCGCCCCGGTCGGACCATTGCTTGAGGCAAGGTTTATGTACGTTTCGGTGCAGATATGTCCGCGTGACGATCACAAAATGTTGACAGACAGACATCAAACAAAATTAATTCACAAAAACATCCGAAATCGATCTCGCTATAGATTTTACAGTTTAGTCAATCGATTATACAAAAATAAATAAGCGTAAAAAATTTCACATTTTAGAAATACAATAGAAACAGTATTCATATATATATAGATAGGTACATATATATATATCCATCGTAAGTACACGCAAGCACCATCTCAATGCAGTTTAACTGCCACTCTTACCAACACCAATATCAACTCTGTGCGCACGAGGCTACGGCCGCAATTCGCTTGGCAAGTTGCCGTCCCCGCAGCTCGTTCACACGTTTGCCTACGGATCTTACCAAAGTTTTGAACAGATAAAAAAAGTCGACAAACACTGACCTAGCACGATTCACGATTCCCAGTATTGAAATGGGTGACAACGTACCCATCTCCAGAAAATCTCCAAAGGTAGGTAGGCAGGTGAACCCTCTAAAAGAGATTAACTTTATGAAAATTTGTTATAAATTTTTTTCAAATTTAAACACTGTGATTTTTACTACCAAATTACAGTTATCCATAAACTTTGGAATTTGTGAATGTATTGACATCAAGTTATTTCAAATTGTAGGTACGGTATTTTTCAATGGACAATTTTAAAATCGCTTCGACCATAGTTAAAACTTTACAATGACAATGACAAAACTCGACCAAGTCAGTATACGCCGCACACTAATAGAGTATCACCTTCACCGACTATAAACTTATAATAAGTAAACACAATTCGATCGCAGATCACCACGCGTTACAAACACCGCTATGCCGGCTGCCCACGCACGATACTAAAACAACAATTTCATATAAAATACTATAATAAACCTATACGAAGATACATCACACATTGCAATCTTTGGATACAAGTCTCCCCGCGCGCTGCGGACGTTGCGTAGCGGTCGCGTGTCACGTGTCGCGTGTCGCGCGCCACTCTCGCAACGAACGCGGCCGCGACGCCGGCCCCCCGCGCCGCACCGCACCGCAGAGAGCGTTTCACGCCCCTTGATCCGTACGGAAGCGCAAGAGCGAGGTACCGGCGTCCAAACAAACCCAACAGTCTCTCAAGCCGTGTTACACACGAGTCCAGGAATTTTGAAAACAAATCGAAAATTTTTTTATCCTCATCACATGAGCCGCGTCAGTCCTACAGTTCCATTCGTTACGATATCAAAACTACCCACACGCTACTCCCGTGCATATTGGGTGCCCAATAGCCGCCTAATGTCACTTAGACTTGTCTATTTTAAGTTAAAAAGCGTTTTCCCGCCGCACAACCGTAAACAGAGCCGTACTTAAGCGAATAACAAAAATGAAACAATCAAATATCTCCCTACCTACTCTCCATACACAACACCCAATATGCCGTCTCCATTAAGCCTAACACCACAATTTATATTGCGATCTATTTTACAACTTAGCTCTTTTCGCGAACACAGTTCACGTTTAATAACCACGCGGCGACCATTTTGCGTTCAAGACACACCAAGATGGCGGCGTCGGTCGCGTTCGCGACGCGAAATGGCCGCCGCGCCAAGTGCAAACCTATCTAGACAACGCCCTGTCGCTCGGTACACTACAGAACACAGTTTATATCCATCATCCTCTTCCTAAGGAGAAACATTTACATGGCGGCCAATCATCTTCCAATACTTGACGCTTTCGAATACAGTGACGGTGGAAATGTCTTGGTGGCACTACCTGAAGGTGATCTCCGCGAGCCTGTGACCGCTTCAAGTATTGGAACGCCACAGGTCCACCGTTTAACCATACTATACATAAAATATGAAATATTTAGGACACAATATTTCCAAATTGTTTACCCCTACAAATCATTATCCAGTATACAATATAAACTATAATCGATTGGCAGTATTCGTTCACCTTCCCCAACTCTTCGCACGTGACGTCTGTCGCGTGTCGCTCGTGACGTCACCCGAGCCGACCCGCTCCCGCGAACCTCATCACATCACCTGACACACAGCGCTCACCAACAAAACGTGAAAAGAAACCGAGCTCTACACCCTCTAACACACACCATTCTCTCAGCATATGACAGATCCAAGTTGTCCGCACTACCTCCTGGACGTAACTACGCACGATACCTTAGAAATATTGTACAGAGCACTACGTGTAAGCGAGACGGCATCAGCTCTCGCTCGGTGCACGCCTTCTCCTCAGTCAGCCAGCAGTAACCGAAGCAGGGTTTTCTATTACCGACCGACCGACCGACTGAACTACAACTGACGGGCAAGAACAACAATCGCGCCACACTCGGCTCTCTCCTACTCCTATTTATTTCTATCGCCTTGCTTGTGATCCCTTCAACCGTTTAGTTTAGCCTAATCTATACTCGCGTACGTCGCTTCAAGCCTGCTCTGACTGCCCAATATTAGTTCCTATTTAACTGTTCCCGTATCTACTGCCACTATGTTCCACAAATAAAAAAAAATAACCAGCGTGTTACAACAAGTTACCGCCGTCCGGTACAAACATGACGCGCATCGTACAATCTTGGTTGACCTTGATTCGACCTTTTTCTTTCTGCATTACATAAGCTTATCAAAACCTCACTGAAACCGATTTGTGTGTCTCGACCAATATTCTTCCGTTATATTATGTATTTTAATAGTAATATTTTTTTCATCAATTTCAGGTACTGTGGTATTGCTTATATGTAACTAAAATGAATTTTGTGTCCAGTTGATTGTGTCGGCTAATATGTCCGCCGCACCCGCGTGACTTCGGCGGGGATCTCCCGTCCCCGGGCACGGTGTGGGTGTGTGTGTGGATGGATGGGTGTCGAGGAGTGCTGAACAATGCGTGTGGTGCGGAGTAGCCCCACCGCGCGACATCAAACGTAACGCACCGATAAATCATCTTTTTTTTTAGCAAAACATCAATCAATATCAGAAATATAATTAAAAACTAACACTATTATAACTCTCTGAATTTATTTTAATAATTATTATTACTTTTTAATTTTAAGTTTCGCAGTATTCTCGTTCCGTATCTATTATGAACTATGCATGAATAACGCTTGGAGCGGAATCGGCGCCGGCGCATCGTCCTCCTCGACTCACTCTATCGAGAGTACAAACGGTATGCCGCGCAACCAACAACTGATCACAGTGTTGTAATGAAAACTAACATAGATAGGAGGGCAAACGAGTAGGCATGTCGCCCGATGACAAGCAATCAACGCCGCTCATAGACATTCGCGACACCATAGGAATTATGGAAGCGTTGCTGGACTTTAACACGCTCACGCCGGCGTGACCCACCGGTGGGTCACACTTGACTGTGCTATGGAGCGGCGTGACCCACTAGTGGGTCACACTTAACAATCCCGTCGTAGTCACGCTTAACTATCATCAAGCGCGTTCGAACTCGAAACAGTATCGTCCCGCCCCACGAAGCGTAAGGAGATGAACCCCCCGGCGTGAACGTGTTAAGGTACGTGTTGGATTGTTTTTGAAGGTGTCTTCTTGAAATACCGTTGAAGGTAGCTGGTGTCACGGGGTGGTGGTGCGTGAAAAGAAGTTTCGGGAGAATCGCAATAGAATAAAAATTAAATGTACGGCAACGCTTCCCAGTTCAAATGTGTCAGAGATATTTGTACGTGGGGGGGGGGTTAATGTTATTGTGATAAAACAAACAAACAAGCAGCTTGTGGTTGTGATAAAAGAAAGTCGCGTGCGAGGAGGACGGCGCCCGCTAATGCGTATAATATAATAATTGACTATCACACCAGACTACGCGCAACATCGGAGCTCCGGACTGAGGGGGGGAGGTGTCACGTAAGGGTATTCATGTTGGCACGCAACGCGTACGTGCCCACTGCAGCGTGGAGTCGTGGAAAACGAAATACAGTAAATTCTCCTATAACGCGATTTCATGTTCCTCGTATAACGCGGGGATTTCCCCAAGTCATATATATGTATGTACTGTGAAAAATTTATAATGATTCGACAGTCCATAATCAACTTTGTTTGCACATCTTGTTTTTATAAAATTAAATTATTTTATTAAGTTTTTGTTCCTAGTTTTTTGTGTTTCAGGAATATTGACTATACATACCTTGTATAACGCATTTTCCTATAACGCGGAACTAATCTACCGCGTTATAGAAGAGTTTACTGTATTATAAAAAAGATTTATAATAATTTAATAAGAATTAACCAAGTAAAGTTTCACATTCGATGTATTAAAGGGCCATATGACTTCACGAAGCACTGCGAGGCCATTTGTAATTAAATTTAAAAAGTTAATACGGCCAACATAAAACCCTTAACAGACGGTAGAAGAGTTGAGAACGAGTGGGTGTAAGAAAGTATAGGTGCGGATGCAGTGGAAGCGAAGCATATGAGGGGGGCAGGGATCGACGGGCGGCGCGCGGGGGGAGCGGGGCGGGGGCGCGCGGTATCACAGGAGCAGCTCACGAGCACTCGGCGCAGTCGGCGGCCCTCCGGCGCAGCGCTGGGGCCAGCGGCCCACAGCGGTTAGTGGCCGGCGGTCCTTCACCCCACCCCCGCGACCACCGGCCGACACGACGGAGAATCCGCGGCGTCAAACCCACGGATCACGCACTACCGCCTATTGCCGACGTAATGAATCCACGCGATAACTAGCTTCGTAACAGACACTATGTTAATATTAACTTTGTTTAACATCTCTCATTGTACATATATTATTTTATATTTATTGAGTGCCGAGTTCTCGACGGGAGGATATAACTTTTTTCTAAATATAAACTCTGTAGATCTTAAATCTCTATGGAACTAAAATTACATTTTGTACCATTAATTGTTGTTAAAATTAAGCCACTAATCGCGGGAAGGCGCACACGCTTCACAACGTTCAACGACTTGAGGAGTCACGGTGAGTGGAGGAAGCGGGGAAGATAAAGGGGACAGGAAGGGAGAGGTAGGGAGTAGGTGGAGCGTGAAAACAGGTGCGACATGCGCCCCCCCGCGAGCCAACAGTATATAACAAGACAAGCGATACTGAACACCGGACTAATATACGCGCTGCCCCGCGCCCGCATCCGCATCCGCGTCCGCGCCGACCACAGCCCACAAAGGAACGTACGGTAATACATCGCGAGCAGTCGACGGCAACGTGACGATCGGAGGTACGTACCGTTGCGGTCGACTACCAAATAAAAACGAAAACTATCCTAACTTACAGTAGAACGAATGACCGCCGTTCCCGCTCCGTATATATATATATTTATATTTATCGTATAGAGAAGTGATTTTCATATAGGTATTTTTTTTCTATTTGTAACTTTTTATCGGACGTCACCAACTTATTTTTATACGATTAGATTAGTGTCTCCAGAGGCGAATGTACTGAAAAATTAACCTACGTAGGGACAGTGAGACTGCATCTATGTGTTGAATGGAAGGCGCCTCGGGCGATCAGTAAGGTGGTGGGGGGATGCATTCTAAACAGTCACTTATTGCTATGAGTCAAAAGGGCGACATTACACTATCATACATTAAACTCGTTCGTGGTGCGTTCTGCAGATCGCGCACGGAGCACGGCGCTCGGAGCACGGCGCTCGGTGTCGCGCGGTCTGCAGAACGTGTAATTTGCTCAACAATTAAGATACAATGTAACAACATAACATTACACTGCCTACAACGGATCCCAACGAACGTCCACGATATACAAAAAAAACCAACAAGCGAGCGTATTGGAAAACCAAGAGGGGCCAAGAGGCCAGTCTAGCTGCGAGTATACAAAACGATTCAAAACTAAAACTAACAATCGACACATTTTAGCAGGAAACAGAACAGAACTGGTCGTTGTCCTTATGTGTACGATAAGCGAGCACAAGCGTTGACAACGCAAATAAAGCCTTATAATAAACACATAGGGCCTGTTATAAACTGGCAAACGTCGGTGTCGTCCACTGACTGCGGCGTTACAACTGGTCACTGTGTGTGTGTGTTTGTGTTAACAAACAATCACAAGGCATCATTAGTGGTGACAACAGACGAGTCGGTCCAACAGAGGCCGCTTCTAGCAGGGGCGTGACCAGTTCATACGTGTACAGTACAGTAAACCCTCCTATAACGCGATTTCGTGTCCCTCGTATAACACTATTTTACCTCGTATAACGCGTGGATTTCCCAAGTTATATATTTGCATGTACTACGAAAAGTTTATAATGATTCGACAGTCCATAACTAACTTTGTTTGCACATCTTGTTTTTATAAAATTATTTTATTTAGTTTTTGTTCCCAGCTTTTGAGTTTTAGCAACATTGTTTATACATTGCAGTGATCCCTCGTATAACGAATTTTCCTACAACGCGGAACCGATATACCGCGTTATAGAAGGGTTTACTGGATATGAATAAATGCTGCAGAGCATTAATTTGCTTTGGCCAACGCGGTCGGTAGCAGAAGAAGACTCTATCGGATCTCGTACACACACGTGTGTCACACACATCTGCAGTACATTAAGACGGATAAGCATATTTTAACTTAGTTTAAGTTTCGTAGTTGAATATATTACAATGTTTTCTGTCAAGATTTACAAATATAAATTAATTTCACTTATACAATGCGTTACGAGGGGTACAGTAGGTACAGATTATTTCATACAACCACTAAATAGAAACGTTCATTTTTTTCAAAAAATATCCTATGTCAAAATAACCGTGAAACTATTACATTATTATTTTGAGTGAAATTATAGTTAAACAATAGAAAAGTGGTTTGTCGTTAAAAGCGAAAGTGACCGAGAAAACAGAATACAGAAACTGTATAAACTAGTAGTTATGTATACTCTATAACGCAAATAGAATATCATCTATTGTCTAACTAATGTGACTCGAGTCGTAGGTGTTCTAAATCTATATATTAGGTTTTTATTTCAAAGAAAGCACTTTTTAATTTCTATTTTTTTTTCGTTACAACAACATATCGATTTGATATTTATAAAGCGTGACACGTGTGTATTAAAAGAAAGTGTTCTTAAATTTGAGTGTGTGCATGAATTGTGTTTTACCGAGGAACGTAACGCGATCGAACAGGAGAGCGGTGTGTAAAAAATGCTTTCTTAAACAAACAACGCTGTCGCGAAAAGCTACCAAATACAAGGAGGAAACATTTCGAGGTGACGCAATAGTTACAATAGTAGTATTAATAATAGAAAAAGAAAAAAAATGCATAAATACATTTAGTAAGTAAGTGTCAAGGCACGCCGACGCCTGATGTAGTGACCAAACTAAAGTACGGCGTCCAGCGCGCACCAACGCGTACGTACACGTACGTACGCATGCGTACGTGTACGTACGCACACGTACGTATACGTACGCACACGTACGTATATATATATATATATATATATATATATATATATATATATATATATATATACACGTACACAAACACATACATACACGCATAATACACGCACAGACGGGCGCTCCAACGCTCGTGCCGCAGAGAATTGTTCGTGGACCCATCCAATAAAGACAATAAACGTCAATGTAAGCAGCAAGAACTTTTACTTTTTAACAGTTTTAGTACACATTGTTTTTTACTCATATATACTTAAAAATGCCAAAGAAACCTTTTGTTTTTGATGTCATTTACCATTATCACAAATAGTTGGCCTACTTGTGATGCCCATCTCCAGTATAACGTCAATAAATCCTCTCATTACTGGGATGGTGACTGGCATCCACAATTTTGAACGAGATTAAGGTTTCAAATGTGAATAATCGTGCAAAACTCGTGCACGGCAAATTTATTTAAGAAACAAAGTTTTTTATTAATTTTACTTCTGATTGAGACATCAACTGAAACAGGAAAAGTTTTCATTTACCTGTGGCAATAATTAAATAAATATGTTTGCTGTCATATTCTCGAAATGGAATTGGAATAAGTGCATAATCATATCACTGAAGGTAGTTATCATTTTGTACTAGATGAATTTTTAAACATAAATAACGACAATTATGTCTATGTTAATAACTATTAATAAGGTGTAATTAATAGAATATTTCCGCAATCCTGCCAACTGTCGCTTAGCAAAATTGAGTTTGGTTTAGTTTCGATTTGGTCCTCTGGAGCCGGATCCCCGGTCAACTCTCCGCGGCAATTGCACAGGCAGGGTGCTTACGTTACCCAACTTAACCTACCCACATGGACGCGGCCGCGACGCCGCGACGCCGAGACGTGCCGCTATTAATTTACCCAATAAAATTCCAAAGTATAGCTTTTGGACTAGATATGGCTGCCTCGCAGATATTTTTATATATAAGAAACAATTTCACTCAAATTACCGTTGCCTCTTAAAACGAAGAAGAAACAAGACTATATCACATATATGAACCTATGAACTAGCTTGTCGCTACAACCCCTTTAAACCCTGAGACTCGTTTGACAGTTTCTATAATTATGACCTTTACTTACAAGTTTATGCTCGCTGTTATAGCTTTGCGGGGTAGTGCTTATTATGATTACGAAAATGATTGAAAATTGAGAAAAAAATTTTTAACTGATATCCAATTTTGTGTTATGAATTATCACAAACATATGTCTCATATAACCAAAAGTTTTCGTCAATCAATACAAAGGATAGCAGTTGTTAAAATATATATAAATAATAAAAAAAAACAAAATTGATTGAACTTTGAACAAATAATTGAAAACTTATTTAGTTTCAGTTTTACTTGTACCAGTAATTGCATTTGTTTGAAAATGGCAATCATATCGTAGCGCCATTTTGAAGAGACATGGCGAGAGAAATAGAAACAATGGGGTTATAAGCCAAGTTAATTTTTTACAGTTATTCCACCCCCTCAAAGTCGAGGGTATTGCCTTACGCTTTGGGATCGCAGATCAGTTCTCATTGCTCAGGTAAACATTTCTACCCATCTACTGGTATTTGTTTCCATTGTCGCTTCGTACACCACCCATACAGAAAAACAGCCTGACTTTATTCCATGCCATACAAACAGTACATCATGAACCGTGTCGACATCGATCGAGAGATTCGTGTTGCGAGTCCAAGGGTTCAACTTGTCACACAATATCTAAGTTATCAAATTTCAACTCATTATATATTTTAATTTAGAACAATTATTCTTTAAGGGTGTGTAAAAAGACCTAATACATTTAAATCCTAATAACTAATCTTCACATGATAACATTTCCAAATGTAAGCCCACCGTGTATAAGGTACAATCAAAATTGGTACCCACAGACAGCTGGAAACCGATTCAGTAAATAGATACAGTAAGGCTGATAGTTGAGCGACACAGGCGACACAGGCGGCACACGCGGCACCCAACGACCGCGTCCATGCATCCATACACGTACGTAATTACATTCTAAATCCGTCGCATCGTCCGGCTACGATATATCACAGCAGTGCGCTACTTATCTAAGATTCGAGACCGGCCGGCGTGGCGAGACCCCGCGCGGCCCGCAAGCCGCTCCGGCGGCGGGCTCCCGCAACACCGGCCGACACGTGAACACGCGCCCTGTAAACACCCGGTGCTATCAGTCATCGCTGCGCGCACGGTTGGGACGGCCCGAGCCCGAGTCACGAGACGAACTCGGCTCGCTTCGCGCTCAACGTCGACGTCAACGTCAACGTCAACCACACCCTAACGACGGCTCAGTGCACGTCCCGTGCTACGTCCCGACCGGCGTGCGCACGCACTCGCGCCTGTCATATGTCATGTCAAGATGCATACATCTCAGCGGAAACAGACAGACAACACTATCATTAAATAATCAATATTAAAGTAAAACTCATAGGTACGCCTACGAACTAGATACAAGTGGCATTTAACATTTTTTTGCACTTCGCGCGTTCGCGGAGGAACACACGCGGAGTGTGCAGTGTGTTTTTTACTTTTTTAAATTGATCTATTTTTTTTTTCACTTTAGAACCGAATCTCGATGATCAACTAGCTACGAATACACGCCTCGCTCGGCTCTCTAAATTCGTTGAAATTTAAACAAGAAGTCTGCTACAACATTTGGAACTCACTTGAATTTTTAAAGTTTTTATGGTTAGTTACTCTATTTTATATTTCATTGCCACGTGCTTAAATATTTACATATAGTATAAAAAAAAGGAAAAACATTATTAATTATGAAAAAGTAAAGCTCAAAGCCGTGTCTAACGTAAGAGGAGTGAGCCGCCACACCCCGCCGCTGCCCTCACCGCGCGCGCGCCCGCACACACACACACACACGACGCTACGCTAAACATCGCTACGTGCGCTCGTGTGCGCGTATGCGTGTGCGTGCGCGGCCGTCGTGGTGTGAAGCGCTGCGGAACTCTATTAGCGTCGAGTTGCGCACGTGTTCACACACACGCACGCAAGCAGTGACGGCGCGTGCGCAGTGCGCAGTGCGCGCGACTCTCACGCGACGCGCGGGGACGAGGGAGACAGAGAGAACGCTCGCGGCACGTCACATCACGTCAAACATTAACAAGAAATAAAATCGTCAAATAGCAAACAATGGTGCGCGGAGCGACAGTGCCGGAGTGACGCGCTCACCACGTCGCCCCCGGCCCCCCGGCCCCGGACAGCATCAGAAGTCAGTGGCGCCTACAAATATATAACATACGACTATACGTATATAAAATACTATATACACATAAGAACGTTCTGGGTGGTTCTGAACTCGACGGAGCCCCGCGCTCACACTGCACGCACCCATTTACTGTGACAACGTTAGTCCGTGGCGGTCGGGCGGCGGTCGGAGTTAGTCGGCGAGGCAGTACGCGGCGGGGTCGTCGCATCAAATCCGTCCCGCCGCGCTGCCCGCGAATGTGTCCTGCAACACACGAACAAACAAACCTCCCTTCAATACTCCGCACTGCTCGCGTGCGTATCACATCCCTCTACGACGGGCGATGAACAAAACTTCAAAATGGAATTTAACCAGCGATTACTGAGTCACTTATCACCTCGTTCATAAAGGTGAACGAACTTCTAAGCAACTGTTTAAATAATGTTGAAACAAATATTCATAAACTGTTTAAAGTAAATCGAACACACATAACTTCACACCTGTTTTCTACATTTCACATTTATCACTCTCTCCATGCAAGCTCGCCAGTTAAGGGTACTCGTGACCTGGCTTCTCCTAAAACTTCAGCAATTTGGTCAAGGTTTTTTCCTTGATCTTACCCTACCGACACTTAGATCCACATCCGCAACGTAAATTTCTTTTACCAGTCGTCTTTCAACCATCCTCTCTGTGCTCAAACCATCTAAGGATCCCCTCAACTTTTTCCACGACGTCCTACATCTAGTATTATAATTATAATACAGTAAAAGCTCCCTATTCGCGCTTCCTTCGTTCGAGTTTTCACTATACGCGGATTAAACAAATTACAACTCAATTCGCGGCTAAAAATTTCTTTTTCGCGGATCTAGTAAGTACATACATAATAATAAAAGGATTCCAAATGGGTGTATCGAATCCAATATCCTTTGTAAATGCCGTCGAGTGGACTAACTAATAAAACAGTAAATAGATCAAAGTTGCAATAACTTCGCCTAAAGTATGTCGTCGAACGACAGCGCCGAGCACTTTGGCACAGGCCGCCTTCGCCGCGATCGGTGTTGTTGGGAATGTAAACAAACAGAATGAAAGCAACCTTATTACTCAATGAATAAAGTATATTTTTAAATATTGCCGTTCCGTTGTGTTGTAAAAGCCGCTTCGCGTGTTTCGCTGTTTCGTTCGTCTTTCACGTTCGTCCAAACAATTGTGATCGAGTAGCGCGTCTCTACCGCTCTTTTCCTAATTTATAACGTCAACTGAAAAGTAATGAGAAACGAGTTTTTTTTTATTTTGTCACCTGGAAAGTTTGTGAGTATGGATGTATGTTTGTTACTCTTTCACGAAAAAACTACTGGATGAAACTTTACAGTGATATAGGTTATACATCGGAATAACATATAGGCTACGATTTGTAATGATTTTATTTAATTTTGGTCGTAATATAACGATACATGTCAAGTCAGAAAAATATCTGATCTCTAAGAGCTACCTTGGCGTGCGCTGCCTAAACCATTGGAGTTACACAAAGATGATGTACCGTAGGATTGTTTGTCTTGAATAGTTCTAAATAAAAGTCCGCGACAGCATATACCTTTTATGTGGAAGCCACTATAACCAGAATTGAGAACCATAAATTTAATTAAATTAGATACAATTTTTTTTTTAATAGACGCAATTCCAGACGAGCGATGCCGCGAGCAAAAGCTAATCCCATAAAAATTACTATTCTGTATTCACGGTTTCTGTATTCGCGGCATAATTATGGAACATATGCCCCGCGAATAAAGAGCTTTTACTGTATTCAAAACCTACAATTATGTCAACGATACTGACTATGTCCCGCGTCGGCTGCGCGCCGCCCGCGTGCGGACCCCCAGCGCCAACGATCGCGCCCGCGCCCGCGCCCGCGCCGCCCTGCGAACAACACGCGCACACGACGTCGTCACGGAAGCACTTGATTAAACACGTGATAACAACGGCTTAGTTGTAAAACCATTATACAAACACTATAAGACACTTGTGAAATCTCAATCAGTATTCTTATGGGATAGGAAGGCAAACGAGCGGGCGCGTCACCTGATGGAAAGCAATCATCGCCGCCCATAGACATCTGCAACACCATAGGGATTGCAAATGCGTCGCCGCGATTGAGATAAGAGAATGTTTATTTTTTGAAAGTTCCAATGTCACGTCAGATCGGTAACACCGCTGGAGGTAGCTGGTTCCACAGGGTAGTGGTGCGTAGAATGAAGTTTTTAGAAAAAACGCACCGGTACTGGATAGCCACTCATCCAGATGGTGGGGAGGAAACTTTTCCTTGTGGTGAGTTGTGCGATAGTGGCGGCCCTTATTTTCTATTATCCCGTATTATATTATCAGTATAGTATATTATTAGTGCGTTCTGTACAGCATAGATGGCGCTTTATCGCCGCGCTTGAAACTATGAAAGGCAAGGTGTAACGGTAATGAGACAAGTTACATAAAAATATATTAGAGTTCTCCCAGCCCACAGCCCCCGCTGCTCCGGCACTATGCGGGTCATCAACCCCGGTGCCGGCCAGAGAAGGTGCACTGCCCGATGGATAAAGTTCAGGAGTGTTTCAACAAGCAACACCATGCCGCGCGGATCCGGGGAGCCGATGACCCTCAATCGGCTCGTCGACTGCGTCAACGAGGTCACCGCAGCCTTCAAGTCCGGTTTTGACTGCGTGACTGCGCTTCCAATGTATTTGGCCCCACCCTGCTGGCCCGGGGGAGCGGGTTTTAGTGGTGGCCAAATATGAAGGCCCTAAAAACCTCTGGAAACGGCAACACAAAGACCGGAAGGCAGTCGTCCCCAAGCGTAGGCCCGAGTAGTGAGGGGTTCTAATCCTCGAGGCTCGCTCCTACACCCCTGACAGGGAGTGGATGTCCCCTGTTCGTTCGTATTAGAATTAATATCATTATTTAATGCAACAGACAAAACTAATTTTATATTTTTTCATATTTATGTATTTTAAGAATTGTTTTGCAGTAATTTCATTTGTTGGTTAAAAAATATTAATTTGTTGCTATGCTGAAAGTCTATTTTTAAAATCTTTGTTCACTGTATAGTCTTTGTTTGCCTTTCCAAAATTCAGTCGGAGGGAGGGGGAGGGGGATTAGTTCTAATTCCAACCACCGTTGTCGCCGAAATATACATATACAATAAAACTATATGTAATTTATTGTATGTTTTTAAAGGGTTCCTAAATCTGATGTGGATTGAAATCCGCAGTCAAGTGTTGATGTGTGTCGGACCTGCATCGCGTCGGGCTGCTGCAGCTGCGCGCGGCTCATCTTCTCGCAGTAGTCGGCCAGGATGTCGCGGAACCGCGTCCAGCATTTCTCCGGGACGGTGATCGCCGTGCGGAAATTGCTTTTGACCTAGAAGGGAAAGCATATTATAGTATATCAAAATACTTGAATGACAAAACTATATGTAATTAGAACTATGACTCTTATGACATTGTATAAATAATTAGAATATAATATAATTTCAATCTGAATCATTAACATTACTGGACATCATTAATGGAGTCAGGCGTTACTTTGCGGAAATCCATCACTATATGGACAGTCAAAAGTTTTACTTAGCTAAGATCCGCGACAAGCAAAACAATAACAGAAAATGTAATGTTTTTATTTTGTCGAAAATTTCCTTGTCCTTCCATCCACATTCGCAAGGTAGAAATTAACCTTGCGAATGTGGATGGAAGAATCGGAAGAGGAAGACCACGAAAGATGTACCTTGATCAAATCGCTGAACTTTTTAAGGAAGTTCAGGTCAAGAGTACCCTTCTACCTTCAACCGGTGGGCTTGCATGAGGACAGTAATGATTGTGGAGGAAGCAAGGAAAGTATGCCGAGATCGTAGCGGATGGAGATCTGTGAGTGTGAGGCAGAGAGCCTACCCTTACGGGAAAGAGACGTGATGATATGTATGTATGTACATACAAATATCGTACTGGTTCGGGAATAGCGCGAATAATAGTGTATGTAAGTGGTTTGTGTATTCGTCACTGTGCAGTACGGTAAGTGAGGGGGGTGGGGGGTACGTACCTCGCTGACTTTCATATAAATGCCCCGGTTGTTCTGTCCGATGTCGAAGTAGAAGTTCTTGTTGTCCACGCGCAGGTGTCGGCCCTCGGGCAGCTCGCCCTTAAACCTGGAATGGTAATCATATAACGTCAACTACGATGTTAACTGACGACCAATTGGCTCAGTGGCGGAGCACCCCGCAAACGGAGTCAACGATCGAGGGTTCCGGTTCATGACATATATTTATCCCGCATCGGAATAAATATATGTCATGGCCTACAGATATTTATACCGAGTCCGGTAACCCCGCCAATCCGCATTGGACAAGCGTAGTGGGTTTAACGTCCGTTCCTCCAGAAATGGGGAGGCTCGTGCTCAGCAGTGGGACCATATATGGGCTGTGAAAAAAAGACTACTATTATTTCAAGAAATTTGATATTATTATATTTTACTTGGCCCTAACATAATAGTTATAACTAATTGCCATCAAAGAATAGAAAAGAAGCACAGCGTTAGTCATACCCTCCGTCGTCGGTGCCGAAGTCGTCGAGCAGGTCCGTGAGCGCATCGCGGAACTCTATCATGCCCTGCGCGGGCAGCGCCACCTGGCTGCGGGGTCCGCCGCGCGTGATCGTCTGCGACACGCGCAGGAACCGCCCGCGGGAGTTCTCTTTCAGGTCCAGGTAGTACCGCCGGTTGTCCTGCAAATCCCGCCAACCGAACAAATAACACTCCTGAACGTAACGAACATACAAATGTGAGGTTTTGAACAGTCAAAAATTCTATTAATCGAGTCAGTGTGCTTGGTTTTGGTCTTGTTGATAGTTGTAGGGGAGTGGAGAGTTGCTGACGGCCAATTTTTTCGGTATAACTTAGTTTAAGTTGTGTGAAAGACACATTATTTATGAAAAACACACATTATTTATTTTTCTATTTAATTTTTATCGCGTATCTTAGCTAAATAAAAATTCTGACTGTCCAAATCGTTATTTTTTCAAAGGATGCATAGCTCCCGTACAGTTCAGTTGGTGACGAATCGATTAGTTATATTAGTTAGTTAGTTAGTTAGTAGAATACAAATATAAAATTTACGAACAGGTATATCCTTCCAATATATTATCAAAATCATAACTAATTTAGTGCTTGAGGCTAATAGGTAATATTGAAGTTATTGCGTTAGTTCTAAATACATTAATGAGATGCAATTGAAACATGACCCCCCTAAACTGATGCGTATAGCATTTTGACTGTTATATTTATATTAATGAATTATATTTTGTATCGATGAATCACTTTATATTTTATATTCAATATTAATTTCTTATGCCAGGAAAGGTGAGTTTTCTTTCGAAAGACGTCAGTCGATCGAATCTTGTTTTTATATAAAACAATTTATTTCTTTCTATTTTAAATATTACAATTAAGAATGTAAATAAAGTGAAAAGGTTTTATTATATTCAAATAAAAAGTTTTAATACATTAGTGATACATTTATCAATGTATAACTACAGTACTGTACCTAACGCTTCATTGTTCTGGGGCAGCAGGCAATTGGATTTGCATGTTAAGGTCCTTGGCTGTAACACGCGCATAGTTCACGACCGCTAACAAGACCTAGCCACGAATACGACTAAAACCCGTTTTATTATTTTATTATTCCCACACATAGGATTTGTGTCAGCAACATGAAAGAATTTTGAGAAATAGAATATCATTTTTTGTTGGGGTATTTTTTCATAGGCGTATTAAATTGACCATTCGAAATTCGAACGGGGTGAGATCAACACTCTCTCACACCTAGGGATTGCAATCCCGCAGCTCATTCAATCCCGCGGGATTGATATGCGGGATTACGCGGTATTGGGTAGTTATGTTATAAAATCATTTAAAGTCTATAGTTAATTTATAATAGGAATTTCAATCCCGCAGCTCATTCAATCCCGCGAAATTGATATGCGGGATTACTCAATCCCGCGCGGTATCCTGCATCTTTGAAATTATAGTCCCCGATCTTTGAAAAATCTTTAGTTTCCACATGTTTTATAACACATAAAATCATGTTCAAACTACAGATTTTTGTGTAAAAATCAACTTTTATTAAACATTTCTTACATAAAGCAACAACGAAATTATTTCTTTTCTGTTAATTAAGTATAAGTAATTAGTAATCTGTTTCCTTTTAAATGTTTGGCATAGTTTAATAGTTTTGTTTAATTTAACTCATACTCCTAATAACAGTTTTATATTTTTAATAATTCAGACTAATAATCAAATCACAACTTTCTCTTGGATAGAGCTACTCGCGATTTACGCGAAAGTTTTAGCGCCAAATTTTTAACTTGCGAAATCCGTGGATCCGCGCTTTGAAGGTGCGGGATCCAGCAGATTAATAAAAGTAGCGGGATCCCGTGGGAATGCATGATCCCGTTTTGGGGGATTGCAATCCCTAGTCACACCATGGTCAACGCCCGTTCCACTTAAAATCCGTGCTAAATAAACTCGATATAATTTAGGACTACATTGTCTTGTTGGAAAACGAACCCATTTCTAATTAATCTCATCGCGTACAGATAGCGTGTAGCTGTAGAATTATTGTTTAATTTCTTTCGTTTCCTCTCCGTCCAGAGGAACCTCATTGTGAAATGGTTGACAAATGAAATGTCTTATATCCGAATAAAGAATTTAAATTTGAACTTTATATTGTTCTTTTTTTATCCATTATTCGGTAGGATTGAATTGCTTCTCTATAATCGCCTTATAGAACATACGTATGTGTATGTATACACTACCACTCAAAAGTATTTGGCCACTTGCACTTTTATTGAAAATACAAACAATACAACTTTAAAAATAATTCTATTATGTTTCATTGTTTGTATCTCACCGCAATATACTTACCTACAGTAAAAAGGTAAACAGCTTATTGCCGACTCGTGGTCATAAAAACAATATAGTGTTATTGTCGGAATTTCTTCGAAGTTAATCTTTGAAGTGGCACATTTGTTTTAATTAAGTTATTGAGGTATAAACAAAACTAGAATGTAAAATAACTACTAGAAATATTACAACATTAATTATCTGATGTCATTTGACCAGAAAACACGCTCGGCGTATCTTAACATTTGAAGTCTGATAACATTTCTTTGTTTTCACGTCTGAGTTTTAACCAATACAACATTGAAAAAATTAGTAGCTAGGTTGCCGAAGCTTTGTGAGGCCGTAGTTGTAAGCTAAAAATAAGTGTAAAGGTGTAAGATTAAGATAAGTGTAAAATACAAAAACTGCAGTAAATATAATGTCTAAAATGTGTGTGCGTGTATGTGTTACCTTGAGCATCATCTCGGACTTGAGCTTCCCGTCGTCGGGCACGTTGTCAGGGCTGGGCGGCCCCAGCGACGAATAGAAGTCGCTGAAGCTGGACAGGTGGTCCCGGAACTCAGCCGCCGTGGACATCGCAAGGAATATTTGACTGCGCCTCCCGTCTGCGCCGATCTGACCAGGGCAACACAACAAAATTATCTCATCAATTTGTCAATATACATTTTTTTATGTGTGACGTGTTATGGTGGAGGCCTCTATACTGCAGTGAACTGCCGCAGGCTGTTATGAGACATACATACATATTGTCACGCTTGTCTCCCTGTAGGGTTAGGCAGAGACCACAGATCTCCATCCGCTACGATCCCGACACACCTCCCTTGCTTCCTTTACATTCATCCATCTTTTTAGGTTTTATAGTACCCGGGGAATCCCGGAACGGTCGGCACGACTAACCTCGCCCCTAGCCACGCATCCTTTGGCACGGCAGACCGTTGATTGGCGGAGAGGAAGGGAAAAGGATAGAGAAGAAATGAAAAGGCAGGGGAAAGAAAAGATGGATTTAGATAGGACGATATGAATATGATACTACCGCAACGGAAAACGAGGAGTGATACGGTAGTAGCTCGGGAGGCCGTGGTCGCGTACCCGTGTACCAATATCATAAATACCGGACAAGCGGCTAGGCAAAGATACTCCCAGACTGACAGCTAGGAAGACTCGTTGTTATGACAAAATAATTTTTTGGGATGGGATGGCGAGGCAAACGTGCAAGCGTGATTTTTGCCTGATGGGAAGCAATCAATGCCATAGACAACTGCGCGTCATCATCATAGAATGACATACGCGTCACAAATGCTTTGGCTGCCTTTAAACACTAGTTACTTTGAAACTATATATATATATATATATTTCGTTACGTAATAACATTACACACCAGTGTTCTGCAAATTCAAAGACATTCGCCGACAACGAACGTTTGAAACGCAATACGATTATCGGCTATCCATTATCAGTTTCCAACGGCGCGCTATCACTCGATAGCGCTTGTAGTGCAGTGGTGTCCGCTTATGTAACACACGCTGCCGGCCGAGCAGGTACACGGGATGCACCTACAGGGTGTCCGGTTACTGAATATTACAGGTCGAATAATCAATAAACGCTTGCTTGCTAATTATTTTCTGCCAATATTGAAAGTACATACTGTCTTCAATTAATTTCATTCATATAGTCACGCCTGTCTCCCTGTAGGGTTAGGTGGAGACCACAGATCTCCATCCGCTACGGTCCCGACACGCCTTCCTTGCTTCCTTTATACTCATCCATCCTTCCTCTCACATTCATCGTAGCTAAACGGCTCTCCGTTCGTCGCTTTTCACCCTTGTGGGAATCAGGACGTGACGGGTGGCGAACCACGTCGCCGTCATTTTTTAACAAATTATATATTATATTTGTACGAATTGTATATTAAGATTCGTCTTCATAGTGTTCAATTCACGCACATGGTTACAAAATGGCGCCACGCCTCACACTGCTGGAGAGACCATAGAGGTTTTTCGTGAATTCATACATACATACATATCGTCACGCCTGTCTCCCGTTTGGGTAGGCAGAGACCACAGATCTCCATCCGCTACGATCCCGGCACTCTTTCCTTGCTTCCTCCACACTCATTATTCTCCTTATGCAAGCCTGCCGGTTAAGGGTACTCTTAACCTGGCATTTCTTTCGTGAATTCTTCACTAACAAATTAATAAGCCATTACAGCAACATCCCCTGGCCACCCAGTCTGTGGGGGCGTACCTCAAAAGTAAAGTCAATGAAACAAACCCGAAGACCATCTCAGCGGTAAAAGCAAATATTGTCCGTGAGTCACTACTTCAGTGATACAAAATACTGTGGTTAGATTCTAAGACTGTACACGAAATAACTTTTAAAAATAAAACCCGCACTTCCGTTCTTCGTAAAAGTTATTGAATGTTTTTTTTATGGGATAGGAGGGCAAACGAGGAAGCGTGTCGCCTGATGGAAAGCATTGATTGCCGCCCATAGACAACCGCAGCGCCATAAGCAATGCGGAAGCGTTGCCGGCCTTTTAGGTATGTATAGGCTTGTTTTTTGAAGGTTCCAATGTCGTATCGATTCGGAAAGACCGCCGAGGGTAGCTGGTTCCACAAACTGCTGGTGCGCGGAAAGAAGTTACGAGAGAAACGCACCGTAGTAGATCGCCACTCATCCAGATGGTGGGGATGAAATTTTCCTTTACGGCGAGTTGTGCGGTTGTGGAATTCGGCGGCGGGAATTATTCCAAACAATCAAAACAATTTATATCCTTTGCTATTTTTTTTTTCATTATTTATGTTTGAAAACCTAATTCTACAACCGGACACCCTGTACAACTGAGTTTATGTAACATTTACATCTCAGTTTCAGGAAGGTAAAACTCAATAGACCCCCGTCACTGTCACATACACTAGAAAGACATATCCTCCACGTGTTGATTTATCTTTGGAAGCACTCACCTCCGCGACCTTGATGAACCGACCGCGTCGGTTTTGCTTCACGTCCAGGTAGAAGCGCTTCGACTGGATCTGCAGCATCTTCGTCGCCAACTCCTGCTCCTGCTGCTGTTGACCTGTTCACACAAAGTATGGAGATTAGTGAACGTGTGTTTTATCGACCGGAAAATCGGATTGGAAATCAGTGATCCGATCTCACCAACGGCTTGATTCTCTGGCATTGCGGAAGAATGTTTTATCTTTTATCGCTTTTACCACGGGAAGTGCTCAATGAAATAATTCTTGCCGCTAAATTCCACTACTGCACAACATGCCAAAAACAAAAGTTTCTGGATAAATAACGATCCAGTACGGTGCGTTTTTCCCGGAACTTCATCTCATCCACCATTACTCTATGGAACTAGCTAGCTATCTTCATCGGTATTTCTGAACCGATACGACATTGCAACCTTCAAAAAACAAACCTACTGATATTTCAAACCTGTTGAGACGCTGCAACGAAATCCCCATCAGCTTGAAGATCAAGGATCGCAAGTAGAACTGGATCGACCACACTCTCTGCCGGAAGCCAAATCATATCCTTAATTTGGAACATCCAAGGCAAAAGAAAACCTGGCCGTCCCAAGCAAACATGGCGACGAATGGTTATAGCGGAAGCGGTAGCATCAGAAAGACCTGGAGCGAAATAAAACGCGTAGCCCAAGGTCGAACGCGATGGTGGAGCACGGTGGATACCCTCCACCCCGCATGGGGGACAAAGGAACATAAGTAAGGCTAGCAATGCATTTGAAATGCCTATGGTTTTGCAGATGTATATGGGCGTTATTCTCCCATCAGGCAATACGCTTGCTCGTTTGCCGCTCTATCCCATTAAAAACAGCGTTGAAGGTAGCATGTGGCAGATGCAACGTTCACGATACAAATGCGGAATCGGTAGTGCGTGAAATGAAATTTCGGGAAAAGCGCACCTTACTGTATCGCAATTCATCCAGATGGTAGGGATGAAACTTTTCCAATTGCCGGACCAAGGCTTTTGCGGATGGCTAAAGGCGATATGCATGCACAAAGAGAATCTACGATCAACGGTCACGGCGGTGTTTTAGCACCGATCGATTTCACTTGAAATCAATCGGCCCTCGCGTGCCACATGCGTGGTGTGTGTAACTGGTGCAGCGCTGATGCAATAGGATTGCGACCGACGTGGCTGCGGCCTGCAATTAGAAATCGGATCGATGTGGGGCGCGGCGCGGCGCGGCTCGGCACGCATCACCGCCGCCCGCCTAGCGAGGTATCCTTGTAACACATAATGTAATACACTTACACGCCAAATGCAACAGTTTTTATTGTTAGCACATTATTGATGACAATAAAAACTGTTGCAGTTGGCGTGTATTATAAAAATATCACGGGACATCCTTCCTAGCTCCTTTGCCAAAGTTTCCATTAAAAAAAAACCGAACATTTGTACAGCCAGCTAAATTTTTCCTCAAGTACAGTTCAATTGAAGTAATGTAAAGATTAAGTACAATCGAACTGTACTTGCGGAAAAATAACAATACAGCTGGCTGTAAATGTTCGACTTTTTTTTAATGGAAACTTTGGCAAAGGAACCTCCCTTGTCCCCTGATATTTTCGTCCCCCCGGAGGAATGTCCCCTGTTTCGTTATGGGATACGGAGGTAAACGAATACCCTGCACAATTCTCCATGAACAAGCGTGGTGGGTTCACGTCAATCTTAAAATCAACCAACGACAAATCTCTCTCTCTCTCTGGCCGATCCTTCATGTCTGAAGTTCGTGATCATCAGACTTCACCCAGCGGTCCGTTAAACTCCTCCATTTATTGCGGTCGGCACCCAATTGGACCACTTCCACGAAACTGGATGTCTTGATCCGCTTCAGTTGGTCGGACCATCCGTCTCATCGGGGATCTACCCCTGGATTTTTTCCCCTCAACATTTGCAAGACAAATAGCTAATGTACTCATCTCATAAGATACGCACGATTTCCACAGTAGAAAATTTGGAGATTGGAGAAGAATTCAAACAATTGAGATACCCTAAAACTAATTTTTGTTAAACACATCATATATCAGGATTTGAATTCAGATCCAGATTCCTGTAGTCATGTTAAAGAGTGAGCCAAGCGGCCTTCACTACTTATGAATTATATTAGAATGAATATTTATTTTTAACTTATACTCGATAGCATTCGTTGAATTCAAATCTTTCCATTGTTTCTTAGAATTGTATAAAATATTTTCAGCTGCTATTTACAAGTGTAGAATAGAATAAAGCTGAGAAAAGCACATCGGACAAATCCAGTTATCAAATTGTGAAATTACATTTCATTCCTCAAACGTCAGTTCGCTAACAACCAAGCTTGTGCTATTTTTTTTTCTTATCTTTTGACAACATGGCAACTCTGGGTAAGGGAAAAATCAATGGGTTCGCGGCAGCAACATGCTAAGGCTTAAGATATATATTATTAAAGTTTTTTACATATGATTTAGTTATTAAAAATATTAATATTATTATTAATTCATTTATTATTTAGATATAATTAAGACTTCAATTTTTATTTACTTATATAATTTTTCATCAATCGTCAACAGCCTGCGGGAGTCCACTGCTGGACATAGGCCTAGCTCGATCTTCGGCTTCACGCATCCAGTTTCTGCCAGCCGGCCTGCGCAGATCGTCGCACTATCTAGCCGGAGGGCGTCCCACACTACGTTTACCGAGACGCGGTCTCGACTCCAGCACTCGTCTACTCCAACAATTGTCGGATCTCCGACAGACCGACGATTGACGATGTAACCGTACACTCCGCTGAGCAATTGGTCAGAGGCTCCAAGAACATTGGAACGGAAAGCAAGGGGAAACCAATGCAACTATTTTCCCAAGAGCCGTCTATGAAGATCACTACCTAATGACGATCACAACCAATCTGTCAAGAGTGAAGCGACTTAGAAGATACATTGTGTCTGTTTGACTTGTTTTTATATAGCAGAGCAGGCAAACGAGCATGCTGGTCATCTGGTGGTAAGCGATCACCGCCGCCCATGAACATCCGCACGCATCCGCATCGCTGATACGTTGCCGGCCTTAGAGATATGGTCGGGCTTGTTTTTATACTGGTGAAGCTGATTGTTGATTGCAAATCTAGCCAAGCAGCATGAGCAACGCTGGTAATCAATACTGCTACGTAAATATTTCAAATATACCAAATTATGTAAATTGCAAAGATATTTAAAATAAGTGTAGTATGACCACACAGGTTTTTACTACCATATGTTAATTTGTAGTGATCTTTGGCTTTGACCATTGTATATTGTTAAAAACGGATCTATTTATTTATTGTATGTATATAATGCTGCGGATATAAAAACTTTATAATATCCATCACTATATGGACAGTCAAAAGTTTTACTTAGCTAAGATCCGCTACAAACAAAACAATAACTAGTCGAGCCTGTATCAAATCCCCGCCAAGCTTTTTTTTTATGCGATAGCTAGGCAAACGAGCAAGCGTGTCACCTGATGGAATGCAATCAACGCCTAAAATACAATAGACATTACAAATTTGTTGCCGGCCTCTGAGGTCTGAGCAGGCTTGTTTTTAAGCTGGGAAGGCATACTCTTGATTGCAAAACTAGTAAAGCTGTTTCTCCACGCTAATAACCAAAAAAGATATGCAATCATTTATATTATTTTCAAGACGTCTGTCCCGCCTTCAGTAGACCGCGAGCGGTACGTGCAGGTGGGTGTTACAAGGTCACACCCCGGTACACCTTCAAACGACTTCTATTCAACATTGATGTATATTCTCTCATTTAACCAACTTGTCGTTTTATCGGTATACGATTACGATTATTACATTCAATTGTGTTTTTGGTACAGTGGGAACATCGTGGATAGTTGAAATCGGTTAAGTTAAACTAACAAAGTGTAATGAACTTACAAAAACCTTTTAACTATAACATTTTAACTACAGTATAGTGTTGTTTTTAGTTTAAATACGATACATTATTAAAGCTTTTCAGTGTAATGTCTCGAAATTTAAGGAAAAATACAATTATTAGTGCTTTTTGCTAACGTATTGCGCCGTAATCGATCCAATCCCACCTTCGTATCATCGCGATGCATTTTACAGAGTGAGGCTCTGGTTAGACATCAACATTTTAGGATAATTCACGATTCAACAAACACAAATAACAGTAAGCACTATACGTCGTACAAACGGTATCTGACCTTCGAAGAGTGCGATGAGATCAGCACCAGCCTCCATTATTGATTCACACACACAAACAAAGACGGCTCTTGAAAAGAAGAAGTCTGATGCAGCGACTGCTGACCAGTTCACCACCCAAGCAGCGGTCTCAAAGACAACATGACATTTGGGTGCGCGCGCATGCGAAAATACAGCGCTAGACACACACCGGTGTCTGCGTAGAACGTGCTAGATCATAATCCCGATAACTAACAAACAGAATCAGTTTTCTTTTTTTTTTTAACTACGACTATATTGTGTCCAATATATACATCTATAAAACATTCACAATAAAAGACCTTCTAAATGGAAACGAAACTAAGAGTGACACTCCACAATATCCTTATCGAATATTTTCTCTATTAAAATTACATACATACATCCACGTTCACGCCTGTCTCCCGTAGAGGTAGGCAGAGACCACGGCACACTTTCTTTACTTCCTCCACAGTCATCGCTCTTTTCGCGCAAGCCCGCCAGTCAAGGGTACACTTGACCTGGCCTTTCGAAAAATCTTCGGCAATTTGGTCACAGTTATTTTTCTTGGTCTTCCTCTACCGATCCTTCTATCCACATCCGCAACATAAATTTCTTATACCAATCATCTTTCCATCCATACACTCTATGTGCCCAAACCATCTAAGCTCCCTTTCTAAACTTTTGTCGCGACATCTTCTTAAATATGTTTATATTACATTAGCACAACTCCAATTTACAATAATATAACATATAATCACTGGCTTGCTATGTGGTTTCAGGCGATAAGACCACGCTATATTTTCTGGTGGGTGTCCTACGACTATAGACATCGACGACATAGACGGAGCAAATACCAGAAGTGGCGATGGGCTGGTCACGTTTCACTAAAATCCAACAACTGCTGGAGCAGACGAGTGCTGCATTCAGATCGCGTTTTAGTAAACATTATATGGAACGCTACCCGGCTGAATAGTGCGACGATCTGCGTGGGGGCAGGGCTTCTCGGTGGAGATCCAGCAGTGAACTACCGCAGGCTATTGATTAATTTTTGAAACTGAAGTTTGACAAATGTTAAGTAGACACCTGCATTACCAGGGGTAAAGCATACTTTGGTTATGTACATCATCATTTGTAGGACAGGGAGGAGGGAACGAGAGGGAGAAGAGATTCAGCCCCTGGCTCACAAAACTCTACAAACGAACCGCATTAACAAATCTCACCGTACATTAATTAAATTTATAGTTAAATGCAATTCGCGAATGCGAGCAACCATCGTGAATAATCGCTCAATTTACTAAAACAAAATTTACATTACTTACCGGAGTCAAAATTATTCCCGCCTGCATCCATACTTTGACCATGGTACTCTGTAAAAACATAACATTATAAATATTTGTACAAAAATGTTACAGTACAACTGAACAATCCATTACTTCAAAAAAAGTACTAGTTTTTTTTATTTAAATAGAGTAAACATTAGGAATAAAACAATTTGAGGGGGAAAATTTCTGTGAAATTTTGTAAAATCACTGATTGAGTGAGTCGCCGCGACACGAGTGCCGAGGACCCATGTTAAGCGACAGGTGTTGAATAAAACTCAATTTAGCATAATACTTTATTCATTGAATATTATTTGAATATACACTTACATATTTATTACACGTAATATAATCAATGTTTTCCGTCGTTTTGATTATGAAACAACTTTTTTACTTTGTTTCATAATCAAAACGAGGTTTGCACGTCCCACTGCTGGTCTCCTTAAAAGGCATGAAGAAAGGAAAAATTTCATCCCCACCTGGATGAATGGCGGTCCAGTACGCTGCGGTTTTTCACGAAACTTCATGCCACGCACCACAACTCTCGCCGCCTTCGGATGTATTTCCGATCCGATATGACATTGAAGCCTTCAAGAACTAAGCCTACATTTTAAAGGCCGACAAAGCTTCTGCAATGCTTTTTTTTAAAGAAGACTAGCGATGTTTTTGATATTACTAGAATTCTTATTAACCATTCCAACTAAGCTAATAATGCTAGGATATGGTTCACATCAATAGATCAGTGGAAGATACGAACTCACGACGTTCAGATCGGCACTGCAGATGTCTGTTGGGCTTAAATTGCTTTCCTTTCGTGTCTCTTAGATTCAGAGCCGATGAGCGAGCATGAAATGTCACAAATGGTGTACTGGATTTTCATTGCAAATTCGCCAGTCTTTAACAGTTAAGTCGTGGAGAAATTTCCACACTAGAGTATAATAAAAAAGCTCGCTCCAATACATGTATAATATAACGGCCTTAATTTTAATTATTTTATAAGGAGAAAGCAATAAAAAAATGGTAAAAGGCAGGGCATATTATTAAAGGACGCGAAAAGTGATCTAAGACCATAATAAACTGGTACCATAACAAAAGAGATAGCCAAAGTAAAAGAGGAAGACAATCTATAAGATGGGTCGATGTAATAAATGCTATAGCAGATGTCACATGGACTAGAGTGGCCACTTCTAAAAGTTCCTCTTCGACTAACGAAGGTTGGCAGTTAGTTTACCACAACTCTCGTCTTCCTTTGTTAGGTGCAGCAGTTGTGGAGCCAAGACATCCTTCTCCGACCAACTTGTCTTTTGCCCGGGAATTTTCCCATCATGATCGGTTGCAACAGTGAAAGTGCCTACTGACAGGAAAAAAATGGTCAAGTTGGAGGAGGCCTTTGTCAATAGAGGCACACAGACAGATGTTACGGCATAAATAATTAAGTAAATTTATGTGGCAATTGTGTACAAAGCCTGTCTAAATGAAAGCTTTTATTATTATATATAGCTTTTATTTATATGTTTCTCACTAAATAACAATATTACTATAAAAATAATATTATTATTAGACTTATTAATCCTCCGTGACCGTCGAAGGTAGAAAAAATGCTTACCTGGGTTGTATCGTGAGACTTGACAGGTACAAATTGCTGCAACTGATCATAATGGGAAATATCGCGGGCAAAAGACAAGTTGGTCGAAAATGAAAGTCTTGGCTACGTAATATTAGGGAGTGGATCGGGATAGCGAGTGCTCCAGAACTGCTGCAGGTCGCGAAGGAGAAGGACAGTCGTGCTGAATTGGCTGCCAACCTTCACTAGTCGGAGAGGCACTCTTAGAAGAAGAATCCTTCTTGAAGGGATAAACCAAGCCAACGAAGGATTTAGGCATTCAAGGAAAGGAACCTCACGAGCCTATCTGTACACAATATGATTGCTTTTTGAATATTGAATTTAACCCACTTACCTTAACCAAACTTGGACGGATGTGCGTCCAAATTTTTACCAGTACAAGTCCATTCACAGAGACTAATATGGGTACAATGACAGTGGAATCAAGAAGCTTTTTTCCGTCTTGCCGTCTTTTTCCGCTTTTATATGATTCTCGTCATGCGATACACTAATATTCACTATTAATTATTATCAATTATATTTCTGGAGAAACAGACGACCAGGTGCTAAGCGTTCACTACAACAAAAGCTCGTAGACACCGGCGGGGCGGTGGGGGCGGTGAGGGGCGGTGGGGAGCGGGCGGCACGTGTAACTCGGACGCGAACCGTTTCGACCCATCCGTTGACCGTCGCGAATCATTACGGCCTTGACAATATGTCGTACACGTGTCAAAGAGATCGAAGTAACGAAATAAATCTCTACTTCATACGAAGTAACGGCCGATTGGCTAAGTGGCGAGGCCCTTCGTCCGCGGAGTCAATGATCGCGGGTTCGATCCCGCATCCGAATATATATATATATATATATATATATATATATATATATATATATATATATATATATATATATATATATATATATATGGATTTATAAATATTTATTCCGAGTCTGGTAACCCCCCCCCCCAATCTGCATTTCCTTTCCTGCCCTTTTCTTTCTTCTCTATCCTTTCCCTTCCTCTCCGCTAATCCACGGTTTGCCGTGCCAATGGAGTCGTGGCTAGGAGCGAGCCTCGTCGCAAGCGTGCCGACTGTCCCGGGATCGAGCTCCGCCGGATATTATGGTGTTTTACCTCAGCATGCGGGGCTCTGCTGGGGATTCACTGAGACGAATTTTAATTTACCTAATTTGTTGAAAAGCGACGTGGTTCGCCACCCGTCATGCCCTGATTCCCACGAGGGCAAGATGCGACCAATGGAAGAGCCGTTTCGCTGCGATTAATGTGAGAGGAAGAATGGATGAGTGTGGAGGAGACAGGGAGGGTGTGCCGGGATCATAGCGGATGGAGATCTGTGGTCTCTGCCAACCCCTGCGACGCTGCAGACGAATACTTTGTCAAGAGTGGCATATTATTTGTCTGTAGCATGAATGGCTCGCACACTCCCGCAGCAAACCGGCGTCTGAGTGGTAGCTTACCTACCGCGCTTCGTACGATGAGCGGCCGAGTTCCGCAGGCCCATCACTCTTCCCCTCTCCCCCCACCCCTCGACTCCCATAAAGACACTTTCCTTGAAGGTCGACAACACGGCGGCGTTGACTGCTTTCTCTCAGATTGACACGCCTGCTCGTTTGCCTTTCTATCCAATAAAAAAAATTATATACATTAAATAAGTTCCCTCTAACACTATGTCCTGGAGAATGACCAGGTCTAAACCAAGTTCAGCTCAGCACTTCGATCTCTTATCGAACTCAAGTTATTGATAAATGATCAATAACAGCAGTCAAATAACTTATCTCACCTATAAATAAAGTATCTGTTTGTATTTTTTAATAGCATGATAATTTAATACGCAAACCTGTTTTTAAGTTTTTTGTTCGTCCATTTGTCGCGGCTAGTTTATAAGACGGCCGAGTCGATTTCACACTCTCAGTAGAAAGTATTATATCGGTATAAAGTCGTCCCAACCAAAAGAGATAATGGCAGTTGAGGAAAACGAAAAAATGCCAAAATCGAGCTCCTGGTGGCCCAACCCAACGCAATAGGAGAGATTAAGGCTCACTGACTTTGTTGGCTGGGGCACATTGAAAGGATGGGGGAGGATCGCGAAGTCAAGAGAGCGTATGTGGGTCGCTCAACTGGACGACGTCCTGTGGGGCGCCCCAAGTACCGCTGGAGAGACACGGGGGAGGATGACTTGCGCAACCTTCAAATCTGCAACTATCAGGGGGTGGCGCAGGACAGTGCACGGTGGCGTAAGATCTGTTTGGAGGCCAAGATTCATGTTGGGTCGCTGCGCCAACAAAGTTAGTTAGTTTTTAATTAAATAAGTAATTTGTGAAAGTTTAGGATAGATCAAAGGACATAAATTCTGAGAGCTCGAGTGAGATGAATTAAATTCGCGTGCTATTGACTCTACTCGACGTAAACTGGCAGAAGTACCTCCAGCCTATTGTGGACTTGAGCGAAACTCTGTATGTTGTATCTTTTTATGTATTCGTTTATTATTTACGGTTAACCTATATTTGTTTATATATGTATATGTGTGTGTATATATATGCTTATATATTTGCTTATGGCTATTACCATTGTTTATTAATATTTTTTTCTTTCTTCTCCATGATTATAACGATAATGTATCAACAACATACATCAAATTATCTTTTTAACACTATCCATCCTACGGTTGTCTGGAAGCGCCATTGTATATAAATATTACAATCAATAAATGTATAACTTTGTTTTCGTTGTTGTGTACAATAAAGAATGTATCTATCTATGTAACTCTCGTGAAATGAATTCAACTCTCGTGCTATTGACACTATATTTTAAATTTTTTAGCAGAGGTAGCTGTAAATTATTCTAAAGTTTATATATCTTATGTTTATATAGTTATGAGTTGACTGTCCTAAAAATATATATATCGTACCCATGATTTTCAAATGTTCGCAAGGTACGGGGTGTTTGTGCCACAGCAAAGTTCTAACTGGTCCACCCATGGTCCACTGGTTATTTAATTAAAAACTAACTTTGTTGGCGCAGCGACCCAACATGAATCTTGACCTCCAAACAGATCTTACGCCACCGTGCACTGTCCTGCGCCACCTCCTGATAGTTGCAGATTTGAAGGTTGCGCAAGTCAATTATATATTGTACCCATGATTATCAAATGTTCGCAAGGTACAGGGTGTTTGTGCTACAGCAAAGTTCTAACTGGTCCACTTAAAGTTATTTTTGTATAGCAATTTCAATTTGATTATATATCAACTATAGACAATAAATGATTACATGTGAATAAATTTAAATATCAATTAACTAACTGGTAACTAAACAAACACAAAGTATATTTAGACTATAAAGTACATTGACATTTAGTGTTATCTTTGTTAACGGAATTTTATAATATTTGATGGCCTCTTATTCATCCGTATTGCCACGCTTTTGGCAACCGCGGTTTCCAAACTTTCGCGCCTATTCTGATTGTTCTTCTTGATATCTCTGATTTTTGACGATTTTGATCGTTTACCTGCTTTTGAGCGAATCGATATATTTTTTTATTAATTAATCGAAACGCACGTAAAGCGCACAATTAGTTTACAGTTTTTTTTTTATGGGATAGGAGGGCAAACCAGCAGGGGTGTCACCTGATGGAAAGCAATCAACGCCGCCCATATACATCCGCAGCGCCATAGTGCGGAAGCGTTGCCGACCTTTAAGAAAAGTGTCATCAAGGGTGAGGGTGTTGGGTCTCCGGAACTCACCGTACGAAGCGCGGTAGCTAAGCTACCACTCAGACGCCGGTTTTCTGCGGGAGTGTGGTACTTCCCCGGGCGAGCCGGTAAATTCATACTACAGAGTAATATTACGCCATTCTTGACGAAGTATTCGTCTGCAGCGTGGTTATACCATTAGTAGTAGTTCTGTTTATTTATTTTTAATGAAGGTTTATTATGAATTTTGACATTCGAGTTTGAATATTTCTTTAATCTATTAGTTATACTTTCCTTCTCAGTTTTAACGACTTGGAGGAGACGAGAATCTGTAGTCGTCTATCGGTTCCTTCTTGAGTTTTGTCAAGATCTGTTCAGTATGACAGGCAAGACTCGAACTCGGTTAGGTTTGATGTAATAAATCAAGCATCTCCCGCACTGAGCTACAACGGCTCCAATATAAACGTAAATAATAAACTGATGGGATGTTACGCGAGGCGCCGTAAATCAAATCCGGTCGGGAAGAGCTGCCCGCCACAATTGTAATTAAAATAATTCAATATGAATACGCTGACAGTGTATCATTGTTCATTGCATTAATATCTCATCCGTGTTTCAGGTATAATATTAATTACTATGGAACATTGGTATCGACAGGCTATGCTAGGAGTTTCTCTGATGGATATTCATTTATTTATTTTAATTTATTTGTGACAATTTACAAGTGGAGTTGGATGGAGCAAAATAGTTCTCACTAGGCGGGCCCGTGCTAAGACCTTCCAATTCACGGTCATTATTCAAATTTGGAATATATATATAAATACACATAAATAAGTACATACAAACATAACATATATATTTATACACACATACATACACATAAAATATACATATCTATACATATATTCACATAATAAAATAACATAAGTGCCAGCAAGTGATGCTACTGCCCTGTAAAAAGCATATCGATTTGGTTCTTACTAAGGATAGAATTTGAAATATGCCGGAGAACTAGTGTCACCGACATAACTCTTCAAGTTAGCAGACTGAAGTGGAGACGGGCTGGACGCGTTTGTCGGAGGACCGGCAACCCCTGAAGTAGACGAGTGCTGACCGCGTGGCGCGATGAGTAGAGACCGCGTCTCGGAAAACGTAGTGTGGGACGCCCCTCGGCTAGATGGAGCGACGGTCTGCGCAAGGCAGCTGGCAGAGACTAGATGTGTGTAGCTGAAAATCGGGTTAGGTGGCGCGTCTTGGATGAAACCTATGTCCAGCAGTGTACTGCCGTGGGCTGATATTAATTGGTATGGATACATAGAAATATAATAAGGGATTATGAGTGTGTAATAAATTTATGATGACCAATTGAATCATAGGTGTGGCTGCCGCCTATGGAGTCAATAGTTGTTGGTTTAATCCCCACAACGGGATAAATATAAATATGGCCCGAGAGATATTTATTCCGACTCTGTTTACGCCAATCCGCATCGGAAAAAGATGGTGGGTTAATGTCCGTTCGTCGAGAAATGTTGTAAAAAAATAAGTAATGAAAAATAATTCCAACAAAGTGAGGCGTACATGTCACGGACACATCATATCATTTCTTTTAATTAGGGCGTTGCTTACAACACAAAATCGAAATTATTAAAACAAATAACACATTCATTCATTTGAATTAATGGCTTTCAATAGATTCAAAATAGCACGGACGATTTCGTCAATGTCACGTAGAATCGAGAAGACACGGAGATGAATCGGTAAAAAAAACATTTATGTTTATATTCTAGTGATACTGCCATATAGTCTATATTTGTCAAAAATAAAGTCTAGTACGGTTCAACGCCCTCTCGCATTATCCGTCTGTTACGGGAGTTTACGAATAATCTTAAGTCGGAATTGAAACAGAAATGTGGGTAACATTAAATCAATTGTCATTTGGAATGTTTTTAAGGAATTCATATTATATTATCCCAGACGGCCTAACCTTTTTTTCCCCGTTATTATCCCGGATTATGCCCGTGCAAAAGGTACCCTCTCATTGGAATTCTCCCATGTTCAATGGAAAGATTTTTTTAGATACACCGTACAAATCAATTTATGAGTTTTATTCGATGTAGGTTCAGAGCCGCCTGAGGCCCAACACTCTCCTCTCAGACATCCCTTCGTATCATCCTTCATCTTTCTCAAAAGCATCGCTACTATAGTGTTACAAATATTTATGGTTACTGCCGTGATACATTCATAAATGTATCACTAATGCATTCACACCTTTTATATTATATTACTCTCTTTACATTCGTAATATTCATATTTAAAATGAAAAAGAAATAACTTGTTTTAAAACTAAATACATTAGTTCGTCTGACGTCTTTTGTATAGACATGTCACCCGTCCGGCACAAAACTTTTAAATTATATTATATATATATATATTTTTATATATATTCATGCCTATCCCCCGCAGGGGTTAACAGAAACCATACAGCTCCATCCGCTACCATTCATCGCAGCGAAACGGCTCTCCACTAGTCTCCATATATATTGAGATATAAAATGTAAAGTGAAAAGTGTTAATAAACTATGAATTAGATATTATATAAATGTACAATGAAACGTAAGAATAAATTAATATCATCAGAAGAAAACCCCTAAAGATGCCGGTGAAAAGATATCGCCGTAGTGGTACGGCTGGCACGCTACATTACTACTCACCACTGTAGTATACACATTGCCCTCCTATCCCATGAAAAAAAACCTACCCACATAGGTTTTTTTTCATGGGATAGGAGGGCAAACGAGCAAGCGTGTCACCTGATGGAAAGCAATCAACGCCGCACATCCATCCGCCCGTCCTTATAAACACCAGATGCTTTTGAAAACACAAGTGTTTTAACCACTGACGCCATGATTCAGCGCGACGCGCCGGACCGCCCTGTGATGCCAATTCTACCGGCGGTCGTGTATGCTCCATATTTCCCTAAAGTACTTAAGTATTTTACTACCTATTTATTGTGATTAACCCACTGACTGCCAGAGGTATTTAGAGCGTCTTGCCCTGAGTGCCAAGGTTTTATTTTGAAGAATACATGAAAGTTTACAAAATATAATTTTATTAAGTTACTGATATAATATTGTTATAGCATTTACAGTAATTTTTATTGAAAAAAAAAATCACTACGAGATAACTCGTAGCTGGCGTCACTAAATAAAACTCCTGTGCTGGCTGCCACTACGAGATATCTCGTAGCTGGCAGTTTTGATACACACGCTTAATACGAGATATCTCGTAGCTGGCAGTCAATGGATTAATAGTCAGGCGTTACTTTGCGGATATCCAATACTATGTTAACAGTTAGAACTTTTACTTCGCTTTTCATTGTCGCGGATCTTAGTTAAGTAAAAGTTTTAACTATACACATACCTATTTATTATTATTAAGCGTTCCAACGTCTTATATCAATAAATTCAAGCACCACTGTCACCAAGAATGACAAGACCACATACATGATTGGAACTGAGCTTTTATTAATTGTACCAAAACATCCACATGGTATTAACCTACCCACACATAGGTATAATGTAACCACCAAGTAACGCGCATGTTCTTTTGTTTTTGTGCCCAACAGTGGGCAGAAAATATCACGTTTTGCTTTGCTCATACAAGACATAGATATCGCACACAGCGACGAACACAGCGTCGCGAAAGCTACCCACGTATCGACGCAAAAAAGCGAAAACGCTGTAAATCACACAGATTTTTTTTAATGCTTTATTGTACACAAAATACGACATACAAGAATTAAAAGGAAAGAAGATGTACAAGGGCGAGCTTAACTCAAAATTGAGATTTCTTCCAGCAAACCCAGGAGCGAAAGAGATAAGATAAGCTGTGAGGATAGAAATAAGTGTACAACAACAAAATATAATAAGAAGATACTTAACAATACATATTCGGATCAGAAAAAAATACTGCATCAAATGGTCTGAGTCTTATAATAGAAATGGCCAATAGAAAATTTAGTGCAGCGTTGAAACTATTTTTGAGTGATCAGATACAACTTTTTCAAGGTTTTTTGGCCCTGGTGGTATGTTTTCATTTTGCGGTTTACTATGTTATCGCTTTTTCGCGGCGTTTCGTAAATAAAAGTTCAGTTTTCCTGTTCATGGAAATTACAAGTTATGTATATTGCATCACGGCAGCCAAACCAGTTGGGCTAATGATACTGGGCTATGTAAACAAGAAATGAAATCGAATTCACAACCCACCATCGTTTAGTGGTTTGAATCAGCACGTAACTTATCAGTACCGGCTAAAAACGCCTTTCATCACCATCTGCAGCATCAGCCTGCTGCGTTCTACCGCTGGACATTGATCTCCTTCGAGACGTGACACCTAGCCCGATCTTCGACTGTGCACATCCCAAAGAGAATGGCTGATCGCGGGTGTGACCCACCTCGCCACAGCTGTGGTTTTTGTATAGCAGAGCAAGCAAGAGAACATGCGGGTCACCTGGTGGCAAGTGATCTGCTGCCGGACAAATATGAAATGTGGCGACAGAAACCCCCTACGCATTTCCATGTGGCAGCGTCAGACTAAATATATATTCACGCCTATCCCCCGCAAGGGTTGGCAGAAACGACAGAGCTCCATCCACTACGATCCCAGCACACCCTCCCCGCCTCCCACACACTCATCCATCCTTTCATCCATTCTTCCTCTCAAATTCATCGCAGCGAAACGGCTCTCCATTAGTCGCTTCTCGCCCTTGTGGGAATCACGACGTGACGGGTGGCGAACTACGTTGCCGTCATTTTTCAACAAATTAGGTATATTAAAATTCGTCTTAGTGAATCCCACGAGCCGCAAGGGAAGATGGAGGTCGGCCCCAGCACAGCTCTGCATGCTGAGGCAAGGCACCATAGTACCCGGGGGAGCCTGATACCGGGATGGTCGGCGCGCCTGCGACTAAGCTCGCCCTTAGCTACGCATCCATTGGCACGGCAGACCGTGGATTGGCGGAGAGGAAGGGAAAGGATAGAGAAGAAAGGAAAGAGCATGAAAGGAAAGAGCATGAAAGGAAATGCGGATTAGGGGGGTTAACAGACTCGGAATAAATATTGATAAATCCATACATATATTTATTCCGATGCGGGGATCGAACCCGCGACCATTGACTCCGCGGGCTGAGGGCCCCGCCACTGAGCCAATCGGTCGGCAAACTAAATATTTAGCGATTTTTAAAGAGCACGAGTCTACGACACATTGCCGTGCCTCTGGACACGGACGCGTTGCCACTCACTCACCCAAATTCTCGAACAGATATCTATTTAAAGATTTTAGGTCAAACTCGAGAGAAATAAAAACGCGAGCGGGTGACGCCTGAGGTTCCTACACAAAACTTTATGGGCGTAGAAGCGAGAAATCTCATTTTAGATTTAGTCACGACTGTATTCAGGAAGTCTGAATCTGTCTCACTCTAGCGCGCCCGACACGAGCGAGAGGAGCGTCGGAGCGCTGGACGGAAAAAATATCCAAAAAACGTCCGAACGTCACAAACGTACGAATTGCAATCTAATGCCAAATTAGTGTTTGCGCGTGTAACAATAAATTACAAAATTGCGATACGGCCGCGGCGGGGGGAGGCCCGCACGAGACGCTCGCGTACACTTGGTTATGTAAGTAGTTCAAGGCGGGTCGTTGGCAGCAGACGGAGTTTCGTTATAGACTCCAACCAGACGTGCAAAAAAAGTGAAACCCACAATTTTTTGTTGCGGAATCGCAAACTCGAGGCCAATCGAAAGAGTCCGACCAGCCGCCAGGTGGCGCTCGCACAATACACACCCGCCGGCGACCGTATACATTTATATTACAGAACCATTTCGGCAGCTAAATAATAAGCAGGGCGGGTGCGAAAGCCCGACGCTTTGCCACTAATGGACGTGGTATATAGACATATTGAGCTTAATGCAAATTTAACGAATCCCGTAGTCAAGCGGTAAATCATGACGTATTTAATTGTATTATATTAATTAAATTGATATTTAATTGTATTAATTTGTGATCAACTGCCAAATCAATCAAAATGGTACGGATATCTATAAAAAATATGACACACTAATAAAACACTAAAAAAAATAACAAACAAAAAATAACACTAAAAAAATATAAACATTACAAGGATATAGCACTAAACCAATCTTTGCTCCATACCTCCATAGAATTTCGTCAAACCGGACAATACAACGCGACCAGCAGTGGACCATACTGGCGGACTTTTACATTAACATTATATAGTCAATGAATTTAAATATAATTTTGTAAAAATTCAAAACAAAATTTTGGACCATAAATTTAGATCTTTTTGTTAAACTATTTAAAAAAACAAATTCAAGAAAAAAATGTTACATCTTCATATTAAACAGTTTAAACATAATAAACAATAAAATTCAAAATACCCATTGCTATTCCAAAATAAAGACCTCTCCCCATATTGAAAATACTAATCATAATTGTTATGTTACACATTCTTGATGATGACATTGGTGGGCTTAGCCACAGCTAACTACTTTCATTAGTAGGCAAGTGCCCTGAGGTACAAGCTTACCCCTAGTTCAGGCACTAGCCTGCGACATAAGAATCGTTTCTCATAATGTAACCTATGTAACTTGTGGTGTCGAGAAAATTCAATCACAATCAACATCAACACAATCCACATATATGCCACTGCTGAGCATGGGCATCTCCATTTCTGAAAGAACGGAACAGACGTCAACCCACCACGCTTGTCCAATGTAGATTGGCAGTGTTACCAGAGTCTGAATAAATATCTGTAGGTCAGACATATATTTATTTCATTAACTCCATGGACTTGTACCCCGTCACTGAGCCAATCATCATAATTACTTATAAATTATTAATAATGTAACAAACTACTATTGTTTCCACTACACTAATATAATAATAACTATTGTTATCCACACATCAATTACTGAATCAATCCCCTTTAAACAGTCAACTGCTGGACATAGCAGATTGACTTCTATCGCTCATAACTGTTAGTCGCCGAAGCCTACAAATAGATGAAATCAAGAAGGACTTCATCTAGAAGATAATTTGCGTAAATTGTGACCTTAGAACAATAGATTGTCCAGGGGCAGGGAAATCACCTATCTATTACAATTTCAATTTGGTTTGATACTTAGGATGTTTAACGAACGAGAAAGACAATGGTACAGACATTATTGGCTTGATGTGAAAAGATCAAGCTGCCAAAAGAACATATATAAGACGACCCTCCCATCACAGTGTTGTGGTTTACCACATATATCATTCTAGCAGCAACCATTGCTGATGTGGATGTGAACATGATTTTAGATAACAACTAAAGAGAATCGGCACAAGACTGTGACCAGTATTATGTTCTCATATCTGAGGCCAATACACACTTTAGATCCCTGTAGGTGGTTAAATTACCATATTTAAGTGATTAGAGCCCATCCTATGAATATACACTGTGCTATATTCAAACAAGGTTGACAGCAGAACAATACAACAAATTAGAATCAAATTGACACTACACACTACACTACATTTTGCAAGTATCAGCATGAATTTATAAACATATCACAAAATAATTATTATGAATATAAAAATTACAACTATAGAAAAAATATTCTCACTCAGGTGCCCGTGATACAAAATGCTATAAAAGGTAACTAATATGAGAAACCTTTTCACATTTTGCTTGGGGGTAGATGGTGTGACGGGCTGATTTCTGCAACTCGATGTCATCATGTGCTTATTTTGCATGTAGGATTTGGCTTGGGGGATAATAGAACTACTTTTGGATCTTTCCCTTGAGCCACTAATCCGAACCTAACTTGGTCAGATAGGAATCTAAGTTTTATGATCATTATTATTTTTTAGAAATTCAGAATGATAAAAATTATGCTAACCGCCGCATATGAAAAAGATCAAAATGTTAATAAAAATCTGTTTGCAATAAAAACAAAATTAGAATATTAACAGCACATAATTATTTTGGAAAACATAATGATACTATGTATTGTTTTATGAGAGAGAGAGCAATAAGAAAGCAATAAGAACAATAAGAAACACACGCCACACAGAGACATCTGCACAAGAGACTAC
This sequence comes from Baronia brevicornis, assembly GCA_031353405.1. Classification (NCBI taxonomy): domain Eukaryota; kingdom Metazoa; phylum Arthropoda; class Insecta; order Lepidoptera; family Papilionidae; genus Baronia; species Baronia brevicornis. Next base: position 254,023 of record JASFAT010000771.1, read on the forward strand.
AAATGTATACTTTTAGTCTAGTTCACAAAGTCTAGCCAAATTTTTTAGTGTCAGGAAAACTCTAGTACTTCATGGAATCATGTGTCTAAATAAGCAAGCTTTGTTTACAAGTAGCAGATATTACCAGTTGTGAAAAAATGAATCAATTGCCTTTGCTAATTGCATAGTACATACACATAAAGTAGCATCAGTAAGAATGCAGTAATGGATAAATTGCCTTATTTAAATTGTGCATAAAGGTTTTATGCAGAGATAATCAAAATTGATAGCTCAACAATCATGGACAACAATCAATATTTGTTAAATGATAACCAGCTGTTTAAAAATGTAGATATATCATAGAGAAATAAATTGTATTACACATACATATCACCAGCCCAATTATCACAATTTATACTCTAAATTTTCTCACTTTTGATAGTATCAAATGGAAAATTTTAAAGCATATGCAATGGATTACTTCATAATTAAGTCAAAAATACCTTTGAAATAAATCAGTTTTCTATTATTTCTATAAAATTTACTCATAGATACCAATTCTGATAATCAGGCTGACAATATACTACTCTGAATCCATATCACCCAATGTAGCTAGCTAATTGAGTTAGCATACCTAAGTGGCATAAGGTAGGTAGGGTGGTCATGATCATCTACTGGTTCCATACACATCCAGTTTTACTAACAAGGGTGGTTGTTAGGATATGGATCTTTACAACAAGCATGGAAAATTGCACAAGGGTGGTTAGGAAAACTAGATGTGTTAAGATGAATAATAAATAACCTTGGGGAAGGTTTACGTTCCACAGTGAAGTTCCATTAACTCAAGATCATTAATTATACAAATAAAAATCATACAATACATAAAAACATTTGAAAATTATTATATATATTTGAATGTGATAGATTTATCTCAGAGAAATGGTGATAATAGTAATCAATATGCAAATATAAATCAAATAAGTGGAAATTACTAGAAAATATAACATCTGTGCCTTGTGAGAGAAATATAATAAAATATAATAGAGGATAAAACGAAATAAATGTGAGTGTCCAATCAAAAGAATATGGGAGCAAATACCAATTGAAGGGGCATTAGCATCTACATGAGAAATAACTAATTTTACTTTTGTAATGTTTGAACAACTCGCCATATTTTAAACACAATCTAAATGTTTTGTTTATGTATAGTCAACATTAAACATTTATTAGATATATTATATAAGAAAACATATCTTGTAACATATAAACTAAATTTTATAGAACCAGACTTCCCATTACAAGTTTACTCAAGTATTAAGGGTACTTACAAATAATTAAAATCCAATACAGTTTTAATATAACAAAGAACTAAATGTTCAGAGTGAGTGATGTAACTATGAGAGTCATAACAACTTACTGAAACAAATCTTGAAGCTGCAGTCATTCACCTGCAAAAGTATACATTGTTCCAGGATGGCTATAAGGAGAAGTTACTCTGATAGCAGTCTTTAAAGATAATTACATACATGTTACATCTTCATACCTGTTACATGTATCAGGATTTTAGATCACCTTTATCAAATTAAAAGGTAGCCCTGCTCCACAATGAAAAATGAACACACTATATTTTCTTTGTCAATGAATCTCTTGAAGCAGTTCAATTTTTATTGAAGTTAGCAAATCCTTTGTTCTTGTCATGTGATGAATGGCAAGACACCTTCACTATTACACAACACACTGCACTCAGTTACACACGAATATGTTAGCACTGTCACTAGCGGTTGAACATTTGCAACTTGTAACAAAGAAACTACACAGATAGGTTATCTTGACAGCTGAACAGCTGTACATCCACCGACTGCGAAATCCGTAAAGGATAGACAATACGTGGGTAAAAACGGCACCGTCTCGGGAAAGTAATACGATTAGTGAGGTCATTGGTCAGGAATACGTGTCTCAGATGTAGGCGCGGCCACTGACCTGTGCTGATACCGGCGCATACAGCTGACGCGACGACTGAGGCTCAGGAGGCCCTAGAGGGACCGCTACGGCCCGTAAACTACGTCGGCCCCCGATACCGGCCCACCCGACGACAAGAGGTCCCAGACAAAAAAAATCGATAGGTCGTCAACCTCTGCCGGTCGTAGCGCCAAACCAGGCGGGCCGCCGGACTGTCGCCCGCCTCCGCCGGGCCCTGCTCAAGGAACCCTCCGAGGCCTCAACGCCTGAGATACAAACCCGAAATCGCCATTTTGAAACGGGAACAATGAGATATTTACTTTTGGACGTTAGCACGGCAGCAAACGTCCTCCGTCACGAAAAATTAAAACGGCGCGAAACGTAAAGCGTGTCGAACGCTACACTGCACCAAAAAAATACGTACTCTGACTAGAAATTCCTTCGTCACCGCTGCCGATATCCGACATCTCAATCCACACCGATTTCTACAGGCAATCCGCCGATCTTTTTCACAACCACCTCGGACAATTCAAGTTGTCTATGATTTCAAAGCTATCAAAATAAATTTCTTTATGCCACCTTACGTAGTCCAGCACAGGTAAAAAATATAATTGCAATAATTAATAAAAATTGTTCCCAAGTTGCAAAATTTGACTAATAATTTCGATGATTCAAATAGCAAATTATACATACACAACAGTTAATACAGATTTAAGAAATACATTTCAGGCATTCTACAATACAGTTGTCTATGTTTTGTTTCTTGTTGTAAATTCTATAATAAAACATAACGAATGTCAAATGTCAATTAACGATTTGCCACAGATCATTGAATGTATAATGTATATGTTGCAAGGCTAATTAAAAACTAAATAAAGTTTTCTATATAAAAACTAGATAAACTGTTATATTCTTTAATTCTGAGTAATTCAAAAAAAGTCAAATATCATAAATACAGATCTGAAAAATGTCATACGTATTTTCACTATTGTAGTACTAAACAGAATAATACTAAAACCCATAATTTTACCATTTAAAAAGGTGTATACACTAATTTAGCGTTAATAGGTCAAGCATAGCAACAAGTCAGGCCGTATATGGAAATCTGTTTTAATCTCTGGGCTGGGGGATCTCAGTATCGTCTTCTTCTCCTTGACAACATACAAAATCGGGCTATTCGTATTATAACCGATACGACATTGGAACCTTCAAAAAACAAGTCTACACTTTCTTTAACTTATTTTTAGAGTAATCATTGCGGTTATTTAATTATAATATACATATCTGTTCAAGACGAAGATCGAGTTATCCGGCATAATTACATCAGTGACATTATGTTTTTATTTCATTTTTATAATCTTATGTTATTATCAGTTATGTCATTTGGTGGCTTATTGCTCAATATAGTTTGATTAAGTGAGGTGACATGAAATAAATGCGTGTATCTTTTTAAGTTGACTGCAAATGTCCATAGAAGGTTTTGGTACAATGGCCAGTATTTTATTAAGACTTGATATTATTTTACTTGCCCTGGCATAATGTTTATAGATAATTGCCATCAAAAAAGAGAATAAAGAAAAACTTTGATTTGTTATGGATGAAAATCACAAGTATTGAGTTTTTAATAGAATAGAAGCTAATACAAACAATCCAAATTCTGGAAAAAGAAATTGATACTTTTTATAGTAAATATCATAGACCTCCATAACATTTGAGGCATTGCAAATTCCTTGCCGGTCTTTAATGGGATATTGTTCGTTTAGCCGCACGGCGTTAGTGTACGCGGGTGACGGGAGGTGGCGCGCGGTACGTACCCGATCCTCTCGCGCCCCAATCCGCGAACCGCATCCACTGGAGATGTACGTACGTAGTCCGAATCTACGCGTACACGCACGGCGTTAACATCTGTGACCATCGCTATATTTTCGTGTTAACTTAACCAACATGCAAATTGGTGGCGCCTTCTGAGGCCAATAAATATATAAGAATCTCAGTGTGGGCAACACCTCCAAAAATACTTAAATGTAGTTATTGTTAAATATAGTATTGTTCAGTAACATGGCAGATCGTTTTAATGTTGCACCATTCGTGGCGGGAAATTTCGATGAAATCATAGTGCTGGAACGGTGTATACTAAGGTGCTGAGGGTTTTTACTGTAAGAAAGTAGTTTATGTAGGTAATAAGTAATACCAAGTGCGGATCCTGTAGCAAATTGTATCAAGAGGCCCTTGGTTTAGTTTTTTTTTTTATTTATTTATATATTCACGCCTATCCTATAGGCAGAGACCATAGACCTCCGTCCGCTACCAATCTTTGTAGCGAAACGGCTCTTCATTAGTCGCTTTTCGCCCTAGGTTATTATGTTTATGGTATTAAAACTCTTACAATATTTTCTGGATTCAATTTAGGCATTCTGCTATATTTTTGTGGTGTGACCAGACGAGTTTTAAAAAATATATTAAAATTCTAAGACGTAGTTTTATATTTCGATATAAACTCATTCGTTGTATGTATTGTAGCTATATTAATGTGAAAAAAATATTTTCACGATCCTATCTGAATTGATACTTTTTTTTACGGTCAGAAGCGCGCGGGGCCGTAGCATTTGATACTCTTGTTACGTGGCGTATCCCCCAATGAATTATATCAGGAATGATGGGAGAGGGACACGTAGCGATGGTCCGGTTCACATTGTTTATGGAATATAAGCTCACCATACACATAAATAATATATTGAATAGACATTTAAAATTTACGTCGATGCTGGGAAGTTATATGTACTGTGCGGCGTGCACGTCATCATCGTCATAAATTCGATATGGGAACCTAAGCGACGTACAAGTAAGGGGGCGGTGGGATAGAAAGGGAGAGGGGGAACGGTGGGGGGTGGCTAGGCAATAAAACAACAATGTAATATTACAAATGACTATATTTTTGTCACAATTTTCCATACAATGTTAATAACTTTTTACCTTACTGCTATTTTATAATACATTACTTAAATATTATTATGTTGTATTTCATTATTTAAAATTCCTGTTTAATTTCTAGTTACATTCAACGGAGTCAGTGACGGATGAGACGTCCGCAACTTCCGTTGAAACCTCACGGAGGACCGACCGCGCAAACTTTAAAGAAATTTTGAAAAACCTCGAATTTACTTCATTATGATACACTAAAATGTAATTCGATTAGATCTTATGTTATACTAAAATATTTTCTTGCTTAGTTCACTAGGAGATGTATCGTTAGAAACTGTACAAACATACCAACTTTATCGCTAGCGTACATATATATATATAATATAAACGGACACACAAACTGATTTCGATTAAATGAGAATATGCGACGACATCGCTCAACAGTGACAACAGTGTACCAACTGTACAATTAATCAATCAATCAATTAATTAATTAATAATAGAGATAAAGGTATCGATAAATTGTACTTTATATGCGCGGGGCGGGGGCGGGGGCGGGGGCGGTTCGGGGCGCACTCTGCCGGCGACTAATTGACTGACTGCACAACCGACGTGTGACCTCCCACCTCCCAACCTCCCACGGCCGCGCCCCCCACCCCGCGTCCCACTACCAGAAACAAGCACCGTCAATGAAATGCGAGACGTTTGAGTACGGCCACCGAGACGAGGAAAACCCTTAAAAAAGTCAACGGCGAATAACAAGCGAGTACAAAATACAATAATAATAATAATAATTACAATAGTTAAGTATCAATAAAATTGAGCTAGATTCAAACTCCGTGACCGGCGCGAACGCTGCCACCGCAGCCTGGCTGCGCACCGAGCGGCGCGTAACATTTAAGTACCCACACGAACCCCGACACATATCACGATCACTAACTACATCGACTGGTAAAGGATTAAGTAGATTTTGCGTAGAGCGTCCATTAAAAGTTCAACAAAGTGTTATTATTGCTTTATACCGAGAATACAATGTAAAGTTATTGCTTCGTAGCTCCTGCATCGATTACGTTTGGCACGGCAACACTGCGCTGGGGGCTGGCGGGGCGCGGACTGACGGAGGGCGGCAGACTGACCGACTGACTGACTACTCACAACCAAGCGCCGGCGGGCGGACCCCGACGCGACGCGCCACAGCACCGCACGACCTCCGAGCGCCGACACACTAATTACACCCGTTGCGGATGCGGATCACAGGCTCACACATGTACGTATATAAAGTTCAATGTGAGTGAAGAACAGAAAACGGCAAACGAAACAATTCGATAACAATTGTACTAGGTATTTAATATTAGAAGATAAATTTTAAAATTTCATAATATTGCCACAAGTTTGAGTGAATTTTACAAAAATATACACACTGTACAAATAGTTTGAGTGACTCAATGCGTACACAATGGTCGACCCTAACGAATTGCCCGCTGCGGACACGCACGCACGCGCGCGCGCACGCCGAGTATGGCAGTGACCGACTTGCAGCACTGATCGGTAACCATCGATGTGTACCCGGTAAACTGACTTGGCCGAATTCGACTCGAACACAGTGGTAGGTGTTTCTGTCAATAATGATAAATATGTGGACAGGACAGGACAACTTCCACTTTCACTAACATTCGCGACAAGCAAACAATAACAGAAAATAAATGATGTGTGTTTTCCTGCGGGATGAAGTGGATTTCATCAACTCTCCACGCACCAACCACTATACACAATACCAAACACACACTACCACTTTTCCACCTTGCAAACGACACGTTTTTCACCTCAACAAGAGGCATCTTCAGGTAGTAGACTCTACGAAAGACAACCGTTAAGTAACTTAACGGTTGTCTTGTTCGGTAAGTTTTAGTTTAAGTTCCAGGTAAATCCACTTCATCCAGCAGGAAAACACACATTATTATTTTTCTGTTATTGTTTGCTTGTCGCGGATCTTAGCTAAGTAAAAGTTTTCACTGTCCACATAGTAATGGATTTCCGCAAAGTAACGCCTGACTCGTCTTAAAAATGATAAACTCTGTTTGACGTACCCACTAGCAGTACCCTAAATTGGATCATAATTAATTTAGCTATAATTATGATAATGGAGCCAAATCGTTGCGATCACGCACGCACACTATCCGCAGCGGTTACAGCTATGGAGGCCACGCACGCGCACGCACGCGCACGCACACACAACCAACTGTACGAACGAAACGTATCCGCTCCGGCCGCGGCCGAGACTCACTGACTGTTAACGTTTGTTATTAGTCAATATGGAGACGATAGATGCAACATACACATACTACAAGCAGTAGATTTATATTTTAAGCGATTAATAAATAATAAACAGAAACCATTCTATGTATAAAAGCTACTTAAATATCTGATAATGGCGTTTTAGGGCCTAATCATATGCGTCCGCGCGGCTGTACAGTGAGATTACACGAGATCATATGCATCCAATTACACAGTCCTGCAGCCGCTTCATATAAGTTAAGCTGCACGGTCGGGACGCATCACCTGTTTAGGCCCTTAAAAAGCCATATATTTATGGAAAATACGGTTTCTTTAACCCATTGACTGCCAAGAAAATTTTGAGCGTATTGCCCGAGGCATCGAGAATTTATAAAGAAATCATGAAAATTTTCAAAATATAACAATACAGATTTAGAGTACTGCAACGGAATTTACAGTAATTTTTATTGAAAATAAATGCACTACCTGTACACACCCACCTGGGGTACAATCAGATGCTGCCTCGGGCTTAAGTATAAACTTGTACACAATCTCATTATATGACATCTTTCAATATTAAGGTCACCGGAGTCGAGCCAATATAAAATTGTACATTGCCACGTGGATGTGTACATTGGTCCTATGAGCCGGATCAGTGTGCACATTTAGCTGGTGTACAACTTTGTGCTGGCTCACACTACGGTGACATTAAGATCTTTCGATATTAATGCGAAAATCTTACCAATATTTTCCTGACACAAAATGTTGCTTTGCCATAGCAACCCAATTGTGCATTTCAACCGCTGGCATTGTCGATGTATACGGCAATAAAAAAAAACGTGACCAACTGTATCAATCTAAACTTACAGCACAAACTACGCGATATCCCGTAGTCGGGAGTTCTGGTACACGCTTACTGCAATGTATGTCGTAGTTGGCAGTCAATGGGTTAATTTTCAAATCACCATGTAGCAATTATTAGTAATGACTGTACAGATGAGATAAGACAATTATGTTCAAACCCGACAATTCTGTATCAATTCATGACCTCCGTACATCGACGGGCACGCATCGCGCGACACGGGCGTGTGCGTGCGTGGACATGTAAACACTAACACTAACTCGTTGATAGAGACTTACGCTAAACACTACACTAGTCGAACCTCACCCACACACAACTCCGCTCCACGTACAAACTGCCATACAAACTCGCGCACCGATAGGAAAGTCGGACGTCGCTCCACTCAGTCGAACGGTTCAGTGCGAACGGCCTCTTAAAACACTACGTAGTGTACAAAACGAAAATACAACAGTAGACACGCGCCGAGAGACGCGGCGCTCGATTACAACTACACGCCGAGGTCGATTCGAGTGAAAACTAAATACATACAACTAACGATCACAAGTTATTCGAGAAGCTCGCGGCACGCGCGCGGTAGGCCGTCGTTCGATCCGCAGAGATCACGCGTCGGCCATCCTCCCACCTCCCTCCCACCTCCCCTCACACACGCAAACACACACACGCACACGCTTACCTCTTACGCTGAACGATCAACACGAGTAGAACTACGAGAGAGACTTATTCACAATGCAATGAATGCATTCTGAATGATTTGATTCGATCCACGATAGATGTGATGATTGGTAGACTTAGAACTGTACACATCGACCAAACGCGAAACGTGACAACTATTCAAAAGCAATCACACGAATAATCAAATTCGATTGAGATCTATTCAATGCATTTTAGTGTGACGGCAAAAAGTCGCGGTGCAAAAGCACCGAGTCAATATATTTAACAAATAATATAAAGTTTGACTAATCTGTACTTAAATTGTACTTATTTACGATTGCGTTCATTGTCTTTGAACAAATTATTGTTGTTTACAATAAATATGAGCGCATGTTAGTGATTTGTATAATTAACGGCAGCGGTTCGAGTATCGCTGAGAGGTTGGCCGACGCGCGGCCCGGCGTCTCTGCTCGCTACACGTATGCCTCCAATACATAAAAACTCGTTACAATATAAAAGCGAAACATATAGAAAAACATGATTGTACATTTAAATAAAGTATAATATCAAAAAAGCGTAATAAAGCACTCGTTATCTACACACGCGAATGTGTCGCGAACGAGCCCGCTCGCGACACACAGCGGCGCCGCTCGCCGGGCGGACGCGCACGTCGCTGCGCACGCGTACGCGCCCACGCGACGAACACCCACCATCACTTGACGCTTGAAAACGTTGAGCTACGGTTAAACTGAGTATGTAGTTTTTAACAATTATTAACTGACGAACATGTCTGTTATCGATCATCTAAGGGCAAAATCATTTATATTGATAATAAAAGCGCCAAGAATAATACTACACGGGACATAGGATTGTGATAGTTTTTGATTACGTTATAATAATTCATTGGTGTATCAAAAAATATCATTACGGGCACTTTCTTCATATATATCGTTAATAGTTTGCTTTCCTGTACCGTCAACGGGCACGGGCGTAAAACAAGAGTGAATTTGATTTAAGTACGAGCCTTACTCAAGAACCGTACCGGACTCGTACCGGTACGTACGGTACGGTTGTTGAGTGACGCTACGGTGCTCGCACACGCACACATCTGTGGCGCACACCGTTTGCGTCGGTCAAGTGACGGTGGCTGGCCGCACCGCACGCGGCGCTGCGGACGTCCGGCACGCACGAGCAACAGGTCCGCGAGCGGCGAGCGGCGCGCGCACACAAAAACATGTTTTACGATAAAAATATCAGTACAGTAACGCTAAACGCAACGGCGCGAACCCGCGCACTAGTAATAATAATAATAAATATAAAATAAAATAATAATCTTAAACAATCTTAAATACCCTGTTGATTTCATTTTTAAACTTATCATTTTCCCTCTGATTGACGTAAAATAAATAAGAACGCGTTGGGGCGGTGTGGGGGTGTGGGGGGATCGCACACACGGCGTACGTTACCTTTCAACTACGAACAGCGTTTGTTAAAAAGTGTATTTTGTTAAAAAGTAAACACCTTCGGGGTCCGGTACCGTCAGCAACATTATTACACGGCATTTATATTCCGAACACCATGCACCAACCCCATGTTGATCGCGTAAATACAAAACCACGTTTCATTGCTTTTTCTTTTGTAAATATTTATTTTATGTTTTAATTTCTTTACAATCACACTGTTACCAAAAATTACAACGCTACAACCAAACCTCTCATGCACGTCATTTTAAAGACATTTATGCTCCTGCTCCAAGTTATTTAGACAATGTCGGTGAGCGGTACGGACCCCCCCCCCACCGCCCCCACGGCGCCCCGTGCACCACCACATCGCCCCGCGGCGCGCTGAGCTCGAGCCGCCGACCACACACACAAACACCACTAATATATATATATATATATAAATTCTTTCCAGTAAACCTATCTTTAACGTATATGTCTTTCTTACGTATGTTATTTCGTTTTTACCTTATATTTTAATTTATATCAATCGTTTGTGCAAATGATAAACGCGATTTTTGTACAACCCCCTCCCCCCCTCGTTCTGCACGACGTCGCAGCGCCCGGCATGTCGCCCGAGCCCACGCTCCCGCTGCACGTCGGGAACCCCGCGACACACCCAAAGTTAAATAACACGGATATTGTAAATAAAAACATCAACAACATACAAAAGACTTAGAGAACCGAGGACACCCGAGACGAACACCGCAACCAAATATTGAACAAGGAACCCCCCCTCCCTCTACCGAGTGCCCCGTGTGTACGTCACGCTCGCCAATGAACACGCGACCAAACCCAGGAGAGGGCACATCTGATCACTCATATAACAAGTAGCCTTACAATAAGATGGCGCATGATTATTAAAATATAAGTTTGTTATATAATATATTAAATTATGCTACGACAACACTAGCGATCCGAACCTATGTAACTGTTTCGGTAACATTCAGCGAAGCGCGCGGCGGGCGCGGCGGGCGCGTCGGGCGCGGCGGGCGCGGCGGGCGCGGCGGGCGCGGCGGGCGCGGCGGGCGCGGCGGGCGCGGCGGGCGCGGCGGGCGCGGCACTAAGTACGTACGTATAAAATGCTTAAATTGAACCGTCAGGAGCGCGCACGACCGACGCGACGCGACGCGCGCCCCGCGCCCCGTTCCACGTAAACCTAAATAAAAAATACACAAATATTACATCTCGTAGGCCATTTTGTGACTTAGATAAATACGCTCGCTGCGGGGCGGAGGCGGGCGGGCGGGCGGGCGGCGCGTGCGACGCTTGCGATTACAAATTTGACTAGCCGACACGAATTAGTAACTGACTAGAACACGAAACGATTCATTGGCAAGACTTTGACCTCCACCACCTCACTATTCGTCCACTACACGCCGACACTACGCGCGGCAGACGCGGCACAATCACAGACTATCCGAATAAATTAAGTACGACGCGTCGCACACACACACATACACCCACCCCCACCACTCCCTCGCCGCCCGCCCGCCCAGCTCGCCCACACTTACAGTTAAATAAACCAACGATCACCCAAAAATAGGAAAACACTCAAGTGTGTAAGTACAAAACGTGTGATGTTCTAGCGATTCGGTTAAATTAACAACATGGAGACAACGTGTGATGGACCGAAATAAATACATACAATATTTACAAATAAACCCTACAAATTAAGCTCATCGGTTCAAGAAAACATTCCATTACATCACCAACGGTTGCTTGACCACGAAGGGTCGCGGGCGGGCGGGCCGAACGGTGCCGCGAGCCCCGCCCGTCGACCCTGCATCGCTGGCTTCGCTTTTACCTTACGACCTCACTCCTCATAGCGCACACGCATGTAATGCAGCTACTCAAACCGATCATTATCTACCCTACTCGTCCACTGCACTCGTCGAGCCTTCACTCCGTGTTAGACCGCAATGTATTCGAGACGATCACTGCCACCGGTCGACACGGCTCAAGCGAAGCACGTTTCTGTCTGTAGCTCTACTTGCATCCTCCCACCGCACATTCACATCGATGCGCTACGAAAAACGTCGTCAGCGCACTAGTTAGAGTACACGCGCACGCGCACGCGCACGGACGAACAGTCGAGGTGGCCGGAGGCGGGGGCGGGGCCGGCGCCGCACTAACAGAAGCCGCCGAAGCCCACGGAGGGCACGGAGGGCACGGAGGGCACCGACGGCTCGCCGTTCTTGTGCAGGTCGATCAGCGGCGGCGCCGACAGGTAGTGCGCCTGCGAAGCACAAACAGAATAATCAAAAACAACATATACAATAAATGTGTATATATATATATATATATATATATATAATTTCTTAACCGTCTTAGTGCCATACATTTTTTTGCAATATATGTGAAAAATGCCAAGAATAATTACCCTTCTTTTAAGAAATTTATTTATTTACTGAAAAATGAAAAAGTTAAAAAGTACATGTATGTTTTCCAACACACTGACGCGGGAGTCACTACCGCGCATCTGGCACTTTTAGAAGAAACATACAGGCGCGCGATCGCGCTCCTTGGCATTAAGACGATTAAAAAAGAAAGCGACGTGGTTCGCCACCCGTCACGTCCTGATTGCCACGACGACGAAAAGCGACTAACGAATTTGGTCTGCCACATTAAGTTTCGTGACAAATCATTTTAAATGAATATATTTTTTATACTTAATTCATGGTTCACAATTTTGGTCACAGTGACTTCCACATAAAAGGTCACATAAAAGATATATGCTGTCGCGGACTTTTATTTACAACTATTCAAGACAAACGTTTTTTCGTGAAAGAGTAACAAACATACATACATAAGCACAAACTTTCGCATTTATAATATTAGTAGGAAATAGAGAGTAGGATAGTAGGAAGTAGGAAAGGATAGTAGGAAGTAGGATATGATGTTATTTAAGTTTTAATTTTAGTATTAAATTATTGTATAAAAAAGTGTCACGAATGAAGTTTTTAATTTGTATATATTTCAATAGAATAATACACGAATACAATAAAATAAAAAAGCGGTCGCAGAACCAGGCAGGCACACCAGCAACACAACAGAGTGCGATAAACGCATCTAAGCTTGTATTAGTGTGTGTGTGTGTGTGCGATTATGAACTACGTACGCACGTACGTACGCACGTACAGTACGGCAATGTAAAGGTCGAATGTACGTCAGTGGTTGCGAGCGGGCGGTTGCGCGGTACCTGTTGGTGGTGGGCGGGCGGCGGGCCCGGGTAGCCGTTGTAGTAGGGCGCGTTGTAGGGCGGGTAGGCCGGCGGGCCGTACGAGTACTGCCAGTCGGGCAGGTAGCCGGGCGCGGGCCGCATCAGCTGCGTGCCCCACCCGCCGCCGTACCCCACGAACGCGCCGCCGTATCTGTACACACAACACACACAGAACCATGTATAAATTCATGTTTGCAACAAATGTTAGTTTGCGCGGCACATATATGGTCTATAGATATTTATTCCGAGTCGTGGTGGGATGATGTTCGTTCCGGGGAGGCCCGTGCTCAGCAGTGGAATATAAATGGGCTATGAAATAAAAATTCAGATCTATGCCTGTATGCATAATACAGATATAAAATAAAATGACTAAATAACGCCGGATGCGTCTCAGATGCATTGTCGGCAGTTTGTAAACACATATGCTTGTCTCTTGACTGCCCCCTATGTCCACGTATGTGCATACGTGGGAACACCGCAGACAGTGGTTGTCAAATCGAATGGAAACTATTTTTATTGCGTGTAGTACGATAACGGAACTGTGCAGCTGGGAGAAAAAAATATAAAAAACTTCTCTAAAACATTCGCCGCAATAAATCCGACATAGTACGCACGGAGATGATACATCTCTTTGTACAGATAATGGGTCGAGCCTATCGGACATCCTGCGATCGCCAACAGTTTGGGACGCCTCTTATCCTTTGCGCTCGAGAGGCGACTGTCAGGCACCACGTTCCGCGGAGGAGTGACCGAGAGACTTACCTTAGAATGAACTCTGCTCATACTATGTTTCTTAAAGGTATAATATAGATAATTTTTTGAAATATAACATTTTTGTAAGTTAACTTGTGTATACAATCACTATGTGGTAGCTGTAAGTACGCGCCCGGCTGAAAAAGGTGTCGAGGTTGATATTAACCTCAGTTAATATCAACTTTTATTAAAAAGAGCAAAGAGGCAAGTTACCCATTGTTGGCGTAGGCGGCGCCGCCGTAGGGCGGGTAGGGCGGATACAGCGCGGGGGCGTAGTCGGGCAGCGCGGGCGCCGGCTCGGGCGCGCCGCCCTCCGCGATGGACGGGATCTGGTCCACAAGCGACTCCAGCCCCGACAGCGACTTGGACGCCACGTCCTGCGGCTTGACCTTGCCGCCGCCCTCCCCGCCCCCACCGCCGCCGCCCTCGCCCCCCGCACCGCCGCCGTACTCACTCGGCGAACCTGCACGCAACGCGCATCAACATCATCCGTCATATTTCGTAGAGTCTACTATACCTGAAGATGCCTCTTGTTGGGGCGAAACACGTGTCGTGTACAAGATGGAAAAGTGATAGTGTGTGTTTGGCGTTGTGTATAGTGGTTGGTGGGTGGAGAGTTGTTGGCCGATTTTCGGTAAGTTTTTGGTTTAAAGTTCCAAATAATCCACTAAACCCAACGGAAAAACACACATTATTAGTTTTCTGTTATTGTTTTGCTTGTCGCGGATCTTAGCTAAGTAAAACTTTTGACTGTCCATATCGTCATATTTGTAATAACGACTGACTTTTTCATTTCGACGCAGAATACCCAAAACGAAGACATGTCAAAAATATTTTATTGCATATTCGGATCGGATAAAATAAATGATCCGAGTCTCGCAGCCCTACGACCGATAGAAAATGTTGTACAGCGTTGAAACTGACTGTTTTTGAGTGATCAGATACAACTGTTTTCGAAAATCTTAAGTGTCTTTAGCTTGATGGTAAGTTTTCATTTTGCGGTTTACTATAATATATTTTCAATTTTTGCGACAACCCTCCTCACCTTTCTAAAAGGACTTGTTTACCAAAATAACGCACTGAAATTTTTCAGCAACTAACAAATAAGTGATGGTCAGAGTTCGGAGTGTAAGAAAACCTCGACCATGAACGCCTTGGGGTTCATAAAGGTGTAAATAAGTTAAGAAACGCAAGCGACTTTTGACTCAAGCGCCTAAGGGGTAAGGTTCATGGATTGCAATAACGCAATATGCTGGGCGGACCCCAGTTTTTTCAGATTCCTTTTGTTGTCATGTTTACATCGAACTACAGTGATCGAGGCCAAAGGACGATCCGAGCTAACGAATACGGAACGGTGACTGTGTTTTGTGATTTCGGGTTTGTCAACGTGATCCAAAATAAAGGAAGCCAAGGATACATCGGCGTTGTAATTACACCAAATCGGAAGCCCACAACATAATAACATGTACTCGTATGTCCGTATTTGTCGCCTATACAATAATATATCTGCTGACCACGGTACAAAAACATTCGATATTTTCAATATCAAAATAGATCACAAAATTATTGTTATTCTTCTATTTTTATATTTCTTTCTTTTTTAAATTTAATTTTATGTGTGTAATTTAATAGTATTTAATTATTACATAAGTAACCCTATTGTCAAAATGTAGCCATGCTGTGCGCAAATTTAAACAGTTATAGTCCGGGCGTTGTTATGTTTATATTATATAGTATTCTTTAACCCTTTCGGTACGGACGCATTCTATGCGCCGTCCCCGCTGACCGAGCGGTCGCGGCAAGCGTCCGTACTTGCGGAACAACTGCGAGCATCCGTCAGACGCACAATACCACGCTATCTTACGCAGAGCGAGTGCAGGCGCTCGTAAAAAAAATGCTTAAAAAATTATAACATAATGCAATAGAAAATATTTGCTCATTTCGTCAGTTTATTATTAGGCAGCGTAAAACAAGTGCAAAATACTTGCGATGGATTACCATGGAGATAACACATATATTCTGCTCATGAAGAGTCACGAGTGACCTAAGTCACCGTTCGTACATAACGAGCGTCAGGCGTTGGGTGACTATAGTCACCGCTCGTACAGAGCGAGCGTCAGGCGTTGGGTGACTATAGTCACCGCTCGTACAGAGCGAGCGTCAGGCGTTGGGTGACTATAGTCACCGCTCGGACAGAGCGAGCGTCGGGCGTTGGGTGACTATAGTCACCGCTCGTACAGAGCGAGCGTCAGGCGTTGGGTGACTATAGTCACCGCTCGGACAGAGCGAGCGTCGGGCGTTGGGTGACTATAGTCACCGCTCGGGCCGAAAGGGTTAAGATTGTAACTTGTTTTTGTGCCTAATAAATAAATAAATAAGTTAGGAAAAATAAAGAAAAATGCAAAAACATAACATAGATAAAAAGATTTTTCGATAGAAAATAGAGGTTCCAACTGACCTGGTGCGTGGTGATCGGCGGGGCGGAAGGCGGGCGCCGGCAGCGGGGAGAAGGCCGCTTCGCCCCCGCCCGGCGGCGTCGCCCTGCCGACGACACAACATTGTTTTTTCATTCATTCATTCATTCTCACGTGAGTGAAACGTGGCGAACATTATCGTACAACTACTGCCAGAGGACATCAGACGGGTCTTCACACGCATTTCATAGTGGTAGAGCCACGCTGCAGAAATACTTTGACACGAATGGCATAATATTTGATTGTAGCATGAATGGGCCGCCCGCCCAGGGAAGTCCCACACTCCTGCAAAAAATCGGCGGCTGTGTGGTAGCTTAGCTACCGCGCTTCGTAGGGTGAGCGGCCGAGTTCAGGAGGCCCAACACCCTCCCCCTTCTATTTGTTATATTTTCGATTTAAGTGTAGGTGTATGTGGTCCGTGATGAGGTGAAGGTGTATTTGGGCCGTGATGAGATGTTGAGGTGTAGTAGTACGTTACTATCATCATGGCTTAATTAATATAAATAAAAATATGGTCTCCTGTGGGGTTCTGATTTCGGCTGTACAATATTTGTTGCTATTCCTAAACAAACAAACGTTCCGCTGTCGCAAGTCAACAGACGCACGAGACATCGCAGGATCCGCGGCACAGACGTGGGTGCCGCGTCACCGTGCATCCACACCACTAACTGTACCATAACACTATAGAGGCGAGGTCAATGTTTTGCTGTAATACAGGCTCAGTGTTAGCACAACGACAGCGGCTAATGTAAGTACTACAATTAATACTTAGTAAAAATAAAATATCGTGCACCGACCTGTTGAAATTGCTAGGGTACATGGAGGGATGCTGGTGCAGCTGGTCTAACCGAGGACTGTCTGCCACGCCGTTGCCTGCAAGTACATATGTGTTCCAATTTCATTATCTCTATATATAGCTTTAGAAAAAGGTCCTGCTGTGGTGGAAAATGAAACATCCTGTCCCCACCAACTTTGTATGTCAGCAAGAAAAGCTTCCGCCTGGCTACGACCTGAAAAGGCCTACATGGAGATCTATTAACGGACTTCGTACACAGGTGGTCGCACCGCAGTGCGAGGGGTGTGATTGTGAGGTAACAAGTCAGACCATAGAGCAACTACTCGACTCTATGGACTGACTTGTGTCCATGGTATAACTCTGTCTAGTGTACAGACAGGTATTTGAAGTTTAATAACCAGTGGTAGTGAACTTGCAAAGCGATTCAATTATAATTAAGTAAGTCATTTTAAACAGAATTTACGGATGCGTTTTGGAAATGTTGCCGACAAGCACTGAACTCGTCACGCGGGTCCTCGGCGAGTCGGTGGTACTGAACGTGTTAAGCGATAGTTCTTTATGGATTCGGATGGGTGGGGGTGGGGGTGGGGGGTACACGTTCTAAAAGCCTGCGTTCTGTCCGGTAAGGTCGTGACATCACGCAAGCGGTCGCAGTACCTTGGTCCTGCTGGTAATAGTCCTGTTTGTCGGGCGTCGAGTAGGAGAGGCGCGACTCGCTCTCGTAGAGCGCGCCGCCGAACGTCGCCCCGCCCATCGCCGTGCCGCCCATCGAGCCGCCGCCCACCGCGGCGGGCGATCCGCCCGGGTTCGTCTGTTGGACACAAACAACACGTTGTAACTAACTATCCACTAGTAGACTCTCGACAATTAGAAGTTAAAGTGACCTTTCTAATACTAAATAATAATAAAATAAAACTAAAAGTTCGAATTATTAAAACTAGTATTTATTGAAAGCTACTTATGACACAGTCTACGCAATCCCATACATATAAATCCGTTTTGTAGTAATGGCTACACTGCAATCGCATACGATCGCCGGTGTGCATATGCCGAGTGTTTGTGTTTGTGTTTGTGTTTGCGTGACAGAATTTCGAATCACCGCGTACTTTTGACTATTACGGATTGCTTTTCTCTTCGAATTACCAGGTGTAGTAAAAACCAGTAAATTTTGAATTTGATTAAACGAGGGTATTGGTAGGTACCCCACAATTACTTCGACATCGGCGAGACGATTGCTCGTTCACCTTCCACATACTGTTAATCAAACCATAAAAAAGCGTGAATGACCTTGTTGTAGTCGGAGAGCGAGGAGTTGCTGTTGCTGCCGGGGTGCATGTCGGTGCTGCCCATGGGGCTGGGGTCGCGGTCGCGGTCGCGCGGCGGCTCGAACTCCAGCGGCAGCGGGGAGACGGGCGCGGGGGACGCGATCGCCGCGCCGATGTCGCCCGGCAGCTCGCCGCCGAACGCGGGCGCGAAGTGCTCGTACCCGCCGCCCCCCGCACCGCCCCCCGCACCGCCGCCGCCGCCGCCGGGCGTGCGCGGCGCCGGCGCCGGCGACGAGTGCTGGCTGTACGGGGTGCGCGGCGAGGGCGTGTAGCTCAGCGCGCCCGCCCCGCCCCCCGGCGACGCGGCGCCGAACGGGGTCGCCGCGCCGGCGCCCGCGCCCACGCCCACGCCCACGCCCGACACGCCGCTCGGCGCCGGCGATCGCGCGAACGCGCTCTGCGACACCTGCCGACACGTCATGCATCACTCACAACGCTGCCGTTGCTCACCGATGGCCGCAACAATTAATCAATTAACTAACCTTTCGAATTCCGCAAAAATGAATTCATGTCATACGACAAAGTTCCCTAAATTACCGACGACATAAATACATGTACAACTAAATATACGTTCAAACGTTTAATTATCTCATATAAAC
The DNA here is from genome assembly GCA_031353405.1 of Baronia brevicornis. Lineage (NCBI taxonomy): Eukaryota > Metazoa > Arthropoda > Insecta > Lepidoptera > Papilionidae > Baronia > Baronia brevicornis. Next base: position 273,339 of record JASFAT010000771.1, read on the forward strand.
GCTGCAGTCCACATGAGATAGACCTCTTCGAAGAAGCGCTACCTAGCCCGTTCTTCGGCTCCACTCATCCAGTTCCAACAATTTATATCCGTTCTTAATGTGAGGATATAAATAACTGATCAGCACACTACTACACTTTTGTATATATTCAGACAGATTTTTGTGTTGACAGTTGAAACATCGAGATTTGGTTACACTAGTTATTCTGTGCGTGGACTTCCTCACAGTACTACCACTACGCTTCATTGTCGCGACTCTCAGTTTTCCTCGGATGCCCGTCCGCGTATGTATACCCGCCGCCCGCCGCTCGCCGGAGCGGGAGGGCTAATGAAAAGTTGACAGTAGTGTACCTGCGGCGCGGGGGAGTGCGAGTACGGGTGCGGCGACTGTGAGAAGCGCTGCCCGGGCTGCGGCGCTGGGCTCGGTTGCTGGCGGTACGGCGCGGGGCTGCTCGCGTACAGCGGACTGCGGGCCGCGAACGTCCGCCCGCCCCCGCCGCCCACGCCCACGCCCACCCCCGCCGGGGAGCCGTACGGCGCGCGAGGCGGCGACGGACCCGAAAACGCCGCGGGACTCGATGGGAATTGCTGATGGTATAAAGTACAAAAAAATAATTAATGGTAACAATGTCGTGGCAAGCCAGAGAGTGCGCTGCAAGTTATCAATTTCCAGCAAATACATGCCAACTAAATCTAGAAGTGTAAGTCACCGAAATATTTTGACAACTCAAAATATTTATATTGCTTAGTAAAGAATTGAAGAAATCTATCATCATCAAGAACGAAATTCTACATCGAATTACCGACAAGCAGCAACAGGTCGGTCGGTAAGCCTGGCGTCACGATTTGAGCGGCTTGACGTGAACCATTTCCTAACACAAGCATTAGTACATTACTTGGACCGGTTAAGAAAAATTCTACTAATATTAAAAAAAATATTGTTAGCCTTCTTTAAAAAATGAAGTGAAGTGGCAATGCACTGCGCACGTTCGCCAGAGAACCGCGAGGACGTGCGACGTGCGACGTGCGACGTGTGTCGCGTGTCGCGTGTCGCGTGTCACGTGAAGCGAAATTACTATATTATTATTCATATTATTAACATAGTCTTAAGGGTTTGTTTATTAACTTATCAGTATATGGATCTCAATCTTGAGAGAGACATCTCAATGTCAGAGAGTAAAGGTGGAGGCGCATGACGTGAGAATGCAGAGAGGTAGAGAGTGTGGCACCCACCTGCGGCTGCGGCTGCGGCTGCGGCGTGGCGGTGAGGCGCTGCGGGCCGGGCGAGTAGCCCTGCGAGCGCGGGGAGGCGTACACGGGGCGCGGGGAGGCGTACCCGCGCGCCAGCCCCAGCGCGCCCACCTCCATCGGAGAATCCATGCCGCCCCCGCCGCCTGCACACACATTCCTACATTAACAACTTATACGAAACTTCTTATTTTAATAATTAAGTTATGGAGAATTGCAGACATCGATATACTATATCATACGCTGACTCCAACTCCAGTAACATCATTTGTGTCCGAGCCACAGTCTTGCAACGAGGCCCAGTTTCAGCGGTGAGCGATTAGTACGCTCGTGTCGTAGCTTTCCGTTCGCGTGAACGCCGCTGCACGCCGGCTGCCGATGGCCGACGCTGATATTGCACATTAACGATATGAATTTTGACGTGTCTGTATGTCTGTCTCTGTCAATTGCTGCGGCAACCGGCGTATAGGAGACCTGTGTACTCCTTAATTTAAATCTATTCTAAATCACACATTTCCGCAGAGTAAGAAACAAAAATAAATAATCTTAGATCTACCCACAACCCGTCGCATGAACCAGTTCCTTATCCCTTCCTTCATTTCGCCTTCCCCTCCTATCACTTAAATTTCCTTCTCCCATTATTCCACTGTTTAAGCTAGGTCACACACCTGCAACGTTTTTAGTATGATTACTATCAGGTGTCGTGGTTGGTCGTTGCTCACATTCACTTAACGTGTGCGCATCTAAGGGAACGTGCACGCACGTACAACAAACCACGCATACATGTCTTCTCAACTTGTTGTGGGAGACTCCACAGGGGCTATTTATATATAGTTACTTCTTTTTATATCTGGTTACTCCTATTTACATCCAGATACCTCTACCGTTTACCACGTATCAATGTCATACAATTATATTTACTAATTATTGAGTTTATTGAAACTACTTATTCACATTTTCTGATTTTATCGCAGCAACTGAAACTAATGACGAAAATTATAAAAAATGACCTCACTAGTGACGTCACATCTAACCTTAATTCATAAAAAAACGTTTGTTCCAATGAAGACTTCACCCGAATAGGCACCCATATAGACAATATAAACATATGAATTATATCCATCTGTTGTAGCCAGAAATACTATTTAAAATTACCAGTAAAAATAATATTGGCCCACCGTGCGCCGAGGCCGACTCGCACCAGCACCACCACACCATACGACGACACAGCGGCCCCCGCGAGCGACAGCCCGATCCCCATCCCAATGCTAAACCGGCTCATGTTTAATATATTAAATATTAAACAGGTGGCACCTGTCGCCTTCGTTTGTTGTGCATTCCATGATAATTTCATAAAAATCCTCCACACCATCACATTCAGTGCAGTTGGGAGATGTCATGTTGCCCATCATGTCAGACTATTAAGAGTACTGTGGCCTGAGCGGAGTGTGAGTGAAATTTTTAATTTTTCTCAGCTAATGGTACGTGATGTTAGTTTTACATAATCTATTCAGAAAGAATGTAATGAACAAGATAGCTGACAGAATTAATGAAAATGAAAGATCACAGTGTAATAAATGGGTATATATCAAGTGGTGGAGAGCGACCTGCGTTGGGCGGCTGGTAGTAGGGCGAGCCGTCGGGCACCTGCTGGTGCTGCTGGTGGGGGTGGGGCTGTTGGTGCTGGTGAGGGTGGGTGTGGTGGTAGAGGCCTGCCAGCGCGCCCGGCGACGGCAGCTGCTGGTAGTCGCCCTGCGCCGCAAACTGCTGCTCGTGTGGCAGCCCCAGCTGCGTCGCCAGCATGGGGTTACTCTGCTGCAACAAACGACAACGTCGAATATATTCTTCATTATTTTCATTGAATATTTACAGATCACATAAAACTGCTGAACATTTTCATTCTATATACTAGTAGCTAAATAAAAGACATAGCGGTCACTCGGTGGCAGGATTGGATTATAAGTAGAATAATCCCTGGGGCACGGCAACCCATTATCAGCTTCTTCCTTTTGATCACATTCAACATCATACCATTCAAATCTTCAACGACAGCAATCTCATGGGCGGCGTTGATTGCTTTCCATCAGGCGACACGCTTGCTCGTTTGTCCTCCTATCCCATAAAAAAAAAAAATCTCAACCAACGACATGATTCTTTGGCATTGCTGAGGGATATCTCATCCCTCAGCATCTTTTACTGTTTACATCCAATAGTCCAGTAAAGTTTCAAAGACAAACGTGCCGAGGGCAGCTGGTTCCATAGAGTGGTGACTCTATGGAACCAGCTGCCCTCGGCTGTCTTCGGAGGTATTTCCGACATTGAAACCTTCAAAAAATAAGTCTGCACATTCCTTGCACGCGAGCAACGCTTCTACAATATATATTGGAGTCTTGTAGATGTCTATGAGCGGTGTTGATTGCTTTTCTTCTTACCACAATAACTCTATTCACTCACTCTCACTTTATTCTACCAATTCTGTGTTTTAGTGTGTGGTGTTTTAATTTCCTTCATACCTGTTGCTGTTGTTGTTGTTGCTGCTGCTGCTGTTGTTGTTGCTGCTGCTGCTGCTGTTGCTGCAACAGGAACTGCTGTTCCTCCGGACGTATCTTCTTGGGCCGCCCGCGCTTCTTCTTCGGCGGTTGTTCCCCGTTGGGGTCGAGCGAGGGCGGCGGGCGCGGCGCTCGTGGTGCGCGCGGCGTCGGCGGAACTATCTCCCCGTTCTCCAGTTTCACCTTCTTGGGGCGCCCTCTCTTCTTTTTGAGCGGCACCTCGGTTCCGTCCTCTAGAATTATCGTGTCCCCTGGTTCCGGTTCCATTGTTAATCTGAAACATTGATAAGGTTTTCATTTTGCATTGAATAGACAGAACTCCCTGGACATCACTTGGGGAGGCCTATGCTGAAGAGCAAGACGTTTGTTTGATTGTAAATAAAGGCTATATTTATTTTATTTGTATTAAATGCCTTTGTGATATTTATAATACACACGCACACGCACATACACATATATTTTTTGATTGTAATATTCTTTTTATTGTACAGCGTATACAGATATTTTCTTAAACTTGTTTGACGTATTGCAACACACCGAACTCAGTCTTAATTGCGCCTGAAATCCCTGACCAAGTAGTACGCTAAACAAACCGGACCGCGTTATCCATATAAACATATAATTGTAATGTAAGCAATGCGTTCTTTTAAATTTATTTTCAAGTAAAAGCCTTCTGAGCCTCTCAGAGAGTGATTGCACCAAATTATTGTTCAATAAATAGCCATTTTAATTAATAATCATCACCATATATTTTTCTCTACCTAACATTTGTGGCTAAATATATAAAATACAATATTCAACACAGAACATATTAATAAATGAACTGATCGTTGTTTATATTTTATATATTGGCCGTGTTCCGCGTTCCGTTCCGTTCCGTTCCGTTCCACGTGGAACTCAGCAAAAAGTAAGTCTGGTTTTCTCAAAAATTGACTTACTTTTTATCGTTTTGTGACAGCCATGGAGTCATTTTCTGTTGCCTGCAATATTATAATCGTATACAAACATGAATCATGGTAAACACACTAGGCATGCATATCTCTATGGCTGTTGGACACAAGGAACACATATGGCGTATTGCAGTAAAAAGTAAAATAAAATTTAAATTGAAAATAAATTTATTTCATATTTCGGATTGTAAAACGCTTGAAATCTTAGTGAAGGGCGATTTAAAATAAACTGGTAGCTCAATCCACATGTACAACTCGTTATCAGGGCGACTGTTATGTTATAGATTATTAAAAAAAAGTTGTTTATTTTGCACAGATACAAACTTAGCGGAGAATGGAAAAGCAATAAAACAGAGTAAGAGGCTTTTTTCAAGTGATGGTAAGCAACCACCGCACCACCGCAGATCATGAACGGCCACAATATTAATGATAATGTAGATGCGTTGCCCACTTTACGGGAGGGATGTGAATAATTGGCGGGAAAGAAGGAAAAATAAAATAAAGTGGGGAAAAAATTGGTCATGGCAACTCTTCATATATTTATAATTTCATAATATTCAATATTATGATTTTCAATGTTTTTTTTTTATTATAAAATCAAGTGAATCTGTCGGCGTGTTAGAATTAATATTATTAATGTTTAATTATGTCATGCCATAGACAAAACTTAATTTTTATATGTATTGTGGCGCCATCCGTTGGCAGGTTATGTAACAATAATGTTGGTTTATATAAAATAATTGTAATGATTGTAATTTGTGTAAAATAAATTATTTAGTAATATGTAAAATGTGTAGATGGTTTAGGCACACAGAGAGGATGGATGGAGGACAACTGGCAAAAAAATTTACGTTGCGGACGTGGATGGAAGGGTTGGTAGGGTAAGACCACGGAAAAAAGGCCAGGTCAAAAGTACCTTTAACCGGCGGGCTTGCATGAGGAGAGTGATTGATGAGTTTGGAGCAAGCAAGGAAAGTATGCCGAGATCGTAGTAGATGGAGATCTGTGGTCTCCGCCTACCCCTACGGGAGACAGGCGTGACGATATGTATGTATACATGTAAAATTCATATAAATATATATTTTAAATACTAAGGTGTATTTTAGGAATTGTTTTGCAGTAATTGCGTTTGTTTGTTAAAAAAGGTACTGTTGCAATGCTGAAGCAAATCTATTTTAATATTTGTTACCACATTTTTAGTTCATTGTTTACTGTCTTTGTACGTCTTTTCGATTTTGTTTGTAGAAGCTGAAAATTGGTCGGCACGAGATTCATTCTAATTCCGGCGGTTGCGCTGACATATTAACAAGGTGTTGAAGGCTGCAGCAATAAAGCTGAACCAAGGCCTATTCTTTGGCACATTAACATTAATTTTAAATCAATCCAAAAATTTGTGTAGTGGTTTACTCTAATTTTTTCCCTAATTTTTTATTGTGATCGTTTTTTTCTTCGATGGCAATTATTGTCAAGTAAAATACAAAATTATCAAATCTCTTGCAATGTAACTAGTTCGTTTATCACGTTACGTATTGACAAAATGGTGGCTATTCTACCAAAACCTTCTATGGACTCTTTCAGTCAACTTAAACAGTCACGATACACGCATTTATTTCATATCACTTCAGTTATACGCCTTAATCAAACTATATTGCATAATACGCCACCACAATTAAACAATATAACTGATAATAATGTAAGATTATGAAAATGAAATAAAAACATAATGGTAGTGATGTAAATTGGCGGGAAAAGATATTTTGATAGTTACTTTTGATGTTGTTCGTATTGGACCTTGATAAGACAACTAAAAAAATGGCAGCAGTGGTTGTGGGGTGTGGAGTTGTACCTGCGTATCTCCATCTCCTCTTGCGGGCGCCGCGAGGTGTTGTCCGGGAAGACCAGCTCTGCCTCGTCCACGTGCGCCACCAAGCCGTTGAGGTAGTCGCGGAACTTCTTCAGCGCCGCGTAGAACGGCACCTTGTCCGCCGCGCGGGGGAGTTGAGCACAGCGCGCGGAAGATGACGGCATCACCCACGTGTACTGGAAACGACAGTACATGTACACCCTGAACGAGGGCCCTGCGAGATCATCGGCGGTCGGAAATCTACTCATGACCCTGGGTTTTATCTGGATTGTCGGAGTTATTATATATTTATTATATGTATATAATAAATATGATACCAGAAGTGTAAAGTGTAAAATGCTTGTCAAACCAACAAGAACCAATTATTACGGAGAAAAATTAACAAAATTTCTAATATGGACAATCAAAAGTTTTACTTAGCTAAGATCCGCGACAAGCAAAACAATAACAGAAAATTAATAATGTGTGTTTTTCTGTTGGATTAAGTGGATTTAGTGAACCACTTTTCGGTTGTCTTCCGTACAGTCTACTATACCTGAAGATGCCTCGTGTTGGGGCGAAACACGTGTCGTTTACAAGATGGAAAAGTGATAGTGTGTGTTTGGTGTTGTGTATAGTGGTTGGTGGGTGGAGAGTTGATGGCCGATTTTCGGTAAGTTTTTGGTTTAAGTTCCAAATAAATCCACTTAATCCAGCAGAAAAACACACATTATTAATTTTCTGTTATTGTTTTGCTTGTCGCGGATCTTAGCTAAGTAAAACTTTTGACTGTCCACATAGTGATGGATTTCCGCAAAGTAACGCCTGACTCTAATAGTTACCTAAGATATTTAATAAATTTGAACTGTTAAGAGAAAGTCCGGAATTAAGTAAAAATGTGCTGAAATCAAAACTGAAGAACTTATTTCTTGGTGAACTATGATTTGACCAGTAATTGTTTCAAACATAGTATATATTGTTTCAATATATAGTTTCTGTATAGTATGTAATCGTGTGAAATTAATCGCGTCTAGCCATCACAGATAAAAGTTTTGGAAGTATATTAATATAAGTACATAGGTTATGTATTTTTTTAAAAAATATATGATATACAAAAATCCGAATACGGGGATAGAACTCGCGCAAAATCCAAAATGGCGGAAAACAACATGGCCGCCATACAAAATTAAAATCGTAATGTATGGGTCGATTTTACCGAAATTTGGCAGAAGTCCCAAAGGTTCGCGTACCTTTGCAGGCGAGCCTTGAAAGCTAATTCATTCATATACAGCGGGAACGAAGAAACTCACAGTGTTGGTCCCGGCGATGGTGTCCGGCTGCTTCCCGAAGCAGAAGTCCTTCTTCCCGGAGAACACCTCGTAGATGAGCTTGCCGTTGAACACGGCCACCTTGGGCCTGAACGTCTGCAGCTTCTCGAGCAGCAGCGCCGAGCCCTCCTTGATCTCGCGCCGCGTCAGGTCCGCCGAGCCCTTGGTGGCGCGCGACACCATGTTCGTGAACCCGATGCCGAAGTTCAGCAGCTGGGGAGCGGACGGCATCACAAGTTAACACGACAACAAATGTGATAGCGAGTGACCAAGTAGATTTGATTACACACGTATCTCTCTTATGGAAACGATGGAAAGGCTTTTTATTCAAGGGAAAGTTGAGGGGAAAAGATCCCGGGGCCGGAACGTAATTAGATGGATTGACTTGATAAAGTCCGTCACTCACACTCCCATCCATGAATGCTCACAAGGGGCTATGGACAGAGAGAAGTGGGGGTGCATTGTGGGACTGGCGCCAAAAGACCCGACCGGCTCATGATCGCGACCACTCTGCAAGGAGTAACTGACTCAGGAGAAGTGTCTCCTATATGCATCAGCTATAACGTATACATATATAGCGTACTCGAACGAAGCAGTACGTATTATATAATAAGGCTCTAAATGCATCCCCGCAAGGGCGTGAATCCTTCTTCCATTTACTTATTTGGACCCCGGGCCAAGGATTCTGCTTTTGCCGTTTTGTGGGAGGTGTAAAACATTAGAGAGAGGAACTTTTGGGGCTAAGCTTTCACCTAATGACATAGCTCAATAGCAAAGGTATAATTTGAAAAATAGTCCTCAGGATGATATTTACCCGAAGTAGTCGAATAGTTTATGCTGGCTGGGCAAATTGCTCCCTCGAAGCCTTATATTTTAGGATTAAACACGAAAATCTAGAAACATGATTTTTTTTAATTGGAATAAGGAGGCGAATGAGCAAGCATATCACCTGAGGAAAAGCGATCATCACCACTCAAAGACATCTGCAGCATCATAGTCATCACAAATGCTTTGCCAGCATTTCAGCCATACGTATATTTTTTTGGTGTAAAATACCCTATCACGGGGTATGGGAGTGAAATCGTAGACCGAAATGTCGTCACGACGGTTCAGGCTACATTCCCCTATCCTCGACTGGACTCTATACAGCCTCACTCACACGTGGCTGCGAGTGCTTAACGCTTCTCTTTTTTTGAAGGTTCCACTGTCGTATCGGTTCAGAAATACTGCTAAAACAGCTGGTTCTATAGAGTGGTCTATGTGAAAAAACGCGCCGTAATGGACCGCCACTCACACAGATGGTGGGGATGAAACTTTTCCTTTCGGCGAGTTGTACGGCAATGGAAAATTATTTTCAAAAAAGGAAGGTCATTCATTTAAGCATCAATAGCTCAGTCGGTAAGCCTTGGACTTACGATCTGAATATCGTCAGTTCGTATCTTCCACTAGACTATTGATGTAAACCATATCTTAGCACAAACATTATTAGCTCAAAATAGCATTAGGGGTAGATCTTTTAAAAAAATGTTATTCAGTTCGTGGTTTAAGTCAGCAAAGTTACCTTGTAGTCCTCGTCGGCGCTCATCTGCTCGCGCGTGAGGCCTGACAGATAAAGGCACTTCCAGAAGTGGTTCCCGGGGCCCGCGTAGTGGTGACCCTTGTACGCCGCGAACAGCCCGGGGTTGATGCCGATCTGTCGGTGCACCGTTCACACAACTCATATCAACACCATCGAATAATAACATTTAAATTTTTTATAAGATAGGAAGGCAAACGAGCAGGCGTGTCGCCTGATGGAAAGCAATCAACACCACCCATAGATATCCGCAGAAGGGTTGCTTGAAGGTTCCAATGGTGTATTGGTTCGAAAACACCGCTGGAGATAGCTGCTTCCACAGAGTAGTGGTGCGTGGATAGAAGTTTCTGGAAAACGCAACGTACTGGATCGCCACTTTTCAAGATGGTGGGGATGAAACTTCTCCTTAAAGCGAGTTGTGTGGTAGTGGAATTCAGCAGTCGGAATTATCCCGAACAATTCCTCGGAGCACACAATATCAATTGTGGCAAACAATATCAATTTAATTTTAAGAGATACTCATCTCTAACCACTACACTCCACGTGACAAGTACGTACTTAAAAAATATCTTTATTAAATTTAAAAATACATTTACTCAGAAAAGCGAAAACGCTGTTAACGAAACGTAAAAAAGAAAAAAATTATTTTAGTTTATTATACTATTTATTACTATTAATAATAATATATTATCTGTATTATACTGTATTATACTATTAATAAGGACTATATATATATGTTTAGGGCGGATACGGCCCGTAGCGCATTGCGCCCGTAGCTTGCGGTGGTGCGGTGGTGCGGTAGATAATGGAGTGGCGATCGTACTCACAATGATGATGTCCAGGTTCTCGGCGAGGTGGTCGGGCAGCGTCCGCCGCGCCACCTCCTCCTCGCTCATGCCGTTGAAACGGTCGTGCTTCTTGCGCTCCTTCACCGGCCGCACCAGCGCACCCTCCATGCCCTCCTGCTTCAGCTCCATGCTGTAACAAACGAACAACACGTATAAGTACTATTACCATCATCATTATCAGCCTACGTCATATTGATGTTCATAGGCCTTCCCGAAGGAACGCTACCTAGCTCGATCTTCGGTTACGTGTCCAGTCTCTGTAGTGAAAACATCTATAACATATATAAAAAATCTATGGTTTCACGTCAGCAACATGCTAAAACTTAAGGTATATCTATAGATATGAGTATAGCTATAGACATACCTTAAACACAGTTAATGTGCGCGCAGCTGCCTACGTACACACACCACGCCAACACATTGTATATACCCGATTGTATGTGTGTGCGTTGGACGCTTCACGGATGGATAAAGTCTTGTGAGTCGCGCCAGCAACATGCTATATTAATAGCAGCATTTAATATTACAATTAGTTTAAAATTTCAAAATACCTCTAATTTTAACCCCTTAATATTAAGTTTTCACTTCTGTCGGCAGTCCTCATGACTGCGTCCGATTTTTTTTTATTTGTAGAACTTAACATACATATCGTCACGCCTGTTTTCGTAGGGGTAGACAGAGACCACAGATCTCCATCTGCTATTATGTTGGTACACTTTCTTTGCTTCATCCACACTCATTATTCTCATCATACAATATCGCCGGTTAAAGGTACTTGGGATCTGTCCTTTCTTGAGAACTTCAACAACAAATATACTTAAAAGCTACTTGTTGTTTGTAAATATCAAGGGGCTAGATCATATATACATCGACCTGAGTAAACGAGTCTACACATTTCTCAAAGGCCGGCAACAGTTCTGCAATGCCTATGGCACTGCGCATGTCGCACACGCCTTATCGTTTGCCTTCAGTTCCAATAAAAAAGTAACAAAAACCAATCTGCGATCCCCTATCCAGAAATTGGGGATTACGACAACATTCCACAATTTTGAGGGAAACCAATGTCTGAGAGTGCATTTTAACAGCCGTACTGATTTATCGATATCATAGTTTTGGTTGCCAACAGCATAAAATTATCCCGATTTAGGAACTGAACCCGTGACCTTTGGACCAATGTCAATCCGGAAAAAGAACATGAATGACCCTATGTCGTAATCACTTGGGAACACCGTAGGAGGTAAGTAAGGAGGCCCTCCCAGGTAAGTCCTTTTAATTTCCCATCATGATCAGTTGTAGTAATTTGTACTCGTCATGTCTCATGATATGACCCAGGTAAGCAACTTTTCTACCTTTGACGGTCTGCAAAAGTTTACCTTAATTAATATGTAATAATTTAATATATACACATTTGTTTCTGCAGAAGTAAATAAATTAATCTATCCATCTATCTATCTATTACAAAAAACCGTAATGCAATCGACGCGTGCGCGGTGTTGGCTTCAGTCCTCGGCAGTGGGTGGGTGTTGTCGTGTTGTATTTTAGTTGGTTCCCGGGTGAGCTCAGTGTTTGGGAGGCGGTGATGGAAATCATCGAATGTACATTAGCTTTCAAAACAACACAATGTGCGCGTCCATTGGAAAATGTCTTCGATAAACTGGATTAATCGTTTTTTACGCGGGTGGATAATACCAAGCGAACGGTTTTTGTGATGCGCGGATGCGGATGCGAGTGTAAAAATAGGCGCCGGTCTCCAACGGCACAATTACCGGGCGCCGTGCACGCCGACGCCGCTTCCTCGATTCATTGGAGTCGCTTTTAGCGCGCCTCCCATCCGGAAAAGTAGTGATGATCATGAAGCATTCAACAAAAAAGAGAAGCGTCATAGGAGGACGCTTGGCAGATGAGAAATATTGACGACGGATCGGCCTCTACCGTACGCTCACGGCCACGTGTAAGTGATTCTGTATAGAGTCGAGTGGAGGGGAGCGTAGCCTGAATCGAGACGACGTCTTGGTCTACGATTTGACTTCCATACCCCGCGATAAGATGATTTATATCAAAAAGAGGATACCTGCGGAATCCCGCAGGTATTTATTTATTTATCCCTTTTATTTATTTATTTATGGACAATTAATAGGAATTACATTAATTATACATTATTAAAAATAGTTTTAAAAACTTGTTTAAATGTAATGCTAATTATAGATGTGTTCTTCCCTGTATCTTCTCCGTTCAAAGGAAGTTACTTCATCACGAAATGATGATAGGGGCTTAATCGTCGAAGAATAAAGAATTTGAGGACTCTTATATGGGTTTCCGATATAGAAAATTTTGCAGTAAACATTTATCACACAACCTAGATACAAACTAGAAGGTAACAGGCTAACTCTTACTTTCTAATTCACATAAAATAACAGACTAAGAGAGAACGCATAATTCAAACTTTAGACTTGGAGTTTAGAAACTTTTACAAACATTTTTTACATATATATACAACAACAACTAAAATTTTACAAACATTTTTTTTTTTAAATTCGTGATCGCTAAGAACGGATTTCACAAAATTCATCACTTAAAGGGTTCCATGCACCACTACCATGTGGAACAAGCTACCTTCAGCTGTGTTCCCGAACCGATACGACATTGGAACCTTCAAAAACAAGCCTACACATTTCTTAAAGGCCGGGCCCGATTCTGCAATGCCTATGGCACTGCAGATGTCTAAGTGGCGTTGATTGCTTTCCATAAGATGACACGTTTGCCTTCCTATACCATAAAAAAATACGAGGTGAAAATTCATCACATGAGATGGGTAACCCCTTTTGGCTCACGATCAAAATTTTGCAATAAAATGTGTCTGTTTACAAATAGTTCCAACGGGTGAGTTTGTCGAAGGTACGCGAGCGGTTGCGATGCGTGCTGACGGCGTGTGACTAGCGGGTATGGCGCATCAGGAACAACAGCCTTAACCCCTTGCCGTGCTTTAACGATGACGAGCCAGGCTCGTGAATAGATAGTCGGGCCAAACGTAAACATCACGAGCCGAGGTCGTGTACAGACAGTCCCGATCAAACATAAACATCACGAGCCTGGGTCCTGGTGATTGAATGTTAGTTTCTATCAGTACGCCACCAGAGTTAGTCACGAGTCTCATAATTGCTGTTACTAAGTGGTTTATATATCGAAATTTAATTTTTAAAGATTATAAAAGATAGTGATGAAGAGGAAGGTACGACGTGTTCACCACGCGTTGACGCGTAATACATGGGCCCGAGTTTCGTCGAGCTGAATGGCACGGCAAGGGGTCAAACTACACCAGCGACTAATATGGACGCTGATGCAGTCGTTTATTTTAAAAGTAACGCTGCAAAATTATCGTAACAACCCTGATAGGCGACATATTAAAAAGTTTTAGATGACACGCCAAATATCAATGACGTCTCATCACGTTGGTTTTTGCTGAAAACCGGGTGTTGTCACCAACCAAGAACAATTTTATGACACTTGTTAGATACAAATTATTTTCTTTATGTTTTATTATTTGTATATTATAACATTATTAAGGTTTTACTTTTAGCTATTGTAAAAAAATGGTGTCATGGATAAAAAAAATTCTATTTCTATTATTTCCAAGTAGGTATATATCGTTCTTTCGGTCTATAAGACGCACCTCAAATTTATGAGATGATTTTTAGAAAAATATATTTTAATGTTACTTTCGGACCGTAAGACTCATTGTTAATTTGAGTCCATTTTTCTGTGTAAAGAGTTGCATCTTATAGTCTATAAAATAAGGTAAGAATTTTAAAACCATAAAAGAATTTTAATGAATCATATCATTATGCACAAAGAGTGTAAGTAAATCGAAGATTCCCCCGCTTGTTTTGTGATAACTTCGTTTCACCTATGTCTAGTGGCGTGCCAAATTTTTCAGACTATTAAAACGTATCTTAAAATTAGCGGATTTATTGAAAAATATATTTTATATTTCCTTCCGACCATTAAGATGCACCCAAAATTTTAGTCCATTTTTCTGTGTAAAAAGGTGCGTATTATAGTCCCAAAAAACCACGGTAATAAGTAAATCAATATCCACACTCTCGCTAAATCTGATTTCATTAACTGCGGATGTTGGTGTATTTTTACATTTGTTTGTGGGGGGACGTCACATATACACGATTATCAGGTCAACAGGCCGCAGCGATTACGGCGCGCCGCCACATTTTGGGCTATTCCACCTTGATCCGATTATCCCTCGCCGCATTGTTGGCTCACGGAATAGTGGCGCCGCTACTGAAATACTACTCACACTACTAAAAGAATATGCGATGCGCTACGGGTCCTGCTATATTCTAAAGGTCTCGATAGTGGTAGAGCCACGCTGCAGACGAATACTTTATCAAGAACGGAATAATATTTGTCTGTAGCATGAATCGGCCGGCTCGCCCGGTGAAGTACAACACTCCCGCAGAAAACCGGCGTCTGAATGGTAGCTTACCTACCTCGGTTCGTACGGTGAACGAGAGTTCCAGAGGCCCAATACTCTCCCCCTCCCCACCCACTCCCATAATGACATTTTTTTAAAGGTCGGCAACGCTTCCAAACTGCCTTTGGCGCAGCGGATGTCTATGGGCGGCGTTGATTGCTTTCCATCAGGTGACACGCCTGCTCCCGTTTCGTTTCGGTGGCTGACTTGGTGCTTAACGTGTTAAGTGTAAGCAAAAACAAGCGGTACTTTCTCATCCGAACTAATCCAATCCAATGGAATAATTTATTATCGATGGCAATGTCCCCCATTGTGGATTCGGATGTAGAGCAAGACTCATAACCCAATAAATACATCACATTCAATAACCAGAAAACAAGAAACCTTGGCTCAGCAGTCAGGCACTCAAAAGTGATCATCTACACGACTAGATAATTGATTTGTTCTGAATTTTTTTTAACAGCCCATATATGTCCCACTGCTAAGCACGAGCCTCTCCATTTCTGCAGACGGACGTTAACCCACCACGCATGCCCAATGTGGATTGGCAGGGTTACCAGACTCGGAATAAATATTTGTACTCCATACATATATTTATTCCGATGAGGGGATCAACCCGCGACCATTGACTCCGCAGGCAGAGGGCCTCGCCACTGAGCCAATTGGTCATCGATCTGAATATATCTTTCGAATCGAAAGGAATGATTATCCGATTTCCTGTCTAATTAAAAAAAAAGTAAAGCGGCCGACGCATGAGCTGAATTAAAAATGGATAATTACAATCGGCCGCTTTCGAGTCGACTTCCGGCGCGCCACACCGCGCTCGCACGCCGCCTCGATTAAGCGGATGGATGGCTGGCGATGGCTCGCCGACGAAAATAAAGCGCGGGCTTCCGACGCCGCGGAAACTGTCCCTCAAGCCGGGCCGGCCGCGCGCGATGTTATCGCGCTGACGTTGGTCGCCAGAGCGCCGCAACACGCGGAGGAAGTCCGCTTCTTCGACGCACAGCGCCCGTAAAAAATCAGCACTTCCAACGTTACTGACTGACGACGTATAGGATGTCCGGAAAAATCAGTAAACGCATGCTTATTGATTTTCTGCCAATATTGGAAGAACATCCTGCCTTCACTTCACGCACATGCTATCAACAAGATAGCGCCATGCCTCACACTGCTACAAACCATGGACCTTCGTGGTTTATTTCCTATCAAATTAATAATCCAATTCTATCTTAGACATCCGCAGTGGTATATGCTGTGCGGAAGCATTGCCAAATTTTAAGGAAAGTGTCACTATGGGAGTGGGAGGTGGAGGGCGAGGGTGTTGGGCATCCGGAACTCAGCCGTTCATCGTACGACGCGCTGTAACTAAGCTACCACTCAGGTTCTCGAACCCTATAGACTCTGTTTTCTGTGGGGGTACCTCAACTGTAGTCTATATATAAAGCAAACCCGAAGACCATCTCAACCTAATAGAAAATATCTTCGGCGAGGTTAACGTTATCCCGACGTCGCTACTATAGCGAGTGGCAAAGAAAAATACTACTGAAGACGTGATAGAAGACAATGTCTTGTCCAAGGCAAAATTAAGTTTTTAAACATAAATAAAACATTAATGTGGTCAACATTTGGATGAAAAATATTTAAAAATAAATAAAACCCGCATTTCTTTTCTTCGTAAACGTTTGGACTTTATTTATATTACGTACTTGTGTTTTTTTATTTATGTTTAAAAACTTAATTCTGCCTTGGACAAGACATTGTCTTCTATTCTAAAGTGTACCCAACGTGCTGGTCAACATAAAAAACTTCATAAAAGTTATTCAATTTTTTTTTACATCTTTATAGTTTTCTTAATTTTTATTAAAACTTAATTTCGCCACCGGACACCCTGTACCTACATTTTTTTGTTCCGTTCGGAACATTTACATATTGCGTGTTTTTCTCCACCCGCCATCGTAACTTTTTTTAAACCTACGCTACAAGCTTCCAATGGCTACATTGAGGAACGGCTTTGAATACCCAGTGTTGGCAAAGTCCTCATTTTACCCTTATCAAGCAAATGAGAGGGCAAATCGCCTGATATACGTAACCAACGCCGTTCATTAATGTCCTGCAACACCAATACCACCACAAATGCTTTGTAAGCTTTTCATAGACGCTTGTCTTTTGAATACTCCGTTGTCCAGTGTTCAGAAATTATCGCAGGTGGCAAATAGGTCTACAGTCGCAACGTTCATGTCAGGAAACTTTCTGATGTTACCTGATGGAAAGCAATCCGCCACTTTCGACGGTCTTTCCGAATCGATACGACATTGGCACCTTCAAAAAACAAGCCTACACATACCTATAAGGCCGGCAACGCTTCCGCGACTCCTGCGTAGTCGCGGTTGTCAATGGGCGGCGTTGATTGCTTTCCATCAGGTGACACGCCTGCTTGTTTGCCCTCCTATCCCACAAAATCAACACCGCCCATGCACACATCGGCAGTGCCATTCCGACATCGGCAATGCCATTCCGACATCGGCAGTGCCATTCCGACATCGACAGTGCAATTCCGACATCGGCAGTGCCATTCCGACATCGGCAGTGCCATTCCAACATCGACAGTGCCATTCCGACATCGACAGTGCCATTCCGACATCGGCAGTGCCTTTCCGACATCGGCAGTGCCATTCCGACATCGGCAGTGCCATTCCGACATCGACAGTGCCATTCCGACATCGGTAGTGCAATTCCGACATCAACAATGCCATGCTGACATTGGCAGTGCCATTTTGACATCCGCAGTGTCAGACATTACAAATGCGATGCCGGCATATGAAATAAGAGTTACCCCTCCAATTCACATCGGATACGCACGGTGAGTTAATGTACATTCGTCTCGAAGTGGGACCAGTGTCCAGCAGTGGGACATACATACATATATGGGCTGTAAAAAAATTGCACTGGTGTTGAAATTACTACATGCGTTACTAAACAAGTCATTATCTACATTTTAAGTTCTGGATGTGATTTTTGAGAATTCATTATGCACCTCAACTTGTGATAGTGCATTCAAATTCAATTTTACAGCTAGGCCAACCAGTCTGGAGGATTCGTTTAGACTGATCAGCATTTCTTGTAGTTATTGCAGAGAAAAACGTGAAATTTAAAAATGTATAGACTTGTTTTTTGAAGGTTTTTTTGGAGGTTCGGTAGTTCCGCTGAAGGCACCTGGTTCCACAGGCTGGTGGAGCGTGGAAAAATGGTTCGGGGAAAAGATACCGTAATTGTATCGCCACTAAAACAAATGGGGCAGAATGAAACTTTAAAAAAAAAATAAATATGAATCCACAAAAGTTGAACCGTAACAACGCTTCGAGCGCACGCTCTCCGAGCAAATTCCGACAATGGCCCGCATTTCTACTTTACTGAAGCGTTACAAAAAGTCCCCCGCGACGCCGAATGTGCCGGACCGGCCGCCGGCCCAGATACAGGCGGACACAAAGCGAACAAAACGCCGGCCTCCGCGCCCCGTCAACCAACCAACGTGATTCGAACACCCGAGCCCGCCCGATTGCCGTCACGCGCGACGTGTACGAAAAATAACGAGTGATTTTTTTTGAATAACTCTCTCTTCCACCGTGTACGCCGTTACTAGAGTAAAATAAGCACAACACATCCGCACACTGCGAAAGTTTACACCACAGACCTGTAAACATTCAGCCGTTTCATACATCCGCGATCCGGCTACAAAACCAAATCTTTCAGAAACCGGTCGATAGCTCACCCACCCAACGGCTTAGTTTTCTGGAATTGCGGAGGTATGTCTCACCTGTCAGCATCCCTTGTCGCTCTAAACAGGGGGAGTGTTCAGGGGAATTGTTCGGAATAGCTCCAGCCGCTAAACTCCATTGTCGCACAATTCGCCGAAAGGAAAAGTTTCAACCCCACCGTATGGATGAATGATGATCTACTTACTTTGCGTTTTTCACCATACTTCACCCCAAGCACGATCAGTTTATGAAACCAGCTACTTCCAGCGGTGTTTCTGACACGATACGACATTGAAACCTTCAAAAAACAAGCACGACTATGCTTGTTAGTTGCTAGACCTCAACGGTCGGCAACGCATTTGTGATGCCTGATTCCACCAGGTGGCACGCCTGTTTGTTCGCTTCTCTATCCCATAAACAAGTCATTACCAACAGCTGGACGTAGGTTCCTAAGTTAGAAGTATTTTCCATTATCGCCACGTAGGGCAGACGGTGTGACGACGCTCCCAACCAGGTCTCTCGCACAGCCAACGCTGCTGTCCTTCACCAATGAGTGATATCTAGCTTATGGGATAGGGAGGAATCGCTATCTCATAAAAAAGAGACGCGTCATAGAACGCCTGGTACATGTGAAACATTGACAACGGCTCGGACTCTACCGCATGCTGACGGCCACGTGTATGTGACCCTGTATAGAGTCGAATGGAAGGGAGAGTAGCCTGAATCGAGATAACCTCTCGGTCTGCAATTTCACGTTCATAACCCGTGATTAGATGTTTCACATCAAAAATAAAAGAGACGTAAAAACAAAAAGGCAAAGAAAATGTGCCGAGATCGTAGCAGATGGAGATTTGCGGTCTCTGCTACCCCTATGAGAAACAGCGATAAGATGTTTCACATCGAAAAACAACTTAGTAAAGAAACTCGTCAACTAGAATCAGTATTTTAACGATAGCTGAACAGGTAGGTACAAAGGAAACGTTCTCTATCGGTTCGTGGAGAGATCGTGAGGTACACGCACGCCTGGTTGGGCGCCGCATCGATTGCACGCTGGAGAGCGGGCGCAGACCGGGTCCCGGACGTGTCGCGTGCGTCCACCGTGCAATGGGCACACCGAAGTGCTGCGGTCACCAAATAACGTATAGTACGTGTGTGTGTGTGTGTGTGTGTGTGTGTGTGTGCCATTACCCCACTCGACTCCACAGAGCATGTACGAGTTTAAGTGTCTCAAAGTGGCAATGAACAAGTTTATCGATAGATGGCGCTGTCAATGAGCATTTTAAATTATTAAAAAAGAATGAAATACAATAATACACATAATTAAACAAATTGGCTTCTTATTAATGGAGTCAGGCGTTACTTTGCGGAAATCCATCACTATGTGGACAGTCAATAACAGAAAATTAATAATGTGTGTTTTTCTGCTGGATGAAGTGGATTTATTTGGAACTTAACCCCAAAAATTTACCGAAAATCGGCCATCAATTCTCCACCCACCAACCACTATACACAACACCAAATACACATTATCACTTTTCCACCTTGTAAACGACACGTGTTTCGCACCAAGACGAGGCAACTTCAGGTATAATAGACTCTACGGAAGACAACCGTAAAGGCTGACTTTGACGACTTTTTTTACGGACCTTAGCTAAGTAAAACCTTTGACTGTCCACAAATTGGCTTCTACAAATATTTATAAATGATTATTTTCTTATATCTCAGATGTAAGACGTAGTCGAACAAAACCTTAAAAGTCTAGGCGTGATATATTGGAGGAAAAATGCTAGGAATAAATCGAACTGGAAGGACATTCTAGACCAGGCCAAGGGCCACCCGCGGCTGTAGCGAATCTGAAGAATGAATGAATGACTTTTTTTAATATCTACCGATGGTTCGAAAGGTAGATTATATCGAGAAGAATCGGCAAGAAATTCGACAGTAAAAGATTGTATATAAAATATTTTTAAAAAGGAGATGAAAAATACATTCAACAGTGCTAGATTTCTCGTTGATCATATGGATTAACAACGGTTTTTCTGAAACAATTAAAATCGATACAAAAAAGCGATAACGTAGAAAACTGGAAAATGATAACTTACCACCAGAGCGAAAAAACTTGAGATTTCCGAAAAAATTGTATCTTATCACTTAAAAACAGTCAGTTTCAACGATGTACAATACTTTCTATCGATCGTAGAGCTGTGAGATGCAGATCAAACGACGTAGATGTTTTCTGATCGGAATATGGAATAAACATTTTTGAAATGTGTCATTTACAGCGTTTTCGCTTTTTTGCTTCGTTATGTATAACCCACAGGTATTTATTCATGAGGCTGGGCCCCCTGCCAATTTACCTTAGAATAGCATGGTGGGTATGTCATATCATTCCTCTAGAAAAAGAAATAGAAAAACTTTTTATGACACCTTATTTTGCAATAATTAAATTTTTGCTTAAAACCTTTAAGCAATAATATACACAAAAAGAAAGAAAATAATTTTAATCAGACAAGTATCATAAAATGATTCTTGTTCAGCATATGCCAGGCATTCCTGGCGATGGTTTTCAGCAAGAACCAACGTGGGCAGGTCGCGGACCACAGTGACGACATTCATCTGGACAAACACATCCATATGGGACCCATGCACAGTGGCGGGGTATTGGAAAACAAGCATTTTTATTTCATTTTTCTGTATAGCATACGATATATGTGGGGCCAGGACACAACAAGATTTTGAATGTATAAATGTAGAGTCCGTTGCATGATTGATATATTTAAATATAGAAAGAAGTGTGTACATTGAAACCAGTTAATATTTGGACCGTTTATTTTGTTAAGTGGTGTAAGTTTCGAAAACTTGAAAGTATGGCATATTTTTTATTTACTTATTTAAACTTTTTTCGCAGACTTTTTTGTACAACAGACGCATTTGGCATTGAGCATTCTCTCTCAAACAACCTGCCACCGAAACTGAGACTGGTGCAGCTTAAAAAAATAAACTAAAACCTACTTAGATAAATACACAAAAAAATATTCATCTTGCAGCTAGTAATGTGAACAGGATTGAAAAAAATTCGGGCTTTCCGTATGAAAAGAAATTTGTTAGATATTTTTTTAATATCTAAATGAATGTCATATATATTATTGATAAAAATATAGGTCATTTATATCAAGTTCAGGAATGATTTTACTGATTTATCGGTATGTAATATATAAATGGAGAGCCTCGCTAAAACTCATGAACGACTCCACCGATTTGAATATATTTTTTTATTTTCATCGCTCTAATACAGGAAATGTTTAGAACTAAAAAAATATATAGGGAAAACATAAAAGAACAGTTTGAAAAGTGAAACATTTTTTTCTTCCAATTACTTTCAATAGATGGCGTTCGTGACGTTTTATCGTCTACCAGACGTGTTATTATACAAAACTGTCGTTTCTTTTGTGCGATTGTTGTTTACTGAACTACAAACATACCAGGAGAAGATAAATACAGGGGAAACATAGGTGAAACGATGTTCACCAGGACATCTAGTTAATATGTAAATTTTCGAGACGCAAAGGGACTTACACCACTTTCGAAATGAACGGTCAGCTTCCGCGTGTGTTGCGGCGGCGAGGGTGCAGCGCCAGCCCGGAGGCTAATTCGGTAGCGGGTTCAACGACCGGCCGCACATTGTTGCATATCCTCACCCTGCCGCGCCGCGCCGCACCGCACCGCACCGCCGGGCAGGAAGCCGTTCATGGCGTACACATGTGCACACGAGTACACAGCCTTCGGAGGCTTACGTAAACTCCCGCCTGCTGTGCTCTCACTCCATGCGCCGAGTCATCGAGATCAATCACTGACGTTGTACGCAGTCACGCACGGAACATTCAATTTTTGATTACTTACAGTCAATTTTGAATATAAACTTGCAAATCTATCCCCATATAAGAGAGCAATGTTGAGTAAAAGAACGTGTTGTGAGCGTGAGCTTATAGAGAGGAATGGATAAAAGACGACTGGCAAAAGAAATTTACGTTGCCAATGTGGATGGAAAGGTCGGTAGAGGAAGACTACGGAAAATATATCTTAACCGAATTGCTGAAGTTTTTAAGAAAGGGCAGGTCAAGAGTAACCTTAACCGGCGGGTTTGCATGAGGAGAATAATGAGTGTGGAGGAAGCAAAGGAAGTATGCCGAGATCAGAGCAGAAGGAGATCTGTGGTCTCGGCCTACCCCTAAGGGAGACAGGCGTGACGATGTGTATGTAAATCTATCCCTGTGGTTGAGGAGATCGATGGCTGTCTCCTTGGTAACGGGCTCTTGTCATAGACGACGATCTACTTTTGATTTTCTTTCTTCGCAACTCACATAGTGAGCACGGCACACCAGCTATTTTATGGTATAGGGAGGCAAACAAACAGGCAAATCACCTGTCCGCTGTGCCATAGGCATTGCCTTCTGCATTGCCTATTGCACAGTTGTCACGTTGTCAGTCTTAAGTTCCAATGTCGTATCGATTCAGAAACACCACTGGAGATGGTGTTTCTGACCACTCACCACCGTATAGTGACACGTAGAAAGAGGCTTCGGGAAAAACGCACCATACTGGATCGCCATTCATCCAGATAGTGAGAATGAATCTTTCCTTTATTGAAGGTTATCTGCAGTCTATAGAATTATAAAAAAGGGTGTAATGGTGGGGAGTTTCAACATTTCTCTCGACTGGAGCCTCATTACAAATGAGCTTTACTGTTTATTAAAAACTCGATTGCCAATTAAAACAATTAATCAATGAATCCGCAACTTGGAGATGACAACAACTTCAATTGTATTATGCACATAGCAATAGAATTTAAATTGGCCTACTAGAAAAACAATCAACAAATGAATCGAATGAATAACATAATAATGTACATCACCTGCAAACACAGTAACCACAAAACATACACATACATATAATATAGCATGGTGGACGCGGACAGTTTGTATAAATGACAATACAACTCACCCATTCTCATCCTTGATTTTCTTCTTCCGCCCCCGCTTCTTGGGCTGGTTGAGCATCATCTGCTGCGGGTGCATCTGCATGTGTGGGTGCTGGTGCTGGTCGTGGTGCATGTGCTGCATGTGGTGATGGGGCGGGGGCGGCTGGCCCAGCATAGCGCACATCGCTTCCTCCTCGACGAACGAGTACGGGTCGTCGCATTCGCGCTTGACGCCGTTGTAGAGGTCGTCGTCGCGCTTGGGCGGATACTGGTGCAGCTGGTGGGGGTGCTGCGCGTGGTGCGTGTGGTGGGAATGGGGGTGGGGGTGGTGGGCCGTGGTCATATCGTAGGGCAGGTCGGACTCGCGTTTGTAGTAGGGCTCCGGGTATTTGGGGAATGGGAAATGCTGGTAGGGCTCGGGTTCGGGCGGCGGAGGCGCGGGGGCCGGCGGCGTGTCATAGTGTCGGTAGGGCGCCGGCGAGGGGAAGGCGTAGGGCTCCGGCTCGGGAGGTGCGGGTGGCGAGCGCGGCGCCGCTGGCGACCCCTCGGCGCTGGAGGCCTTGCGCCGCGCCGCCTCCCCGCTGTTGCTAGTCTCGTAACCATCGTCCTGGCTCTCCGCCGGCTTCGGCTTCTCGTCGCCCTCCTCCCTGCGCACACACACAAAACGAAACACTCATACTTCCGTTCATTTCAACATGCCAAACAAAAACTAATTATCCAGTATGTCTACCTAGATCATGGGTTTCACATCTTTTATAGACTACCGCCAGTTTACAAGAAAACATGTTTATTTACGCCATAATAATAAACATTTTAGACGGTTAAATAAAATGTTTAAAAATAGCCCAGTACCGCCGCCCCTGCTGGGAACCTATGGCTCTAGATTACACTGTACGAGGGTGATCCGATACTACTTAGCCTACAAAAGAAAAACAACAATTTTTTATATATTTCTCAACATAGTCTCCTTTTAGCTTCATACACTTGACCGAAAGATGTTCCAACTTCTTTAACCCGTCTAAAAAATACATTTTCTGGAGGTCTGCAAAGTAGGCCTCCGTGGCGGCGATAACTCCTCATTCGACTCAAATTTCTACCCGGCAATTGACTTTTTCAAGTTTGGAAACAAAAAGAAGTCGACGGGGTCAATTCTGGAGAATATGGTGGATAGGTAGCAGTTCGTAGCCCAATTCCACCAATTTGGACGTGGTGACGGTGGAGGTGTGATCCGGTGCGTTGTCATGTTGGAAGAGCACTTTTTTCTTAGCCAAACTTGTTTCGTTTTTTATGTAATTCGGTGTCGAATCAGCGCAATAATTCGGTACAGTAGAGTCCTGTGACCGTTTTGCCCTTCGCCAGGTAGTCAATGTAGATCACACCTTGTGAATCCCAGAAAACGGTGGCCATCACCTCTCCAGCCGATAGGACAGTCTTCGCCTTCTTCGGATAACGTTCGCCTGGTGAAATCCACTGTTTCGATTGTTTTTCAGTCCCTGGTGTGTATCGATGGACCCATATTTCATGGACGATCATCAAATGATGCAGTAACTCCTTCGGATTGCGTTTAAACAGCATCAGACACTGCTCTGAAGTGGTCTCACGACTGCGCTTGTTGTCCGGTGTTAGCAAACGCGGCACCCATCGCGCCGGCAGCTTCCTCGTGACCAATATTTCATACAGGTAGGACCTACGCGGTCTTTTTGAGATGCCTGTTGTTTCAGCTAACTCGCGCACCTTCAATCGGCGATCTGCCGATACGAAATTGTAGATTTTTGTCACGTTAGGATAGTGAGGCTAAGTGCTTATCGAACCGCTCTCGTATATATGTCTACACATCAACAACGACCTCATAAAGTTTACTATTTCTATTTAAAACAAGTCTAGCGGTAGTTTTGGACTCGATCGGTAACAATTTCACGATACCCGCACATGAACTGTTTTTTCATATAAAATATGTTATATTTTTTGCAGAAGAACAGTGTAACAGCATTAAACGCATAACCTCTTTTAGTTTCATATTGCACGTGTTGAGTAAAGGTTCAATGGGTGGGTGTAATCGAAATCATAGCTCGGAACAGACCAAAACATGTGCGCGTCTCAGGAATGATTTAACTTAATTGTCTAATTATGTCAGAGATGCAGTACAATAATAAGACGCATTTGCTCTGACAAATGCTATGTTCGGATTGCCAATATGACGATACATAAGTTAGCATACATTTTACGGCAAACTTTTCTTTTCATGGGATAGGAAGGCAAACGAGCAGGCGTGTCACCTGATGGAAAGCAATCAACGCCGCCCATAGACATCTGCAGTACCATAGGTAGTGCAGAAGCGTTGCCGGCCTTTAAGTATCATTATGGGAAGGAGGAAAGGGAGGGAGAGGGGGAGCGGGAAGGGGGATTGGGTCTCCGGAACTCAGCAGCTCACCAGGCGAAACGCGGTTCTGCGGGAGTGTAGTAGTTCCCCGGGCGAGTCGGCCCATTTACGCTACAAACAAATAATATGCCATTCTTGACAAAGTATTCTGTTCATCTTAAATAATTTTTAATGCTTATCATTTAACAAAATGGTCGTTCTTGTCACTCAGACATAAATCGTCTTTAAAGATTTACATCATGATCATGATGTAAAGAAGGAGACAATGCAGAGGATGCTAAGAAAACAACAAGTTCTTTAATATTTTATTTTATCTAAATTGAGATTTTTTTCTAGCAGGGTAGACAAACGAGCATGCGGACCACCTAGTCGTAAGCGATCACCGCCGGCCATAGACATCCGCAACTAAATATAGTAATATATTTGTGAATTTATATTACTAAAATTCTTCGTAACCGTTTCGAATAAGTTGATACGATATGACAACTGATGGATAGTGTTTTTGTTACAAAATGTTGTTCGAGTGAATAATCTGGTGAGAGACATAAGGCTCAACATCTAACAAACTTCACTCTACTGCTTCTGGAAAAAATATCGTTTTCCTTTTTGTCAGAATAGGACATAGGGATTAGTGAGTATATAAGCACACACACAAGTGTATGTATATATACGTACATACGGGCTGAATGGCTAAGTAGCAGAGTCACCGTCGTTCCGAATTCGGTAGTAGTGAAAATTATTAGTTACGTACATAATTAAACTTGACCGCAATGATAATGAAATTACAATGTGTTTATTTGGCAAATGTTTGCGAGCGTGCGTGTGCGTGTGTGTGTGTGTGTGTGTGTATGTGTGAGCTCCCGCACGTGGAGTACGGCGGCTCCATTGCAACCCTACTTCCTGTAAAACAAGTGACTTTCTCACGGGTTCAATTGAATACGCGACTTGTGTAACACAAACACACACAATCGGCTAATCACCCGCACGGTACGCTACGTCGCTATACGAGACAACAGCACCCCCCCCCTCCCCCCGCCGCCGGTCGCCGCCGCCCCCCAGCGCCCCGCGGCGGGCACGTGACATTGACAACGATAAGTTTATCGCGCGAGTTTAATTGCCTCGTAAAATGAGTGGAGACGGTTTTTATCGGCGCCGCACCAAAGCGCGCCCCGATCAGCTGTGTGACGTCTACGGCCCGCCAGGTGCGTTCAACTTTAACCGAAGGGTTTAACGAGCACAACATAATATATAAAAAAAAACAACTAAAAAAACAGTAGAAGAAAACAAAGGAACACCGATAAGCAATAAATAGTTTGGTGATGTTAAGTAGCATCGAACTATATATTATACATTTTTTTACAAAATATTAAATACTTAAATTGAAACCTAAATAATATTATATTGTATAAATAAAGGTACTCTTGACCTGGCCTTTCTTAAAAACTTCAGCAATTTGGTCCAGGTATGTTTTCTGTGGTACCCTTAACCAGCGGGCTTGCATGAAGAGAATAATGAGTGTGGAGGAAGCAAGGGAAGTATGCCGAGATCGTAGCAGATGGAGATCTGTGGTCTCTGCCTACCCACAGGCGTGACGATATGTATGTACAAATAAACAAAAAAATTAAAACAAAGTGTTACAAAATGATCCTTGCTCAGCGTACTTACGCCAGGCACTCTATTGGAGCACCTGGTGCTGATTTTCAGCAAGAACCAACGTGGGTATCAAAGTGTAACAAGTCTCGCCGCGTGCTCGTGCTGCGCCCCAGCCAGCGCGACTTCACTTTTTTTTAAACCTCACATAACTTAAGTGAGCTATAGTCTAGGGATGCCCGATCTGATAATCGATCTTTTACAATATGACTTTGGGATTTTTTGTAATCGATTTTCACCAATACGATCTCATAAGTTAAAAAAGTTGGTAAGGGTTGCGTTCACGATCTGGGGTCGTGTGTTCGATTCTACGATTGATTTTAGCACAAGCACCATTAACTTAGAACGGTTAACAAGAATTCTTGTAACATAAAACCGTTGCCATTCTTTTTTGTGGGATAAGAAAGCAAACGAGCATGACAGTCTTATATAAAGCCTTCAAGGTCTAGACATCTGCAACACCAGAGTCACTGCAGAAGCGTTTATATGTATTAGTTAGTTCTAGAGACAAATGCTATGGTGCTATGTGGAAAGTTTCGGATAAAGCGCACCATACAGTCTCGCCACTCATCTAGATGGTGACGATAAAACTTTTTATTTTTCTTGTTTTCTTTTCCACGTACCACGTCCCCGTGGAACCAGCAAACCAGCAAGCTCCTGCGGTGTTTCCGAAGCGATACGACATTGGAACCTTCGAAAACAAGGCCGACAACGCTACTACAATACTCATGGCACTGCGGATGTCTATAAGCGGCCTTGCTTGCTTTCTTAAGGTGACACACCTCCTTGGCCCTCCTATCCCATATTTTTTTATGGGATAGGAGGGCAAACGAGTAAGCATGCCGCCTGATGGAAAACTATCAACTGCGCCCATAGACAACCGCGAAACCGCAGTAGTCACGGAAGCGTTGCCGGCCTTTCAGGTATGTGTGGGCTTGTTTTTTGAAGGTGCCAATGTCGCATCGATTCCGAACGACCGCCGAAGGTAGCTGGTTCCACAGAGTGGTGGTGCGTGGAAAGAAGTTTCGAATAGAATTCAGCAATGAGTACATATATATGAAAAAGACCAGAATTGATGACCACCGTTCGTTCGAGCTGCCGTCGCCTACGATAAGAGAGTGGAAGCGAGCCGCGCGCGAAGTTGTGCACAAGGACACAGGTGAGATTAGTCACCTGTCCGACTTCGAACAGGTTTGCCGTGAGGTCGCATGCAGCCATGCGTGCCCGCCGGCCAACACCGACGCCTGAACACATTACGCGTG
Source organism: Baronia brevicornis (assembly GCA_031353405.1). NCBI lineage: Eukaryota > Metazoa > Arthropoda > Insecta > Lepidoptera > Papilionidae > Baronia > Baronia brevicornis. The sequence continues at coordinate 302,194 of JASFAT010000771.1, forward strand.
ACGTTCGTGCTGCGCGTGTATAAATACACATCCTGTTTTTATTTCTAACCTGTTGTGATGGCTTCATGGCTTAGCGGTTGGCGTACCAGACATCCGCGGGAATTGATAACGAATGTGTATTATAAATATTGTACTATATTGCACATCTACATCCGGGCGCGGTATGCTGCAACCCACAAATTATTTAAGAAAAAGAAACGAAAAAATTGGTGTATCTAATTGAACACATTGAAGTCGGATGACGGAAATTCACGTTTTTTGGAATCTGATGCAATATTGTGTAATTGCAAGTAAAGACAGACATGAAAAAAATGTTAGTTGTAGGGATAATAATAAAAAGTGTGCGGGAACTGAGGCTAGACGCTTTTTAGCGCATACCGTCTTAAGTTCAGCTTAAGACTTAGCCTGGATTTCTTTTGCGAGCCAAAGTCGACGGGCTAAAGAAATTTACGTTGCGAATGTGGATGGAAGGGTCAGTAGGGGAAGACCACGGAAAACATACCTTAATCGAATTGCTAAAGTTTTTAAGAAAGGCCAGATCAAGAGTACCCTTAACCGGCGGTAATGCATGAGAAAATGAAAAAGTGTGGAAGAAGCAAGGAAAGTATGCCGAGATCATAGCAGATGGAGATCTGTGGTCTCTGCCTACCACTACGGGAGATAGGCGTGACGATATATATGTATGTAGAATCAGCCAAGTAAGACAGGCCAAAATAAATTCTGATATGTTGATATCGTTAAAATGAGGAATATTTTTTAAATTTTAGAAAGCTCTATTTCTTATGAGGAATTCTAACAAAAATATTTGTTTATTTGCAACAATTCTTTATAAATTTTCTCTTGTAGCGCAACTTATCTGTTACGACTTATCTACGGGCCAACTCTCGGGGATTTTTTGACGAGACTGGTTCGCAGAAACAGAAGGATAAACTTTTTAGAAAGATATATAAGTAGAAATTTGTAAGTATGTTTATTGATTGTTATTAGATGCGCCTTGAACTTGATATGGGGCCGGATGCATACTGTGGCGTGCCTGCCGTACTTCTTACGGCGACACCCGGGATCTTTCTGGGGGTTTTTATCTTCAAATAAAATTCTTCAAAACGATATTTATTTATTCTTCTTAAAATTTAAATCATATGTACATGTACATCATATTTATACTTTATTTTATTAACACTTTTTGGTCACCACCACCGACCAATTTTATTGTGAAAAACGTCCAGTCATCCATTTGGTGGGGATGGATCCTAATCTTGTGGTGCGTAGTCGGAAAGTTCTTAAGAAAGGCCAGGTCAAAATACACTCAATCACGAGCTTGTAGCCTTGAAGAGTGATGAGTGTGGTTTAAGCAAACAAAGTGCGCCAGGATCGTAGCAGTTGAAGGTCTGTGGTCTCTACCTACCCCTACGGGAGACAGGCGTAAAAGTATGTGTGTATGTAGTCCGATGGTAGCACAGTGCGGCTTTTTTATATGGGATATGGAGTCAAGGCAGAACACTTGCTCGAAGTGTTCTGCCTGATGGAAAGCAAACAACCCTGCTCATAGACAACCACGATATCGCAGTTGTCACGCGTTGCCGGTTATCAAGGTACGTGTGGGCTTGTTTTTTGAAGGTGCCAATGTCGTATCGGTTCGGAACGACCGCCGAAGGTAGCCGATTCCACAGAACGGTGGTGCGTGGAAAGAAGTTTCTAGAGGAGCGCACCGTAGTAGATCGCCACTCATCCAGATGGTGTGGATGAAACTTTTCGACACGAGTAGTGCGGCTGGGAGGAGAAAAATAACTCAGTACATTCGCCATAATTCAATTAATTTAATATTTCGATTTGATTTGATTAATGGAGTCAGGCGTTACTTTGCGGCAATCCATTACTACGTGGACAGTTAGAACGTTTACTTAGCTGAGATCCGCGACGTACAAACAAAAAGAAATGTGTTTGGTGTTGTTGACAGTGGTTGGTGGGTGGAGGGTTGCTGACGGCCGTTTCTTCGGTAAGATTTAGTTTGAGTTTCCCATAAATCCACTTCTACCAGTATAAAAATACAATTATTTTTCTGCTTTTGTTTGCTTGTCTCGGATCTTAGCCAAGTAAAAGTTCCAACTGTCCACATCGATTTGATTTGTCAACAAAATTTACTACCGGACATTAATGTGGCGTTATCTAGCCATCCAGAGGCTTTTGCGTTGTGAAAGGCATTTCGCAGTCATTACGTGTATTTTGTGCGCGCTCCGCGTTGCATCAGCTCGGCGCAAACCGGCGCAGCTGTCGATAAAAGTGAAGTGCCCGTTACGGGCGGGCGGGCGTTGGTCGCCAGGACCAGGGCGCGGTAGGTTGCTCGCGTGCAGCACCCAGGGCGGCGGTGAGGGCGGCCGCAGTGGCACGGCCCATCGCACACACACGCACTGAACGCTTGATGTACAGACATTGACTATTATATTGTACATATAAACATATAAAACGTTTGCCGAGGCAGAATTAAATTTTTAAACATAAATAATAAAAAAAAACTACAAGTTATATAAATAAAGTCCAATAACTTTTCAGAAGAAGAGAAATGCGGGTTTTATTTTTTTAAATTATTTCGTCTAAATGTTGACCTTCACGTTTTTAATAGTATTCTGTGCCACTCGTGAAGTAGTGACATCGGAATCAGCCCGAGCAGAGCCGGGGAAGAAAGAGCAGAGAGGAAAGGAAAGATGGATTTAGACCGGATGATAGAAATATGATACTCCCGCAACGGAGGACAAGGAGTGATACGGTAGTCGCTCGGGAGGCCGGGGTCGCGTACCCGTGTACCAATACCATAACAACCGGACAGGCGGCTAGGCAAATATACTTCCCTGACCTATAATTATATTAAAAAGTTAACAGGCGTGCCGTATATACAATGTTTACACGTGTTCATCTTAGCGCGTATCGGAAGGCTATCGACGCCCGCGAGACTCCGCCGGCGGCGTTTATCAGATTCCCCGATTTATGTACCGACGTGTTATTGTATTCGTCTGCCGCGTTGTGAGTAAACAGAAACAAATCATTAACGGGGTCAATACCAACGCATATTAAGACAACTTTTTACCGAAGAAGGTATTACAATATCAGGACAAAGCGACAAAGAGAGAGGTGAAAAAGTGTCACCCACATGTGGGTGACATGACACCTATGTAAACACGCCCGTCAACCATATATGGGTGACGTGGCGACGAACGTATAAATAGAAATTCTGAGACGCTATTTAATTACACAACTTGTTTTGTGTGACAAGTAGGGATTGCAATCCCGCAGCTCATTCAATCCCACGGGATTACTTAATCCCCCGCGGGATCACACAGGATCCTGCATCTTTGTAATTATGTTATAAAATCATATTAAAATTACAGATTTTAGTGTAAAAATCAACTTTTATTAAACATTTCTTAAATTAAGCATCTGTTTTTTTTTCAATATTAATTTATTAATTAAATTTAAATAATTTTAGTTTTATATAGAATAAAAAGATAATAAATAACTTAATTAAATAAGAAAATTCATAACCTATAAATCTCGATACTAAATAGGATTAGATTAAATTAGACTAAATTAAATTGGGTATTTTTGTAACGCACTTGCAAGGAATAAAAACCTTTTTTTATTTTATTTATTATTTTATGGGACAAAAACAAATTCTATTATATAAGATATTTAGCAGGATCTAAATTTAGGAACGAATACCATCAGTGGCGGAGCGTGTGGATCGCTGGAAAAAAGGTTTGACTTGAATTGACTGTATTTTTTATATATATTACTTGTTTTGTTACAATTGTAATGTTTACACCATCATAAACAAGCAGTGAAGTAACGGGCGAGCGAGACAGACAATGTGAATATATAGCCGTAGTAGTGGAGTGTTTGGCAAAGGCCGCGCACAATTGGAAAGGCAAAGCTTTACTGAACACCTTGGTGGTGGGTGCACCATAGTTCAAGGCCGACCCCGCTCCGCCGCGACACGTGCACAGAACATGTATACACCAACATACGTGTGTGTGTGTGTGTGTGTCCGTATCAATGTCGTCACTGAGGTCCGCGATCTGACCCACGCTGGTTCTTGTTGAAAACCCGATGGTTTCTGCCTGCTGGCCATGCCAGGCGTTCTATTGGAGCCAGGTGCTGCAATAGAACGCCTGGTATACGCTGAGCAAGAACCATTTTACGACACTTTTTTTTTAACAGCCCATATATGTACCACTGCTGAGCACGGGCCTCTCCATTTCTGGAGGAACAGACATTAATCCACCACGCTTGTCCAATGCGGATTGGCGATGTTACCAGACTCGGAATAAATATTTATAAATCCATACATATATTTATTCCGATGCGGGGATCGAACCCGCGCCCATTAACTTAGCGGGCGGAGGTTGAGCCAATTGGTCGCATTTTGTGATACGTGTTAGATTAAAATTATTTTATTTTTGTTTTATTTATTTTTATATTATAGTATTTTTAAGGTTTTTATTTTAGCTATTGTAAAAAAAAGTTGTCATGAATAAAGCGGTAATCCGGACCTCGTATAATCCGGCGCCCCCTATAATCCGACTCGCCCACTAATATAATGCTTGATTGGACAGATTTTACTTCTGAGAAGACTAAAGAACAAAGCTTTTATCTTGCGCTTTAAGAACTTAAGACAAAAAACAAATACATGAATGTTTTAATACTTTATAAATTAATTGGTACATTATCTCTTGTCCTTGTTAGAAGCGTGTCCTTTGTAATCGCAGCCTCAAACTTTCCTTGCGCATTAGAATGCTCCACTGTTACATCTACCCCATTCTTTTATACGGATGTGGGGCCTGGGCGCTTAAAGAAGACCTCAGAAAACGTATGGAAGCGTTCGAAATGTGAGCATATAGACGGATGCTTGCTATCAGCTGGACTCAAAGGGGGGCCAATGACGAGGTTCTCCGACAAGTCAAGCAAAATCGTGAACTTTTGCAGACCGTCAAAGGTAGAAAAGTTGCGTACCTGGGTCATATCATGAGTCATGACAGGTACAAATTGCTGCAACTGATCATGATGGGAAAAATCGCGGGCAAGGGACAAGTTGGTCGAAAAAGAAAGTCTTGGCTACGTAATATCAGGGAGTGCACCTCGCGAAGGAGGTGGAAAGTTGTGCTGAATTGACTGCCAACCTTCGCAAGTCGGAGAGGCACTCTTAGAAGAAAAAGAAGTGGTATTTTTGCCAGCCCCAGCCTATTTCTCCGCTAACAAGTGTTCCATCACGTGGGACTGGATGCCGCGCGATACATAAACAATAAACAGCCGGGTACCGGCGCTGTGACCGATATCTGATCGACTCGACTCGAGTCGGTCGGAGCGCGTATCGCAACCGCGGACATAAAATGAATTATACGAGCGGGGGCGGCGGAACAGACCAATAAACCGATCCGCTCGTTACAGTCCGCGCCAACGCCAGCTGATCGGGCTCTATTACGGCGGCGGGAGTTAGGCCGCTCGCACACGGCGAGATATATACCTGTATATATACAGTAATACCCCGGACTTACGTGATAGGTTCCCACCGAGCGCTAACCGTGTAATTCGAATTTGCGTAAGTCGGGGTACAATTTGGGGGTGTGGGGAAGTCAAAAACAAACGCTGCTTGACGTTGACTGCGCAGCGTTCACACAAAAAACGAATAGACGAGAAAATTAGAAAAATCGTGTAACTCCGAATTCGCGTATGTCGAGGTAGCGTTAAGTCGGGGTATTACTGTACTCTGTCTGACAAGGGGAGGGCACGACCTGGGGTATTCAGTTGGGGATGGCACTCGATGTAATTGTAGTACTCCTTCAAGGTATTCACCTTATCAAGTATTACTTCAGAATGGCCAGCCGATTCGGAGAAAAAAGCCAGTTAACTCTGCTTATATATTTAAAAAAACATCAGCGTGCCAGCGATAAAATAGCCTAGTCGGCTACATGCCTGTATGCCGCTTAAGCGCTCGATAATTACACAATACAATACTACAATTGCACAGAATTACAGAGTCCCATTCCCAGGTCCCAGGTCATGAATTTCCCAGGTCATCCCCTCCCCTTTGTCGGACAAACGTTTTTTTATTACTTATAAATTATATTTGGAGGAATTTAAGGTCGCGATTTCGACCCTCGCATCGGGATAAAAATATATATGTATAACCAACCATATTTATTCCAAGTCTAGTGAAACTGGCAATCCGCATTTGACTAGCATGATCCATGGAAACCGATGTTTAAAAAACTATAAGTAAAAAGATATAAGGTAAGTATAAATAAAAGTAAAAATAAATAAAGACTAACTAAACATTCACACTGAACATCCCGGACAAAAAGTATAAATTAATATATGTCATACATAAATTTATCCTTTGTGGGAATCGAATCCAACACTACTGACTGAAAGCTACGCTACGCCACTGAACTTATTAGGCAACTAATACTTCATGCTTATACAGCTTTGTTAGTGTGAATATTCATTCAAGTTCCAGATGTATGAAATAGGATCATCTTTTGATTCCCTCTACACCATTGTTTTAAATATAATATCGGCTCGAAAAGCGACAACGCTGTAAGTGAAACATACATACATACATACATACATATCGTCACGATTGTTTCCCGTAGGGGTAGGCAGAGACCACAGATCTCCATCCGCCACAATCCGATGTAAATGAAACACATGTCAAAAAATTTAATTCTTCACTAGATGGCCCGGCGAACTACGTTTCACCTACAATTTATGTCCTCCTGTATTTATGTTTTCCTGGTATGTTAGTATAACAACACGTCCGTTACACGATAAAGCCGTCACGAACGCCATCTATTGAAAATATTTCGAAGTAAAAGTAAGTAAAAGAATTTTTCATCAGAAAAAAATACTACATCGAATGTCAGCATCTAGGACTAATACAAAATTTTGTATAACGTTGGAACTTACTGTTTTTGAGTATCAGGTACAATTTTTTAAAAAATCTTAAAAATTTATTTTGACTCTGGTGGTTTGTTTCATTATGCTGTTTACGTTTTCGCTTTTTTGCATCGACATTTAGTCGGCCATTTTGAAGTGACGTCACTATTCAGTTGCGCAGGAAAAACACTGGCCACTAACGCACCACACCACACAGATTACGTACGGACTTCCGATAGCGCGCGCGCGCGGCCGTATCGCATCTAGACCTCAATTTACATATCAACCAACACAATAGATCAAAGTCGACCTTTGCGATTTCCATTCTAGTTCGCAAAGTTTTAAAGAATGACGTTATAAAAGAGCAATGTCCAAAAAGAAGGCGACAAAAGTTGAGAAAGGGATACTTCGGTGGTTTGGGCACATTCATAGCATATAAAATAAATTTTATTTTCGGACGTGGATGGAAGAGTCAGTAGGGGAAGACCAATGAGAACATACCTTGACCAAATCCTTGAAGGTTTCAACGAAGTCCAGATCAAAAGTACCAACGTGCTTGTTCAAAAAGAGTTATGAGCATGAAGCAAAGAAAGTATGCCGGGATCGTAGCAGATGGAGATCTGTGGTCTCTGCCAACCGCTACGGGAAACACCTTACTTGCTTCGTCCACACTCATCCATCTTTTCATCCATCCTTCCTCTCACATTAATCGTAGCGAAACGGCTCTCCGTTAGTCGCTTCTCGCCCTCGTGGGAATCAGGACGTGACGGGTGGCGAATCACGTCGCCGTTATTTTTTAACAAATTAGGTTTATTAAAATTCGTCATAGTCAATCCCACGAGCCCCGAGGTCCTCCCTTGCGGAGGTCAGCCCCAGCAGACGAGGAAAACTTTGATCAAAATGTATAGGTATATGATTAATTGAGGAAACATTTACACTTCCCTGCGCCAGAGGCCGAGACCTGCAATGACGCTTATGAAACTATGTGACACAAGAATCTAACAAGACGGTAATCATTCAACAAAACCGAGCCAATTATTTATTAATTGGTATTGCGTTGAAGATCTAAGGTCATGAACTAATTTCACATCAAAACGATATGTGGGCAGTCAGAATATTTGCCTATCTAAGATCCGCGACAAGCAAACAAAATAGAAAAATAATAATGTGTATTTTTCTACTGGGAGAAGTGGATATACGGGGAGCTTAAACTAAATCTTGTAAAGGGAAGAAAAATAATTTTTCAAGCTGTTCTTTTATGCTTTCTCTATATTTTTTTTATTCGTACACCTTCCCTGTATTAGAGCAAGAAAGTAAAAAAGAGTTATGTAAATCGGTCGAGCCGTTCATGAGTTTTAGTAAGACTATTGAAATAGCTCTATATATATATATATATATATATATATATATATATATATATATATATATATATATATGTATATATAAAATATAACTATACTTTCAGGTTCATACAACCCGATCTTAGTGAATGAGAAACTGTTGATTTACTTGAAATATACTATGAAGTGAAAACTTCTTCAGCTCTTGTGATTTGAAATTCAATGAAACGAGAAAGCGACATTAAAAAAAGAAACAAAAACAAATACAAACACATCCAAAGGATTCATTCCGCGAGAAAATGAGACAGAATACATTATATTGTCATATCACCTCATTGCGCGGTGCTTCTCACCCACTGTATTACAAAACTCGCGTGTTATTTGTTCGACATTAAAAATTTGAAGTCTGTATATTAATATTTAATGTAATATATGTAGATTAAAAAATTAAGGAAGTGTAGCTTAATTGTATTATAAACTAAGATATATTAGTTATACTAAAGAATACCTTGTCTATTGTTAAAAATTTGGACTTCATTCTGTGTATGTGTGTTTTATCTTTATGACAATTTTATGACACTTGTTACATTAAAATTATTTTCTTTTTGTTTGTTTATGTATATATTATAATATTATAAAGGTTTTAATTTTAGCTATTGTAAATAAAAATGTGTATTTATGACAATAAAGTTTTTTTATTATATTGAATAGAAAATGATGTAGAGCGTTTAATCAGACCGTCCTTGAGTGATCACATCTTGTATCTGTTTTTCACTTTTCACGTTTCTGCATCGATATAAAGTCGATTGGTTTTTGTTTCGGCGGTGTACAGCCGGCCTTATTCCGCAATAGACATGAGCGCCATTCATAAAACGGCGCTGACTTATGGCGGGTCGCGACTCTCGGCCCGCGGAGTAAACAGAGTTACTCCGATCGCGTATTGAGGCCGGAGCCCGAAGCCGAGCCCCGCCGCCGCCGCCGACGTCGTCGGGGTAATTACATTTAATGGAGTTTATGAAGAGCGAGGTGTGCGCGGAGTGTTTATCGTATAAATCGAATTAAACGCGACCGCGCCGAGCCGCGTGTTTGTTCAAACGAAAACTGAACAACTCCTTGCGATAGTGTATTTTTAACTTTTCCACATTCGCAACAAACTTGCCCCTCTACGAGATCGTGATTTATATTAGAATTTCTTTTTTGTTTTGTAAGTAAGAAATCAAAACTCTCTCTCTCTCTCTCTGATTGTACTTGAGGATATGGAAAATATACACGCTTGATGATTTTGAAAGGTAATTTATTAGAAAATTCACAGCGCTCATAAGTAACATTCACAATAGTGCAAACCTCATCGCGATACAAAAACCACTCACGACGCCATCTATTGGTGTCAAATGGAATCTTACATGTAATATTCACTCTGTGTTTCATCCAGTCCACCAAAAGACCTGGCAAACATCATAGGCAAAAAGGCGAAATAGAAAGCTGAAAACAAGCTAGTAACGATCAAATTGGTTAAAGTCAAGACTCATAAAATTAATTTTTTTTTTTTACCACTGCAGGCAAACGAGCCTGAAAGGCAGAGTAGGCAAATGAGAGATGACCCTCATAACTTAGTTCATAGTTTTCTTCTTAAGATGAATTAAGTATTATGTGGGCAGTCAATATTGTACTAAGTTAAAATCCGCTTTGGGATAGGCTGGAGTGAAGAACGCGTCTAGGAAACGTAGTGTAGGACGCCCTCCAGTTAGTGGATAAGTGAAGCCGAAGATCGAGCTAGATGGCGCTTCTTGGAAAAGGCCTATGTCCAGCGGTGGTCTGCTGCAGGCTCTTGACTGATTGATTGAACATCCGCTTTAATGGATTTCCACAAAGTAGCGCCTGAATTAAAGATTCAATTCCATTTGTTTATACTTTAGTTTTTATATTACATATCTCTATATTTAAGAGGTAGAATAGTTAATGTAAACATCTAGACATCGCATTGTGCCTGTGACATAGGAACAGTGGTGCTACGTGTCGGTATCCCCACGGTATTTTCCCGTATTGCTGGCCACACGGTAAACCCCACAAAAACCCGAACTAAATATTCCACAGGTATAATCCAAAGCAATTAAAATCGACATTTATTTACCATGAAAATAGAAAAATAGTAATAGTTTATAAAAATAAATATTTTATTTACAAATTTTGTTATTTGATTTCTTTTCCATCAGGTAATACGCCTGCTCGTTTGCCTTTCTATTCGATACAAAAAAAAATGAAATTTTTAAAAAAATAAAGTCGATGGTGTACATTTCTATGGGCGGTGTTGGCTGCTTTCCATCAGCTTCCCAGTGTTTGGTGTAATTGTCGGCCCTTGAGAAGTATAGAGATCATATATATATTAGTATTAAATAATACACGTAAATCGAGCTGCTACCGTAGCGCAGTATCATCCGCTAAGCCACTACGTTTCGTTTATTAATCCTTATCGGCCGCTAGCTTTTTATTCGTGATTCTCGCTAGGTTGTAGCTACAGATACATTTTTGGGCTCAATATATTAAAAAAAATAATTGGAAATGGCAATGATATATAACTGGAGATGTCGATTGCTCTGTTGCGGATATTTAACTAATAAGGCAATAAATAGTGCCTGCATCTCACACAGAGCGAGTTTCAACATGTCTCGTCTTGTCACCTCCCACGTGACTTACGACCGCAGCCACAAAGTACTGTTGTCATGTGAGAGGTGACTTACGACTGATAAGGGTTAAAAACTATTAGAACAGCGGTCACCAAAGTGGTGGTCCGCGGGAAAACTTCGCTGGTCCGCAAAAAAATGTGGAATATTACTTACTTAGTACGTTATGTTTTAAGATGTATTGAAACACAATTAAATTCATAACAAGACGTAATTAGCTATAAAAACTTTCGTTGCATGTTGTACACACTGGCCATTGGATTAGCGGCTAGGAATGTATTATGTTTTGCTGTTAGGTTGATTTTGAGTTTGATATATTTAAACCATATTTTAATTGTTTTGTTTTTACAGTGTTTGTTTATGTTATAAAAGTTTATTAATATAATAAAGCTTTCATAATTTGGTAACAATTAATAGTTTCATTTTATTAACTAGGTACATTTTATGTGTGTTTAAATCGCAATTTTTTTATAAATATATTTAACACTTAAAAAATGCTATTATTGGTCCGCGGGATTTATATTATATTATGAATTTACTGGCCCGCGAGGTCCAAAAGTTTGGCGACAGCTGTATTAGGAAGCATACATATGTATATCAAGGACCCGTTGCACTCACGTGTCGCGCCACACTAGAGCGGATAGGGGCAGACAAGGAAGTCTCGTGTCACATTATATTTGTTTTGTCGAAATCAAAGCGCAATAAAACAAAGTGTTAGCGATTTCCTGCGCGAACTGAAACTTGTGTTTTAACGCCTTAAGCTTCAATGATTCTAATACGTAACATTCTCTGCATTTTTAAAAATAGAAAACTAAGCTAGGCCAACGCAACTCGTAGAACTATAATTATAATATATATATATACATATATTTTTGTAAACTATATTTCTTTTTGGTTGTAAATTAGTTAACTGTTTCTCATTCTTTGTTTCATTCTTTTGTAAAGTTATAATTAACACATTGAAGATGGTATGCACTGAAAACTGTCTAGCCTCAGTTCCCGCACACTTTTTATTATTATCACTACAACTATCATTTTTTTCATGTCTCTATGTTGTCTTTACTTGCAATTACACAATATTGCACCAGATTCCAAAAAACCGTGAATTTCCGTCATCAGTCGCCACCAGTTGAAAAATAAAACACGAGAATTCCCGTCTCCCGTCTTCAATGTGTTAAGTATGGCTATTAGAACAATTTATGCAAAAGATAAATGTGTCATAGAAAGGAACTATCTCCCGTTCGCCCTAGTTCTGCCTGTGGCACTGCGGATGGCTATGGGCGGCGTTGATTGCTTTCCATCAGGTGACAAACCTGCTCGTTTCCCTTCCTTTCCCATAAAAAAAATTTAAACATTTCAATAGCGAACCATTCAAGTCATCATCATTAACTTCAACTGACCTTCCACAAGAGGGGTTTTTCTAGGTCCATCTCCGGCTTCTCGTATCCAGTCTCTGCATTCAACCATTTAAACGAGCAACATTATTTTTATATGAGTCGACTGTTATGTTGCAAATGCCATCAGAAAACAAACTCTCATAATTTCCAGGATAATATATCTTCTACTAGTTAAGATGAAGTAAACTTTCCTTACTTTGACGACCAATTGGCTCAGTGGCGCGGCCCCCCACGGAGTCAATTGTCGCGGGTTCGATCCCCGCATCTAAATAAATATATATTTAGCCTACAGATATTTATTTTGAGTCTGGCAACCCCGCCAATCCGCACTGGACAAGCGTCGTGGATTATCGTCCGTTCCTCGAGATATGTGAAGGCCCGTGCTCAGCAGTGTGACATAATATGGGCTGTGAAAAAATTATCTTTATACGTATCGACTATTATCTCTCGTCAGAGCACAAGCTCTCTAGATCTAGAACTAGTTGATAAAGTAAGGGAGAATTTCAATACATTGCGATGAATATATTAGTCAGGAGTACTGCTGTCCGTCCCGACACACGTGCATTGCCACCCCGGCCTCGTGACGTCATGTTTTACGATCGCGGCTGGAACGGCTAAAGCACTTAATGTCAACACGTTTGAAAGGCAACGCGTAACACACAATAAAATAACATTACGTGGCACAGATCAAAACATTTCGCAATGGGAAAGTGGTTTGTCTAACTAAAACTGAAACTCATTATCAACAGCCTGCGGCAGTCCACTGCTGGACATAAGTCTCCCCCAAAAAGCGCCAACTAGCCCTATCTTCGGTTTCACGCATTCAGTTTCTGCCACCCGCCCTGCGCAGATCGTCGCATCATCTAGCCGGGGGGCGTCCCACACTACGTTTACCGAGACGCGGTCTCCACTCCAGCACTCGTCTGCCGCAACGATTGTCGGATCTCCGACAAAACTGAAACTTTATCACTCAATCTGTAGTAATAAATTTGGTATCTAACAATTACGTTGTTGAGTAAAATCGCATGAAATATTTTTTGTCAAAAATATTTTCTCGACGTTATTTCCACGCGAGTTTTTCTGCGGAAACAGCTACCTTCAAAAAACCTTACTGCTATGCCTTTAGTGCTGCAGATGTGTATGTAATCGTTCGCCTTCCCATACCATAAAACATACGTACATACATATCGTCACGCCCATTTCCCGTAGGAGTAGGCTGAGATCTCCATCCGCTACGATCTCGGCATACTTTCCCTGCTTTCTTGACAATCATCACTCTCCTCGTGCAAGCCCGCCGGTTAAGGACGGTTAAGGTACTCTTGACCTAGCCTTTCTTAAAAACTGCGGCAATTTGGTCAAGGTATGCTAGCATAAAACAACCTTACAAATATATATCTTTGCGTTTTCGTGAGGTCTGATACAAACAAAAACAAACACGATGTTTCTCAGTTTTGAAACGCAGAAAACGCAGGGAGCCGAGAAAAAGTAAAAAAAATTGAAGACAAATAAATAAATCTGATCTGACACTATTTGGGTAACTAGTAAACTATTGGAAAGTCTATGGAAATAGAATAGAATAGAACCAAGACCATTTAATGTCCTATGGATCCACTAGTTAGGCCGAACGTTAAAAACATATTTAGATCGCCACTTATTTCAAAATATTTAAAACAGATAATATTATATGTATAACTTTGTGATATTATGATTTATGTTTTTTATAGATTATAAGATTATTAAATTATTTAATTAATGTGAGAGGGGTCTGAGCCCAGGAAAAACTACAAAGGTTTATTGGGCTTATGTGTATTATAACATTATGCTTTCTATCAATTAAATAAATAAAAAAAAAGAGTTCTTTACGCAACCTTGAGCTCGGATCAACTGGCTATTCTGACTAAATTTTTGAATTTATACTGCTGAAACTACCCTTAGCTCTATAGGTTGGAGTTACATGGTATAACAAAACATAAGGTTCAACGACAAACGTTTTGGGTGGTGTTACATATCCATGAGAAGGTGCAGGTGGTGGGATGAAGGGTGGATGCGTACGTGTACGATTGCCCTCGTCAAATATTCCCCAGGCTACGTGTGAGGAGGCGGGCGAGAGGCTCGGATCCCCGCCGACCCCGCTCCCCGCGGCACGCCGGCATCCTTGAGCGAAGCGCCCACACGCCGCGGATATGCCCACGATAAAACTACGCGGCGCAGCGCTGGAGACTACGTTCGCTCTTATGTAACCAACAAATTTTGCTCAACGCTCAGCACTATATATAGGATGTCCAGTGATAGAATTAGGTTTTCAAACGTAAATAACAAAGAAACTACAAAGGATATAAATAAAATTCAATAATTTTTACTAAAAAATAGAAGTGCGGGTTCTATTTTTTTTTAAATTATTTCGTCTTTTCGGTTGGCCGCCACGTCGGGTACACTCTTGGAATTTGGAGTGACACAGAATACTGTGGTCTGTGCCATTCCTTGACTTGACGACCAATTGGCTCCGTCGCGGGGCTTTCTGTCCGCGGAGTCAATGGTCGCGGGTCCGATCCCATCGAAATAAATATATGTATGTATAGATTACAAATATTTATTTCGAGTCTGGTAACACCGCCAATCCGCATTGGACAAGCGTGGTGGGTTAACGTCCGTTCCTCCAGAAATGGAGAGACCCGTGCTCAGCAGTGAGACATATGGGCTGTTAAAAAAAATTCTATGCCACTCGCTGAAGTAGTGACGTCGATATGCCGTTAAGCTCGCGGACGACATTTTCTTTTAGTGCTGCAGTTATCGTCGAGTTGTTTCAAAGACATTACTTTTGAGGTATCCCCAAAGAAAAAAGTCCATGGGATTGAGGATCGGTAACCTGGGTGGACAGGGGATATCACAGAAACGTCTAATTAATTGTTTAAGAAATTTTTCCTATGAAAAAATATAGAATTATTAGTACATACTTTTAAGTATCAATTTCATTTTCAATTGATATCCTATAGTTTAAAATTTTCATGAAGGGACAAACGCCAAATGGCTCCGTGAATGTAATGTACCAAATACTTTACCTACTATAATAATAATAATTTGTTTATTTTCATATAACAAAGATACGTTAATTCTAGGTTATTACTCAGTTATGTGTCGGTACTTGATTGGTCAGAACGTGCACCATCTGACAACCGCCAACCATGTCAATGAATAGTCCCAGGATGCCGTTCGGTCTGGCCTGAACCCTGCGCACCAGGGACAGCCACCCCTTGCACTCACTATGTCTTGCGATACCATTTTATTTAAATTCATATAACCTTTTTTTTGATAAACTTATTTTTCTTAACGTTCGTAATTTTAAAATTTGTAAGATAAAATAATTTATTACTTATTCAGATTACTATTGATAGGACGTTTAAGGAGAGTAACATTATGCCCTCCCATAATGTCACTCTCCTTGAAGGTCGGCAACGCTTCCGCACTGCCTATGGTGCTTCGGACATCTATGGGCGGCGTTGATTGCTTTCCATCAGGTGACACGCCAGCTAATTTGCCTTCCTACCCCATAAAAAAAAAGGTTGAAAACTTATGCGCTATAGTATACAGCGGTCCAAAATAAATCGTTAACCCAATACCGTGAATTAACTCGGCCGATAAACATACGGATGGATGGAGAAAAGCACCTCGGCCCTCAAGGCGCACCGACACATGTTACTCGACGCAAACTCCGAGGTGAACATTTCGACGAAACCCTTTCACTAGTGGCCGGGGGGAGCCCAGCGCTGCGCCCGTCTACGTGTGATACGGCTGTCGCTTTACTGACAAGGTTGGCATGTCTGCAATCTCCGCACACACTAGCCTTTCTCCCTGACTGCGTACTGATTCACACAGAATGAAGTAAGCGAAAATAAGCAGCAAAGTCTCGGCAGAGGCAGGGCTCGGACTTACGATCTATACATCGTGAGTTCCTATTCCCATTGGATTATTGATATGAACCATTTTCTAGTACAAGCATTTTTTATAGTATAGGGAGGCAAACGAGCAGGCTTGTCACGTGATGGAAAGAAATCAACGCCGCCTATAGACATATGTAGTACAATAGGCATTACAGAAACGTTGCCGGTCTTTCAAAAACAACTATTTAAGTAGACGCCAACTTTTTTATAGTATAGGGAGGCAAACGGGCGAGCGTGTCACGTGATGGAAGGCAAATAACGCCGCTCATAGGCATCTGAAACACCAGAGGAATCACATCACAGTCGCGTTGCCGTCCTTTAAGATACGATTAGGCTTGTTTTTTGAAGATTGACGAAGAAGACAATGGGTAGCTTCTAGGATTAGGAGCTGCCTTACAACGCGCAGAACAGGAAATTCACTGTATAAATCTGTAAATAATACAATTATTATATTTTAGAATCAGGGACCGACACAACAACATTTTTTTGCAGGGGTACTATGTATGACGTCGAGCCGGTAGCGACACGTTAGTCCAGTCGTGTGGCTGTCAGACAGCCAACCGTACTACACTCCCACATGCCCATTCATGCTATAGAAAAATAATATGTCATCCTTGACAAAGTATTCTTCTGCAGCGTGACCCTAACACTTTAGAGTAAAGCTGTATTATCATACATGGTTCCCATGTAGAACCTATCGTTTCTCATATTTTATTCTCATATTTGATGACGTATAAGGTTCAGTGGCTCAGTCACCGCTTTCGCAGGCAACGGTTCGAGGTGGTAGGTTTTTTTGCAAGTCCTAAATGTCTACTAACATTTAGACTTGCAAAAACCTATGATTACTTAGACACCAGCTAATCATAGTGGATCGTCCACTGCAACGACTCTCATTCGAGTTGTACGTTTTACGAGTTATTGAATTTTATTTATTTTGCAGTTTTCTATTATTTGTGTTTTGAAAACCTAATTCTGACATTCTGTATAAGGCTCACTATTGGGGAACATGGACAGCACCGAACGGTAGGGTACCCCGCGCGATTGGAAAGTGAGCGTGTGGTGACCTCCCCGGCGAACGGGTGGCAGCCCTGAGCGCCGCTGTGAGCGCTGCCATCCTTAATCTACAGTCCTTGGCCAAATTATTAGACGCACTACATTTTTTTTAGTGGTATATTTAAAGTAAAATATTATCCTACAATACCTCTGTTGAATTGGCCGTGTAATAGCCCTGATATGAATCCAATTGAAAATGTGTAGGGAGCTGATGAAAAGAGAATTGGCTAAAGATGTGATTACCAACAAAACCCAGCTCCTAGAAAATATTATTTATGTGTGGAATCATTATCTTCAAATGCAGGAGACAGTACAGTCTTGCATTGATAGCATGCCGCGCAGAATTAAAGCTTTGATAGCGGCTAAAGGTGGCTCAACTAAATATTGACTTTTACTAACATTAATTTCACTTTTCTTTAAAACTTAATAAACTTACGCTTTTGTAAATTAATGCTGTTTTATTTATGCCAAATAAATCGGTAATTTATTGGTTAATATAAAAATAAAAAACAAGTCAATTTAAAATAATAAAACGGTACAATATCACTCGGTAATTGATATTTTACATGAAATTTTGCAGTGCGTCTAATAATTTGGGCAGGGAGTGTACGTTGTCTGTACGTCGACGGAACGTTGCGTAACGCCTGTCCTTTATGTTGGTACGTACTAATTAGTGGGGGCCGCGGCCTTCCTCTTCGTCACTTTCTTTCAAACGCATGTCGCTTGTTACGTTTAGACTTCGTCTGTCTGAACGTGACTGCCAGCAGCTAGGTACCTACATTGAATTTGCAAAAGAACGTTCCAAAAATATATACATATATAAATATTTCGTTAGCAGAAACTGGATGCGTGTAGCCGTAGATCGAGCTTGATAGCGCTTCATGGGGAAGGCCTATGTCCAGCAGTGGACTGCCGCAGGCTGCTGATGATGTTGATACAAATATTTCGTTACGCCTGTCTTCCGTAGAGGTAGGCAGAGACCACAGATCTCCAGCAGCTACGATCTCGGCACACTCTCCCCGCTTCCTCTACACTCATCCATCTTTTCACCCATCCTTCATCTCACATTCATCGTAGCGTAACGGCTCTCCGTTACTCGCTTCTCCGTAAAATAATATTGCTTTTAAAGCCCACGTGTCTCACTGACGGTCAAGGAGCCTTCCCACTGCTAGGACAAAGTCAAATATGTAAGAAAAATCCTCTGATTGACACGGTTAATAAATAACATAAATGAGAACAAACACGTAAAATTTTATATACACAACAAATACAATACAATAATACTCCGACTTACGCTACCTCGACATACGCGAGTTGGGAGTGACACGATTTTTTAATATTCACATTTATTTCATAAATTATTGCTTTATTTAGTCTCCGGTCGCAATGTAACATAATTTGTATGTCTTTATATGTAAAATTGTACCCTGACTGACGCGAATTCCTATCGCGTGAAATTTTGTCAACAGCATGGTCTTTACCATATGCCACGGCTTCTTGCAAGTCAACCCTGTATAGAGTAGAGAGAGTATAGAGTCGAGTGGAATCCCTTCCACTCGACTCTATACAGGGACGTCGACTTATATTCAGGCTACGCTCCCGCGTATGCCTGAATATGGGTCAACGTCTCGATCTACGATTTCACTCCCTTACCCCGCGATAAGACGTTTCACATCTAAGTGTCGATCACAGTTGGAACGTAACGTAACGTAACGTAAGGTACAATAACGTAAATACAATGTTCGCATCTCCGACGTGAGAAAACTACACATTGTATTTATGACCCGTCCGGTCATTTGGTATCCATAGTGTTATAATAAATATCGCGGGTTATTAATAATTGCATTTGTTGCCGTCGGTTGGGGGTTGGGGTGGTGGTGGGGTGGTGGGGTCGGAGGCGCGCCGCATCAAATAATGCCGGCGTATGAATGAGGAGCACACAAGTGCCACCGGCTGCACACTACACACTACACACCACACACCACAGTAGTAAAAGTAATAATTTCGAGTGTGGTCTCCGACGTGTGGTGAGTCACTTGCTCGTAACGTGTACAACGACGGCGGCAAATCACGTGCGGCCCGCGCGACGCGATCGTTTATGTACCTATATCTTGCGACATACGACCAGCGTCGATTCTTTCTAGCGTTGTTGGTCCCGATTGGCTCAATGGCGGGGCCCTGCGCCCACGAAGTCAATGGTAGCGGGTTCGATCCCCGCATCGGAATAAATATATGTATGTATGGATTTATAAATATTTATTCCCAGTCTGGTGACCCCCCCCCTCCGCATTTTCGTTCCTGCCTTGGTCCTAACATGGTCTCCAACGGAGAACTATGGAGAATCATCATCAACGAGGACCCAATCGTCCAATGTATATATACATCGACAAAAATGGAGATGGATAGGGCATACTCTCCGGCGCCACGCCAGTCATATCCCCAAATAAACCCTCAAATGGAATACGAAGGAGAAAAAAAAAAGTCGGTGCCCAAAAAAAGTAGGAAGCGTACTGTGACGACCGAAGTGCAGATGGGCCTACAGTACGATATATCTTAGATAATAGAACCTTTCAAAAAACAAGCCTACTCTTATCTCAAAGGGCGACATTAATTGCTTTCCATCAGGTGACACGCTTGCTATTTTACGTACCTAAACCATAAAAAAAATATTTAAAAGAAATTATTATTTTAACGAAATACAAAGATATTTCTTATTTCTTCCTCGGCACTTCCTAGAATATTGTATGGAAAATTCTCACCTAGTTATTATGTTATAATTAAAAATTTCCTTAAGTAATTTGTGTCTCTTTCAAAACATAAAAAACCCTAAAACGAAGCTTACTTCGAAATCAAAATTCTTCACATCTTAACATAAATAGTTATATTTAATTTGTCAAACGTCAGTGTGTTGTGGATCAAGCTTCTAATATCATCATCATAATGAACATAATCAAAAAATGAACACAAGATTATTTAAAATAAAGACTATATGAATGGATGACTATAATAGATGGCAATATGACTTTTTGCTTTGTTGTTTTTGAAAGTTGAATCGAATGATACATACATTCAATCCAAATAGATAAATCAATTATAATTTTAATAACCATATAACAGTATATTAATAATTTAATTCTTTGTAACTATAAGCAACTTATGTATTATATTTAGATCTCTATGTGTCTATACGTGTATATAGTTTATGTAGAGTTGACATTGTGGCACAGATAAATAAATAATTAATGAAATTTGCACGCCATAATATTGTGGAAATGTGATGGAGCTTTTAAACGTCTTTTTCATCTTGTTACACCTTATATTATGCAAATAAAGAATTATTATAATATAGTTCTACTCGATGGAGTAGATACGGCGAAAGAAACTCCACAAGCATTATCTTTACGTCTTTATTTATTAGCCGTTGTATACGTAGCATGGCCGTGGTTGATGGTGGCTTATCATCAGGTGATATACGTTGCTCGATTGGCTGTCTTCAATAAAAAAACGTACAATGCAAATTATTCTATTTTCATCATACAGTCAAGGATTTTGATCATCAGTTCTAGAATAAAAAGCTAATCAAAAAGTTTCATCCCCACAACCTGTACGAGTTGCTATCTCCGTTACGGTGCTTTTTTCTAGAAACTTCTTTCCACGCACCACTACCCTGTGGCGTTTTAGCCACCTCCTATACAGCTACCTCCAGTGGGGTTTCCGAAGCGATACGACATTGTAACTTTCAAAAAAACAACCCCACACCATTCTTAAAGCCCAGCAAAGCTTCTGCAATGCTTATGGTACTGACGACGTCTATGGGCGTCGTTGATTGCTTTCCATCGGGTGACGCGCCTGCTCGTTTGCCTTCCTATCCCATAAAATAATAAAGAATACAATAGAGTGCAGCAGATTTGAATATGATATTCTCTATGTGAATGAACGAACCAGCGGAGGTGCGCTGCAGTCGCGCTCGATGCATTCTGCGACGTAGATTTTCCTCTAGCGGCGGACACTAACTAAAGCGGGGCTATCGAGCGGTGAAGGATGCCGAGAAGGTCATGCCACCGTTGCTGCCGTTCGTGGAAAGGTTACGCTGAGGTACCCGCTCGACGCACGATCTGCCCCGTAGATACCATTCGGGCTCGTTTTGTAATTTTCCATCAAATTAGCAAATGGAACCCATTGAATAATCAATCTACAATTTAAGAGTGGTAGAGCCACGCTGCAGAAGAATACTTTGTTAAGAATAGCATAGTCTGTAGCAAGAACGGGCCGGCTCACCCGGGGTGTACTACAGTCCCGTAGAAAACCGGCGTCTAAGTGGTAGCTTAGTTACCGCGCTTCGTCCGGGGAGCGGTTGTGTTCCGGAGGCCCAACCCCCCTTCCCGCCCCATAATGACCTTTCCTTAAAGACCGGCAACGCTTCTGCGATGCCTATGGCACTGCGAATGTTAATGGGCGGCGTTAATTGCTTTCCATCAGGTGACCACGCCTGCTCGTTTGCCTTCCTATACCATAAAAAAAAAATAATCATTTTAATCTCTTCAGCGCTACATACAGGTACAATCAAGACTAGTTGTTGTGCATTTATTTCAGCACAACAGCATTAGATGACTTTCGACCTAACATTTATCAAAATTTCACCTTGGCCTCAAGGTGAAATTCCCTGCTGTCGTATACAGAAATCGTTGTATGTACATGTACGCCTCCTATAGCGAAACTTATATTACAAGCTTATTAGCAGGCGGTGGTCACACAGGTCCCTGTTAAACACACAATATTTCACAATTCCTACTATTAGTTCGCACTCTCCCTATACATATTTATAAATATATAACGTATTTTTTTTTAACTTGTAACGGATGACACTTGATGGTAATACAATTTTTTCAAAAATTAATTCATTAATTAAATTTAGTTTTATATGGGAGAGAAGTAATTTCTTTTATATAAGATATTTAGCAGGATAAAAATGCGAATTAATTGCAATTATTTAACGAAAATTAACTAAAATAAAAAAATATCTTGTCGACCTAAGTAGGAAATAACTATATGTTTTTTTATATTACTTGTTTACTTTATAGCTATATTTTAGCTTAATATATGTAATGCTGGTACAGACTTGTTATTAGGCGAGAGTGGGAAAAAAGACAAAAAGGAGATAGGTGATATGCGAGAGAATAAAAAATAGTATCAGACTTACTACCATTTTTGTACTGTTAGCAAAAAAAATTCAATATAAAGAATATAATTGTTTTAGCATTTTTTTTGTTTCAGAGTGATATTGAAACACTACACTACACTTTGTTAGCAAGGTGCGAATTCACGATCTGCACGTGAGTTCGAATCTTCCACTGTACTATCGATGCGGACCACTTCCTAGCAATTTAAAAAACATTACTAATCTTTATTATATATAATAAAAATATAGGGTCACATTTTATTAAAAGTGAGAAATGAATTATAAAAAAATAACTGAGAATAATGCATTACAAGATTAATGATTCAATTTGTGTTAGACATTCCAAATTATTTATAAAAATACATAAAATAAATATCTGGTTTTTTTGCACACCTTACACGAAACTAACGAACTTTGTGTAAAATACGTAACAAGATGGCGTCTGGCAGTTCTATGTTTATTTGGGCCGTATAGCGCACCTGCAGTTTCTTTCGCCGATTCTTCTCCGCACAGCTAAACCTTATTTCCGACTAAACCTTATAACCGATCTTGCGCAGCGCCTATGTATATATATATATATATATATATATATATATATATATATATATATATATATATATATATATATATATATATATATATATATATATACATTTTTTATAAAATTGTAGTGGATGACACTTGATGTAGATAAAGATTTTTCAAATATAAATTCATTACTTAAATTCAATTAATTAATTTTAGAAATATTTTTATATGGGAGAAAAGAATTCTCTTATATAAGATATTTAGCAAGATATAAAACAAGAAATTGACTTTAAAAAAAATTATATTACTTGTTATTAGTTATATTGTTTAAATATTGCGTCACATTATTTAAACAATATAACTGATTGTACAAAATAGTTCGATTAAAAATGTAGTGATATGAAATAAATGTATCGAGACTTTTTGACTGTAAAAGTCCATAAAAGGTTTTGGTAGAACAGCCACCACTTAATCAAGACGTAACGTGACAAGCTGACTAGCTACATCTCAAGAGATTTGATGTTATTGTGTTTTAATTGACACTGGCATAATACTTCTAGCAAATTGCCATCATGGAAATAGAACTGTGTTTCAGATAAAAAGGCCGGTAGATTAGATTATTTAGAAATGAAGCGAAATTTAAGCGGAAATGGCGGCAAAGCGGCGAGATGGTCGCCACAGCACGTTCTTCCGTGGGACATCTCCGGCGCGTTTAATATTCATTAGAATACATTAGTAAGTAGTAGGGAAATCCTGTGTGCTAATGTGCTTCGCGTACGTTATATATTTAAATGAATGCTACACAACAGACACACACACACACACACACACACACACAACCACATACACAATAAATCCGAAAGTCTATTCGGACGGGACAAGTCGGACTGGATCAATCTCATTAACATTTCGCACGCATTAAAAAATTAAATAACACAACTAACCACACACACAGACATGTACATACGTTTCGAAAGCGACGGTCTCAGATTAGACTACTAAAGTTTTTTATTATAATTTATTTTGTAGTAATATTGCAAATAAGATCATCTCGACTGCCGCATGCCATAACCTAGTAAGAAGAATTTTTAAAAATAACTTCTAAATAACATCAGCATTGAAATATTCCAAATAATCAGAGAGACCATATATAACCTATATATATACATGCTACTTTATAGCTTTTATAATTAATGCTACATGCTACGTTATTCTATACACTCTATGTCGCGTCACTCTTTCATTGCAACGCATATTCTGAAGAACAGATGATTCTATGATAACTTTTCGGAGATTTTAGTAAATCTAGGAACATATGTCTTGTTTCGCAATAGTGAGCAGGCTAATCTAGGGTGGTGAATAAATCCATTCCTCCAAAGTTGGCAAATGTCTTTGTCCTTCTAGGGACTGTCTGTATAAGGTGATTAATGAAGTCAGACGTTATTTTGCGGAAATCCATTACTAACTACTAGAACTTTAACTTAACTAAGATTCGCGACAAGCAAAGAAAAATAATGTTTGTTTTCTACTGGAAGAAGTGGATTTACGGGGAACTTAAACTAAATCTTACAGAAAAAACGGCCGTCAGCAACTCTCCACCTCCCAGCCACACTATCAACAAAACCAAACACACCTTACCACTTTTCCAATATTGCACACGACACGTGTTTCGTCTTATCACGAAGCATCATCAGGTATAATAGACTCTAAGAAGGACAACCGTTAAGCCCCCACGGCCTTAACAACTTAAACCAGCGTCGAGGCCTGCAAGTTGTGGATCGGGGAGAATGATGACTTATAAAACTGATGATGAGCATGGTTAACTAAAACTCAAACATTTTATATTGTCCACGCGCTAAAGGGGTAAAGCAAATTATAATGACTATCTGCAGTGAACCGCAGACGTTGAAGTCGCCGGCGATGACGTGACGCAACTAGGAACAAGGGGGCCTTGCGAAAACGCAACACCGCTCACCGCTCTATCGTTTAAAAAAAAACCAATCGCCGAGCGGCGCTACCGGCGCACGCAATTAGCACCCTAATTACTGAATAAATAGACGCGTGTATGGAGTGCTCGGGGACAGACGCGTGCAGTGCGCAGAAGATCAAGTACAACGACCCAGTTTCAAGAGATAAGGGCGGCGCGCGGTAACGGCGCGTCGGTGCGACGGGGCGCGACGCGACCCCATCGTGTGTGTGTGTGTCAACCACACCATACAGTGTGGAGAGCGATGGCATCGTTGGTTATACCATCCACCTGGTATCAAATACGAACAATAAATACTCGTGTACACGTAGGCCTCCTTCATCAATATATTATGGTCTCCTTCATCGATGGAATTCCTCCTTCAATCCAGCTGCCCTCGGCGGTCTTTCCAAACCGTTACGACATTGGAAGCTTCAAAAAACAAGTCTATACATACCTAAAAGGCCGGCAACGCTTCCGCGACTCTTGCGGTGTCGCGGTTGTCCATGGGAGGCGTTGATTGCTTTCCATCAGGCGACACGCTTGCTCGTTTACCCTCCTATCCCATAAAAAAATGTATTATGTCTTAATAGTCCATTACTTGATGTTAGCCTCCATCAAAGTCGAGGACTGTTGCTTATTACCAACGCTAAGCGTGTGGATCAGAAATCTAGAATTGGTTTCTATTACTCAAGGTACATCAAGCAGCCTATCTACAGTTGTTATAATTATATATTCGTCATGTACGACACAAATGGGAAGAAATGGAATGGACGGAATGGATTCATGGTTGAATAAAAGGCTTTTCTAACGCTCGGAGGATTCATCCGTAAAAGCCACACTGGGCGAGAGGATCGGCAATCCCAGAGCTAGGCTTGTTACATCAGATGTAGTATATCTGATACACATCAAGGACCTGTATCGTTTCAAGCGTATGCGTACTTCAGGATTATTATACAACCATAAATCAGCCGTCAGTCTCTTGTGGTTAGTTTATGGAGTAGGGAGGCAAACGAGCTAGCGTGTCACCTGATGAAAAGCAAACAACGCCGCTTATAGACTGATACATGTGCAGCGTTATATGCATCACAAATGCGTTGGCGGCCTTTGAGATATGAGTAGGCTTGTTTTTAGAAGGTTCCAATGTCGCATCGGTTCGAGAACACCGCTGGAGGCAGCTGGAGTATCGATTGCACCGCGTTTTTGTAAGTTATCAATCGTACCTACCAAAAAAGTATTCAATAATAGTTGGTTGTAGGATTTTACGTGGCAATCGGAAAAATACTGATACACAGTTCCGCTATTCGTTTTCCTTTACCTCGTAATACCTAATCCACATTCGATCTTGTAAATAATAAAATATAATAACTTCCCCTGGTGAATAAGTTGACAAAGAAGAACTTTGGAAAAGACATGTTACTCTACGTAAGAGAGTTTATTTTTACCATGGTAAATATTTATGTATAAAGTAAAACTTATTTTGTCGGTTAATGATAAATAGTATATTGCTCTTATATGAAAATATAAAACGAGACATTACGATTCTTTTTTTTTATGGGATAGGAAGGCAAAAGAGCAGGCGTGTCACCTGATGGAAAGCAATCAACGCCGCCCATAGACATCCGCAGCGCCATAGGCAGTGCGGAAGCGTTGCCGACCTTTAAAGAAAGTGTTATTATGGGAGTGAAGGGGGAGGTGGGGGAGAGTGCTAGGCCTCCGGAACTCAGCCGCTCACCGTACGAAGCGCGGTAGCTAAGCTACCACTCAGACGCCGGTGTATGAAGTGTGGTACTTCTATGGGCAAGCCGGTCCATTCGTACAACAGACAAATAATATGCCATTCTTGACAAAGTATTCGTCTGCAGGGTGGCTCTACCACTATCGTATCTCACCGTCGATCGCTACTACTCATGTTAATTTTATGGACTCAACATACATCGCCTCATGATCACTTCTTTCGGCAACTCGAGAGATCTACAATAGTTATACGAGTTAAATAATAATCGATTCCTTTTTTTCTGCAAATCAATTTATTACGTTATGGATAACTAGTTAAGAATATGTATGAATCAACGCATACATTTTGTAAAAGTTAGCATAATAGTTACAGTATAAACACAGTTCCCCGACATATCAGTAACAATTTTGTATATATTCATAGTTAAACCGTGATACACAACAGACATTAGGGTCTATAGGACGTTTTGTAATGCACTGATGGTAGATTAAGATCCGGCCCGAAGGACCACCAAATATACTTTTGACTCTCACACAATGTCTTATAGAGAAATCTTAGAAGTCACACGAATATGTCAGAAAAATTTGAACCGTTGTGAATTTTACGTGGTGAAAACATAACATGTCAACAGCAATTTTAGAAATTTGTTTTTGTTGTATTATTAACTGACTGATTCTGATCTTGACGTTTCCATACAATCAGTATTGATGCTGAGCATTAACAAATAAAATATTAATTTAGAATATTACAAAAGCAACTAGTTCAGTAAGAAATGTAATTGGACGACACCAACGACTGGATAGTGGAGACCAAAAAATATCTCATTTACACATATTGCATATTAAAGTATCGCGTGCAAAAAAATTATGTGCTTTTTTAGGATATACCTCAAATTTGAAACCTTAAAGCTAAACACATAAGAATGATAATTAGTGAGTGAGGAAGTATATATGCAAATTGGCTAGCATTTAATTCTACAGAACCGAATCTTCAATCCATTGGTTTTGACCTTGAATGAGTAAACAGTTTGAAGGTTCAAAGGCAGCATACGAACAACACGTGCAGTGTTGCCAGTGATCACATAGAGAACGCTGATGTACATTATAATTTATTTCACATTACTTTTAGTTCAAAAACACTTGACCAAATGGAAGTATTTTTACTGATGATAACGATTTGTAAGACTGTACAGGATACATGTTTAAACCACTCTCTTGTCCATACCCTTGGGGGATGTAAGCATTATAACTATGAAGAAGGCACAGATAAGATGATGGTTATGCTGTTTAAACATAGATACCTTAGAAAAACAAGAGATTTAACATCAACAAAACTGAATCATATAAATAAATGACTCAATAAACAGAAAGAAGCACCTAGCGCTAGTAACATTCACTAAAAACTAGGTATTCTCATTATAGTCAAAATGTAATTTAAAAACCTGCCGTGTAAAAAACACATTTCCATATTGAATATTTATGTTATATGTATTAAGTGTGTGTGTGTGTATGCATCAGATGCGTGTGTGTACTTGATAGAGGATTGTCAAGAGTCAGGGGCCAGAGGTCAATGTCTAGTAATTCTGTCTGCCTGCAAACATGCCAGTTAGTTATATATGGGCGTTCAGGTTTGTGTCGGCTTTCTAGAAACTATCAACACAGTTGTGTGTAAGGATAAACAATACAAACAAACTAAAATATTATTCGATAAATATTAGCAAAACTTACTTAAAGATAGTAGAAGCAACAAAATTATAGTTTTTAAAACAATAAGACCTCATATGACGACCCAAGTGGTACAAAGACAAAGTGGTCGTTTTCTGAGCCAAGGGTCATTAGTTTTATTCCGTTTCAGGATAACTATTTGTATAGTATATATTAGGGATGTTATGTATACATAACAAGAATATTCACATGTAAAAATATATATGTGAGACTATGAGCTGCCCGCCTTGTGTATGTAAATTACACTATATCCCAATATTGCAATTTTAGTTTATTTATACATTAAAATAAAATTTATTGCAATGTATAAATAAAGTGAAATTAAATAAATGTGTGTGAGTTGTTTTTGTAATTGATGGGATTAACTCTGAGTGCCCATTAATTTTTTTTTGTATATGGTCATAATTCCATGAAAGTGAAAAAAAAACCTGCTCAGTTCTTAAGTAATGTTTGATGAATATATGTAATTTTAAAATAAAAATATAGTAGCTGAATAATATTTTTGATTTTAATATCTGCATAAGAACATCTGTAAATTGTAAATAATATTTATGATTTTATAATATCTAGATGTTCTATTTCTTTTTGTACACAGGATTCACTCAATATTATAAACAACACAAGATTATTTAAATGGCTAATAGTTGTCTATGTTTATAATACCAAGGACTTTTTTGCTTCAATGGCTGTACCATAAAATTAGAATTTGTGACAATTTGACCATATGTAATAGATGAATCAATTATAATTTTAGTCACAATGTAACAGTTTGTTGATAATTGATTGCTTTGTAACTATAGGTAACTTATGTATTGAGATCTCTGTATGTCTGTCTATATGTGTATATAATTCATATAGACTTGACATAATAAAATAAATAAATAACATGTGGGCAGTCAGAATTTTTACTTAACATATTAAGGGTTGTGTTATTCCGTAGAGTCTACTCTACCTGATGATGCCTCGTTTTCAGCGAAACACATGTTGTGTACATTGTGGAAGAGATTTAAGAAGTGTAGTGTAGTGGCTGACAGCCGTTTTTTGGTAAGATTTAGTTTTTAATTCTTAGTTAATTAAACCAGCGCATCTAAGTTAAGTAAAAATTCTAACTACACATAGTATACGTTTTCCATGTAAATCCTGACTCCTTTAATCACCATAAATAAATAAATAATTACTGATATTTACGTACACCATAAGTGGCAATATGATGGAGCTTTTAAGCGTCCTTTCTCATCTTGTTACACCTCACATTATGCAAACAAAGAATCATTATTATTAAACAAAACTACTGTTGTTTTGTTCCTCACTTTTGAAAGACCTTGGAGATCAGGAGTCTTTTAAAGTTAGCAAATTTAATTTTTTTTAAATATTAATAATATAAAAGTTGTTAATATCCTATTATTTAAGAAAGGCCAGGTCAAGAATACTCTTAACCAATGAGCTTGCATGAAGAGAGTAATGAGTGGAGGAAGCAAGGAAAGTATTCTGAGATAATAGCAGATGGAGTTCTGTGGTCTCTGCCTACCCCTATGGGAACAGGCGTGACAATATGTATGTATTTGTGTATGTTAATATCCTATTATAAAATTAAATTCATCAAATGTATGATTTATAAATAATCATCAAAATTTTTATCTTTTTAACATTGTGTTCATCCTACGGTTGTCTGGAAGAAATCGCTATAAGCGATAAGACTGCCATTTGTATATAAATATTACAATCAATAATTGTATAACTTTGTTTTTGGTGTAAAATAAAGAATATAAGTATCTATCTACCATTTTGTATAGAGGTTCCTTTAACTGGAGAAGGAGATAAGTGAAAGAAACTTCACAGATTTTTTTTTGTTATTGTTTGCCCACTTTTCTAATAAAATAAAAACGAAAATAACACCTCCATTCTCATACTGTTATTATTTCAAATTCTTAATATAACTAGATAAAAGATTTAATAAGTTTTTTTTTCTGGCTCTCATACAAACTATTTCCAACCAGTTTTAAAATGAATTAATTTTTTAGAATTATTTATCTTTATTAGATGAATTAATTTAATTCAAAACCTGTATACTATTATTTATTTAATACTTTGTACACATAAAACATGACATACAAGAATTAAAAGGAAAGATGTACAAAGACGAGCTTAACTCAAAATTGAGTTTTCTTCCAGCATACCTAGGAGGGAAAGAGAATTAAGATAAGCCATTATGTGAGAATAATTATTGTAAAATATTTTAAAACCTCTCACTCTCAAGTAAACATGCGACGGTGAATTTAGTAATTGAAACCATAGGCTTGATAATGTAGATAGGCTATAACCAGCTCCATTCAAATAACAACATAAGAGTAGAGGATCACAAACAGAATGCAAAATAAAAAAGTCAGAATTTCAAAAGATTTCAAGAGGAATTTACTGGTGTACTACACTGTAAGAAATGATTCTCACCATCAAGGAGACCTTGCTTTGGCCTTGGTTTCCAATGAGTAGTTTGCCCTAAAGTTTAGTTTAATGGATGATAGTTATCAAGCAAGTGAGACCTCTATGGTACACTGGTTGTCAAAAGTATAGTAGTTTTTTTTTATATTTCATCATCAAGGCATTCCATCCACAGATGGGCCTTCGCCTGGTTCAGTAAATTTTTCGGACGGATCTTCATTTAGCTTTTCCCATCAGCCCCTTACTTAATAAGATGTTATCTACTTAAATAAAAATTTAAATAGTTCGAAATTAAATTAAATAGTTCAAAAGTACTCATGAAAATTCTGATTAAAGAAAATAAAAATGAGCTAGTTTTAGAGGCAAATGTATTCTGGAGGAGTACATCAATATCACATTAAATGCCTAAATAAACCCCTAGGTTTTCTATCTCCATCTTGTTCTTTCTAATAAGCAGATCACATGCAATACTCCTGATGTTGTACTACAGCATATAGTCATGGATGGGTCCATAGCATTATTGGTTATTTACCAATGTTCCATTATGAAACCCATTTGTTCAATTGCCTATATAGAATATTTTTAACGTAGACTTCTTTTTGTTAATGATATTTTTTCAATTTTCAGGAGACAACATTTTTCTAAGTCTTTATCATGGAAAAGTTTTATTAAAATCAGATTTATTAAAATACAATAGTGAATGCATTCATTCTCTTCATAAACAGGATCATTACAAGAGTTTTGTAAAGTAAAAACTAAATAAATTAGTAGTGTCTCAATTTCCAATCGTAAATTGATTGGAGTGTAAGAAGTACATTATTGGTATATAATAAAATAATGTATCATTATCCACCTTATCACATTTGTGTTAAATCTGATCTATTTATTTAGTGCAACTTGTAATCCCAACAAGATAACATTAAAAACTATTAGTCATTATATGTAGTAAAGTACAATAAACTGATGATATGCTTGAAAATAAATAGGAAATATTTAAAAATGCAAATATCATTGATTTGAATGCAGTTTTATGTAACACCTTCATTATATATGAATACATAAATATTGATTTGCATTAATGTTTCATAATATAGTGCAATGGAAACAATTAGTTTGACACATGTGTGGATACAATACTAATTTTTCAAAGAAGAATAGCAATGCCATTTACATTATTATAATGTTTGGTACTCAATCCAACTAACCTAACAATGTTTGTAAGGAAAATATTTCAATTCTAAAGTAGATTGATAGATGTTCAAAACTATTAAACTTTATAACATATGGCCATGTTTACAATAGTATGCTTAGATATTATGTATGTTTATTTATGTAATAAAATATTTATATCATTACTATTACTAAATAAGAGAAAAAAAAATATTGATTTCAATCCTGTTTCTCTTCTTTTTTACACTTCAAATGAGTTTAGTTAAGAGTTATATTGTTTATGTAAAAAATCAATATGTTTTTGTAAGTATTGGGAATGAAAAAATATTGGCAATGAAAAATGTATATGAACACATTGACACACAAAACAAGTAATAAATTACACCCTTAATGGTTTATGAAGTTTTAATGTTTAGAAAACGGATCATTAATGTCAGCTTGTACTATAATTAAGTTTTCAAGTGCAACTTGTCCATTAATAACAAATTATAGGTTTACTTTATTTATCTATTATGCAATCTGAACAGTGTGAATGTTTGGTTTACAAACATTACAACAAATTATCAATCTGAACAATTTAGTAAATGTAAAGTGTTGATATGAGAGCTATGTGTACTTTTTATATGTACTGTTCATGATAAAATAACCTGTATAATAAATTATTACTATAATTAATGATGAAAGATGAGAAAATTTTGGAACACTGTAATAGAGCTTCTTACTCATGTTTATATGTATTAAGTGTAGCTCACAAAAGAGACTTATAGCATTTAACTACATTATTTAATTTGTTGCAACTGAATCAACTGAACAATGAAAGAGCTATTAATAAATATAGCACTTTCACACATAATAGTTTGTGTGTGTGTTATGAAGGTGTGTGTATGTATTAGAATAGCTGTGTTGTTGGGAGTAAGCATCACCTGAGCATGAGGCCGCCTTGTTGGTCGCACACCAATCTCTCACCGCTTCCACTTTGCCACACCATGTAGTGCACAGTATTCACAATAGACTTGTCAAATCTATTTATGAAAGAACTGACTTGTTTTTCACATTCACCAGTTGACACAACACTGAGATTAAGGGATACAGTCACTGGCCCTCAGCCACTCTCTCTGTAGAGACAACACATCTTATGACACACAACACTGAAATGAGACACAATCCTTTTGCAATATGGTGTCGATACATTTTAACGTTCATTGACGATTTAACACGCACATACAGCACAAATTACAACCTAACCTCAAAATGCACACACAAATCAAAGAATCGACAATCACAGATGTTTTCGAACTCGGTAATATGATTGCGACAACAACATGGGACTCGTGCGCCACGAAATTTCACAAAGTACGCGAAAACTGGTCGTGGCAGGCCTGCAGTGCAGACTTGAGGGCAAAATGCTTTGTTTGAGTAGTTAGGTAGTTACAGCTTTTGCTGCACTATAGATATGTAGGCACGTACGTCAGTATGTGCGGTGCACAGCGGGCGTATATGCACCTAGCCATAATTCACTCGGCGAACCGAGAGCGCCAGCGAGCGCGACGACGGAGAGCGCCTCTCGCACCGCCCCCGAAACAAAGGGCGGCGCGACAGGTTCCTTGCGACTCGGCAAAAACTGTAAACACGATTCTGATTTACGGGCCGGAGTGTTCGCAGCCCGCGGCCGCACCGACCGTGCGCGCGGTCACGCTCGGCCGCCGCGCTACGAGATCGCTATCGGGTCTCGGGCTCCGTCGTCGTCCTCGCTGCGTCGCTCGTTGCTCGCGCTCGCGGACACAGCGGCCGCCTGGAATGGCGCAACTAGGCGGAGGCCGTGACGCCGCACGAGCGAGAGAATGTCGAATCCGCGGAGCGCGCGAGCGAGAAACGAACGCGCACGGAACGTTTCGCAATTGCGGATGATGGGC
The DNA here is from genome assembly GCA_031353405.1 of Baronia brevicornis. Taxonomy (NCBI): domain Eukaryota; kingdom Metazoa; phylum Arthropoda; class Insecta; order Lepidoptera; family Papilionidae; genus Baronia; species Baronia brevicornis. Next base: position 336,187 of record JASFAT010000771.1, read on the forward strand.
TCGCGGGGACCGAAATAATTTGCCGCTGGGGGCTGCCGTCGCAATACTCACGGCCTGGCCGTCCGCAGCGGGTCGACGGCGTCCATGGCGCGCCCAGAGCCTGGCCGCGGCCGGGCTCGGGCCGTCGGCCGAGCGACGCAACACTATCCAATCTCACTCGGAACGCGCCGAGATACACCTTCGCACCATCTTGACTACACTGCACAACGACCGCGGCGCTATATTACGCGTATAAACACTCCGCGAACGGTGTTTTGTTACATCGGTTGACTTTTCTTTGAAAAATCAATATACATTTTCCCAGAGTTAGATACGGACGAGTCGATGTCCAGCGCAGGTTATGTGCGTGAAGTTTGCAAGCTTTTTTAGCGCACCGGTGTTACCAACACTTTTTTGCCTACTTTTTGTTTGTGTGTTGTGATTTTTTTCTTGTGATTTGTGATGCACTTCGGGTTAGTTCTTGTACAATGGGTCTCTCATAATTCCCTGCGCGCGCAGTGGCGCCCTCATGTCAGAGTTTTATAGATACACTCGCACTAAATTTGATACTGTGTTATTCAAATAATATTGTGCTGGTTTTTATCAATTTAAATGAGCTTTTTTATAAAAAAATATTGGATATATATATATATATATATATATATATATATATATATATATATATATATATATATATATATATATATATATATATATATTTTATACAAACAAATAAAAATAATCTAAATTCTTAACTAAGGTGGTACCGAATAAAACAATAATGACCTAAAAATCGTTTATTTAACAAAACATTTTATTTTAACAGAAATATTAAATATATTTAACAGGATATACACAAAAACAATGATGCATGTATATATACAATTTATCTTTTTGGATACCATTACATTGACTTTGTATTAATTCGAATGACCAAACTCGCCTCTTCTGTGTCGATTGTGCAATTCGGGGTTAAGTTGGAGGAGTTGAATCTCACTTTAATTATAAAAAGTGAAGAGATCACACCTCCACTTAATCCTTCACGCTTTAAACTTAAATCTGTCTTCTCCTAATTGATGTTCACGCAGCTTGCAGATGGAGACTCCACGCGTGAGCTGGAAAGATAGATCTGGCAGAGTTCCACAATAAACTGTCAAGATCCCCTGTCCAACTCAGACGTGGAGCCGATAGCAGCGGTGTATCCAACTGTAATATAAAGTAAAACGTTACAATGATATCTAGAAAGCCTGCTCGATGCGTGCGCGCGTGTTCTGTTCGCGGTGCGGTGCGGTGCGGTGTGCTATCATCGCTCGAAAAGGTGCGGCGAGCGTTCACTGATAAGAGTTTTCCCTGTAACGTCAGCCATGGCGTCTCTCCGCAACTTTATCAAATACGACTGCTGTTTAATATTAATAATTGAACACTATGAGAAATAAGCCACATCTCGGAGACCACATGTGCCATTGGTCTGCCATATGTTATTACGTAATGGTCTTAACTGAACAATGACACTACATACGCTACGTTTTTGAATTGTACAACTTCCGTACTGTTATGTGATGTATATTTTATTCCCGGCATTTACAAAATAATACAACTTTCCGCCACGTCAGCGAGTCTCTTGAATTGTTGAAAGTAAGCAAAACATGAATGTCGTCGAGTGAAAATAAACTTATAAATCGACAGCAGACGCCACAAGTTACCCTGACGCCGAGTCCCGTGTCCCGGCCCCGAATGTTCACACACAGCGGACTCCACAGTGGATCGTAATCACAGCGCAAACTTCGATAGAGAGCCGATCGATCGATGGGCCCATATTTATACACTCGATCATATCTTGAGATACGATATCGGGGAGCCGCCGCGAGTCGCGAGTGTCCACCATGATCGTGATAAGATCCACCGACACGGGGAATCGATTGGTTCCCGCCGTCGGTATCAGCGCGCAAACACTTCACTCCGCCAATCACTGGTGCAGGGCGATAAGCCGGCGACGACTCGCGCCGGGCTCCGGCTCGGGACACGTAGGGCTCCCGCGGCGGCCGGCGCTCCGTAACGTGCGCGGCAGCTATCTGTTAACGACCGCTCCATCACAATGACTAGTTGTTTACACTGGAGATACACGTTATTACCTTATATCTATCTCGCTAGTAAAAGATAATTACACTATTTTATTTTCTGCAACAGACTTCGCACACTTTCAACCTGTATGCATCCGACACTTGGATTCGTATCTTATCAAACGCTATATCTTCGAATGTGAATACAATGCATGCAATGCAGTCATTTCGATTGTTTTTCCAAAAAAAAACAGATTCCAACACTTAATGAATAACACTACGTTTAGATTCACGAGATATCTTTATAAAATTTCCTACTTTAAGTTGAAAGTGGTAAGATATGATGTGCAAAGTACACCTCCACCGGTGTAGGTATCGCGATAGTACGTGGAAGAATTTCGACATGATAGATAAGGTGGCTAAGGCTCGTATCAAACGGTGTCATTTGATAAGACCCGAGGTGTGCGCTTTCTGGAACGTTTATAGACAGGTGTAACGCACGTATATACGTACCTAATAGTTACACTCTGCCGCACCTCATCTCACTTGTAATGTTTCTTGTTGCTCCTTAAACAATATTATACATTCATACTAAATTAGCATTAGCAACAGCATAGCAGTTACTTCTATTCCTCCAGTTGGCTCTCGTTCTCCCATATTTTAAGAAGCAGCTCGTATATCTTCGATTGCGCTATCCCTCCACTCTATTTCCATATTTCAAATAGAGCCAATAGCAAAGCTAATGTAATAGGAGAGAATAAGGCTCACCGACTTCGTTGGCTGGGCCACGTTAAGAGGATGGTGGAGGATCGCGCAGTCAAGAGAGCGTATGTGGGTCACCCAACTGGACGACGTCCTGTGGGGCGCCCCATATACCGCTGAAGAGACATGCTATGACAGGATGATTTGAACAACCTTCAAAATCTGCAACTGGCAGGAGGTGGCACAGGAGAAGACATAGTGGCGTAAGATCTGTTCGAAGGCCAAGATCCATTTTGGGTCACTGCGCCAACAAAATTAATTAGTTAGTTTACTTACTTCACCGGCACAAAGACCCAAAGTGTCTCTTGGCGCCCTGTACGAAACGGCACTGATCACGATGTTGGGCTACTTGTCGCCAATCACCTGCCCGAAGCTTGCTCAGGTCAGCGATCACTGCGTCGTACTATTAGTACCTAGGGTGACCGACCGCAGTCGATCGGACAGTATTACCACGTGTGCCCTTTTGGCCGCTCGATCTTCTCACATCCTCTTCAGGTGAGTGAATCAAAGGAGTCTATGGGATTTTGTCTCTCCGATTATCACAGTCTTCGAATTTCGACATTCCGTAGGACTAACTCTTTAGTCATTACCATTAAAAAACATTTTCTCGCAAAAGAACCTTCTAGTGTTTTCTTTAATTCAGACTACTTCACATATGATCTACCATACTCACTTCAAAAATTTCAGTTATTTTATACAAATAAAAAGGCGTTTGTCTGTTATTCTTCTTCTAAGAGTGCCTCTCCGACTTGCGAAGGTTGGCAGCCAATTCAGCTCGACTCTCCTCCTCCTTCGCGAAGTGCAGCAGTTCTGGAGCACTGGCTATCCCGGTTCACTCCCTGATATTACGTAACCAAGACTTTCTTCTCCGACCAACTTGTCTTTTGCCCGCGACTTTTCCCATCATGATCAGTTGCAGCAACTTGTACCTTTCATGTTTCATGATATGACCCAGATAAGCAACTTTTCTATCTTTGACGGTTTTCAAAAGGTCACGTTTTGTGGAAGAACCTCGTTATTAGCCACTTTTTGAGTTCAGCTAATAGCGAGCATCCGTCTATATACCCGCATTTCGAACGCTTCTATACGTTTCCGAGGTCTTCCTAAAGCGTTCAGGCGTCACACCCGTATAGAAAAATGGGGCAGATGTAAGAGTCTGTTATTAGTTGATATTAATATCATCGAAGCTAGACCAATGATCCATTATTAGTCTGTTTTATATCAAAGGTTTTCTTTTTCTACGATTTCGGCACACCTTCCTTGCTTCCTCTACATTCATCACTCTCTTCATGCAAACTCATTGGTTAATGCATCTCATGCAACTCATTCGTGTGGTTGCAACACAAAAATTGGTACTCTTTACCTGGCCTTTCTTAAAAACTTCGGCAAATTGGTCAAGGTATGTCTTCTTCTACCGACTCTTTCATCCACATCTACAACGTAAATTTCTTTTACTAGTCGTCTTTCATCCATCCTCTCTATGTATCATTGCTCTCTTATAGTTTCATTCTATCATTCAAAGTTACCCCACACATATTTCTTAATGCTCTCATTTCCGCCGCATTCAGTCTGCTGGTCTGTGGTCTCTGCCTATGCCTACGGGAAACAGGCTTGATGATATGTATGTATGTATGGATATCAAAGAGTTCGTTGTCACAATAACCTAGCATTACAAAGAAACAAGAAACTAACAAGTAAATTAAAAATAAATTAAAATCAATTTGTACTTTTTTCCAGCGATCTACACGCTTTGCCACTGACGGTTATATATTCCTATATTTATAACCTGCTAAATATCTTATTGTAGAATATTTTTTTCTGTCCCATATAAAACTAAAAATAATTAATTAAATTTTATTAATTAGAAAAATATAAATCACCTACTATAAGTTACAAAAAAAAAGTATTTGAACTTGAATGGATGAATAAAATACTTTTTGTATTTTATTAACGATTGAAAAATTGAACAAGAAATATAAATAGATAGAGAGAGTATAAACTAATTGTAGGAATTGACAAAAATAAATAATCAATTATATAAACACACACACACACACACACACATACACACATCTTCACACATACAGATCATATCTGCACACATACAGATCATATCTGCACACATACAGATCACATCTTTAACAATTTATTATTTTACTTAATCCATTTTATTTTTATTATCACTAGTGTTTAATTCTTTTTTGCTACTGTTTGATATTTATAACATTTATGTATTAATTACGAAGGGAAGAGCCTAGCTTCCCACAACACAGGGAACCCTAGTGTGGGATCTAGTGTTCTGTAACATATATACACATTTTGAAAATAAAGATATTATTATTATTAATAATTAAAAATGGTCGTGTGCACGTGTATAGCATATGTAAGGCGATAACCGCACACGGCATCGTTACGTCATAGTGAGTCACCGCACTGAAATGGTATATAGGCAAATCCGATATCAGGTTATCCGCTAAATTTTACCATCACCATGGACTGTACTTTGCTTTACCATCACAATATTAAAACATGAAAGTACATTTAGTTATACACGCAGATCTCTTTATTTAAAAATAGATTTGTGTGCATACCCCATCCAAAAAGATTTTACGTAATTGCTCCGAGGAATTGTACCGGATAATTTCGGGCCGCTACATTCCAATACCGCACAACTACTCACACGGAAAAGTTTCATCCCCATCTGGATAAGTGACGATCGAGTACAGTGCGTTTTTCTAGAAACTTCTTTCCACGCACCACTAACCTGTGGAACCATAGAGAGACATTGGAACCTTCAACAAACAAGTCTACACTTCTCCTGAAAGCCGGCAACGCTTCCGTAATACAAATCGTGTCGCGGTGTTGATTGTTTTCCATCAGGTGACACGCCTGCTCGTTTGCCTTCCTATCCCATAAAATAAACACGAAAAGCTTTTATAAAATATATTATCTTATTAAAAATAGATAAAAGATAAAATATTTCGTGAATTTTCTCCGGTTTTTTAGAATTATACATAATTATATAATATAATATATAGGTTACTCTTATGTAATGCTTCAATAAATACACAGCATGTGATAGGTATTCCACTAGCACTAGACTTCCCTGATGGAGCCGACCGAGTCCCATACCCTCACACAATATCGTCATTAGTGGTAGCATTTTATGGTTTTCGCGCTACTTACAGTGCATGCAGGAATAGAGTCTCTATTCCTTCCCCCTCCCTCTATTTTCCTCTCCCTTTCACATTACACTAAGGCCCGTCTGCAGTGTCCTTGGGGTTGCCATATCCATGCACGACAGTGTTGTGTATCGTCCGGTTACCTGCTTGCTCGTATACCTGCCTCCTGTATAAAACATACATGTCATCTCGCCTGTCTTACGTAGTGGTAGGCAGAGACTACAGATCTCCATCTGCTACGATCTCGGCATTCATTCATTGCTTCCTCTCATTATTCTTCTTATGCAAGCCCGCCGGTTTAGGGTACTCTTGACCTGCCCTTTCTTAAAAACTTCAGCAATTTGGTCAAGGTATGTTTTCCGTGGTTTTCCTCTACCGACCCTTCCATCCACATTCGCAACGTAAATTTCTTTTGCCCTCCCTCGTGTGTCCCTCGTGTTTCCTCCATCCTCTCTATGTGCTCAAACCATCTAAACATCCCTTTCTAATCTTTATTCACAACATCTTCCTTTACTCTGCATCGCTCTCTTATTAAAAAAAATCTGTATATAATGAATAAAAAAATAAAATGTCATTCATTTTACACGATCGCAAAAACTCAGCTGATAATAAAATTACCGCCGTATTATAATACAATAAATGTAAAATCATTGTCATTTGCAGGTGGCGACATAATAATGAAAATTTTTCAATTATCCTTTTTCTAATTATTCTGTCACTTTTGCTTTAACCATTCATAACATCTGTAGAAGTAATCAATTCGATTTCGTTTATTTTGAATGAACACCCTCATGTCAGTGTTTTAATATACTGATATTATATATTAAAACATTAAAAATAAAAAGAAAGGAGTATGATATTTTGTGTGTAAAATAACAAATGTCAAGCGTTCGCATAGAGTTTTCGTGGCACAATCTCGAAAGCTCCGCGAATTCAAACCTCGCACCGGCGGAGACGTTAGAGGAGTAGCAACCGGAGAAGTGGGTGGCGAGCCCGCCGGAGGTGGAGGAGGGCCGCGACGGGGTGGGGTGGGGGGGGCGGAGGGGTGTTGGCCCAGTCGCCTCGCGGCCGTGAACTGGGGCCTCGGTAACTTCTGCCGTATTGTGTTTACACTGAACTTTGTTATGTGGGTTAAAGTTAAGCCAGAGTTCAGGAGCGTGTGTGGCTCGTTTCAGACGATCGCAAAGTTCACCGGCAACTTGGTCGTTATCGATTTTCATCTCGTGTTCATCAAATGTTTCAAGGTTCCGCGACTTTAAATTGTGCGGTTTATTCGAACGTGTTGCCTACTGCGACACTGCAAGCATTGATATATAGATACTATACTAATATTCTACGGGACAGTGATGTGATAATTAATGATTTTTTTTATTAAAACATAAAACTGACAGAAAATAGAGGCGGGAACGTCATAGAAAACACTCACCGACTGTCGTTTGCACGATAATGGATGACAGACATAATTGCGATCCGTGTGTTAGCTTAATGAAATGAAAAAATGAGAGGAAAGATGGATGGAAAGACAGATGAGTCTGGAGGAAGCAAGGAAGGTGTGCCGGGATCGTAGCGGATGGAGATCTGTAGTCTCTACCGACCCCTGCGGGAGACAGGCGTGACGATGTGTATGTGTATATGTGTTCGCTTAATTTAGAACTCTACTCCTAAACTTTCATTCGCTTTGTGTGTGATAGACTGACACTACAGGCGCAATATTTCTGTCAAAATTGGCACTTGTTATTTATTTCATGAATAAATCAATTTGTATATCGCACGTTTTTCTATTAAACAAACTATTCTATTTCTCCCATAGTGGTAGAAGAGTACCTTAAGTGGATATCGATATATGAGGACTTGCTAAACCCTCTTTCTACACTCCTCGTGATGCATCTTCCATTGCTTCACTGTGACCCCATGGTTTGATAGCGTTTATTGCGGAGTGGTATACTTAGTTGACGTTCGCTATTTTTAGGAATCCTGCTTGCCCGTCCTTCCAGTGAAGTTGTTTAAGCCTTGTCCATAGGATCCAACCGCAAATCAGTCGACAAAATATAATAAATATAAGATATCATCTTATTTTTAATAAATCAGGTCTTAATTACTTTCGTATTTCCTACGTTCTGCCGATGATATCTTGATCTTGGAAGAATCGCTGCTAGAAGTACAAGAAATGCTAAGCAGCTTAAATTAATCCTTTCGACGGATTTGTTTGGCAATGACTTGAGCTAGAACCGACTATTGTCAATGGTAAATCTTTCGAAGTTGTCCAGGAGTATATCTACCTTAGTCAAATCTAGCAATTAGGTGGACAATTTTGAGGTAGAAGCCCATACTATAATTATAAAGACCAATAGGATGCATTGGTCTGTACTTAGGGCTTACAACACCGAACTAAAATCTGAATACCGGTATTTGATATTTAAAATTAGAAATATCGGGATACCGGTATTGAAACCAATTAATAAAGAATTTACTAGTTATGTTTTTACTTATCTCAGTTGTAACATTGACTTGTTGACAAATAATATAAGAAATCCAATAAATATTGTTCTGAAATGAGTAGATATTATTTATTTTATTACATAAAGAGTAGGAGTAGATAGATACAAAAAAACGTGCAAGTAAAAAAATGTACATATTAAATTCTATGTTACATTTTACATATAATAAATGTGCCAGATATAGATTTTAATACAATGAAATTGTTTGTTTATCTTCAAAAAAATTTCTTGTAATTAATTAATATTATTTAATTAGATTTATATTGTGCATAAATTCAATTTTTATCAACTAATGTAATACCAAAATACCGGTATTTTTTACATAAATACCGGTTTTTAATAACGGACAAAAATCGTCCAGGATTCCGGTATTCGGGATCTGTACTCTCTTACGGCGCCAAAACGTGAACACTGTCATTTCGTCTACCTCACGCGCTCATAGAACTATAGAGATTCTCGGAATTTCTCTGATTTATATGAATCGGAATGAAGAAACCCACAAAAGAACCAAAGCCACCGACATAGCTCTCTGAGTTAGCCATATTAAGTGGCAATATTACGTTTTCGGAGCATCGACATCCGCTGGAGTAGACGAGTGCTGGAGTAGGTATATAGAGACCGCGTCTTGACGCACCCCGGCTGCTTCAGTGTGTTGATGATGATTCCTCGTGGGCTCCTACGCACGGGAAAATATGCGTTATATAAATAGAAAGCAATTAGGAATCTGGGCCATTTTACTTAACTTGAACTGAATTATAAAAAACACCAATAAGCCTTCCAATAAACAGACATTTTTTCAATAAACAGACATTCTCAAATTCTTTGAAAGAATTTTTTTCTTCAGAAATTATCTGCTTTACTGAATGGTTTTACATTCTGGTTACTTATTTTCTTATTTTTAAGTAACTTTAAGATTTATTTTTACCTGTATTTTTATTTGTTTCATGGTATTTTATTAGACTAGACGACATTTGCGTTTGTCGGTTTTGCCTATAGTTGAGATAAATCTCACATTTATTAGTATTGTATTTTCTTTTTAAATGTGTTTGTAGTCCTTACTTTGTAGGTGAACTAATAAATTAAAATAAAGATTACTAGTTTTACTACTTAAAACGTTATGCCAGAATATTAGTCAACATGACAATAACTGCCATAAATTTGTCATCGATATATATATATATATATAAATTATAACGAATATACGATAGATGTCATGCTATATTTTTTATAACTTTAAATTTTTGAAATAAAAATTGAATTGTTATTCCTCTGAAAAGAAAAACAACATTTTAAGCTATGACTTGACTAATCTACTATATATATAACATATATCTGACATAATATATATATATATATATATATATATATATATATATATATATATATATATATATATATATATATATATATATATATATATATATATATATATATATATATATATATATATATATATGTTAACTTCGTTCTTACATGTAAATGACTCAGATGTCAAAAATTCTGAGTCTTACAGCTCTCTGTCCAATAGAAAATGTTGTACAGCGTTGAAACTGACTGTCTTTGAGTGATCAGATACAATTTTTTCAGATATTTTAAATATTTTTTGGGTTCTGGTGATAAGTTTTCACTTTGCGGTTTACAACGTTTTCGCTTTTGTTGCGTCGATATGTATTCGATATGTCGATTTTTTCCCATTCGTAAATTGGTGTTATCCGTCCACTAGCTGTAAGTATGTAGGTACGCACGAGCACGAGTAGGTAAGTCGCCTTTTCTAATGCGGGGCGCTAAATACTGTAGCGGGGTGTTGGTCTCCCGATCGATATGGCGAAAGGATTTCCAGGCAAAAGGGGCCAGGCTCGGCCGCTCGTTCGTGATCTCGTTTACACTCACGTGCCTCGTTGTAGACCACACACACACACACACACACACCGCTACACGTGATGATTCCCAGCAATGTATCATACTTATACATCATTGTACAGTGTTCTCCTATGTCGTCCAAATTAAGGACTGCACTGTCCACTTTCAAAAATTCCGCACCATTACAACAATATGTCTAACAAGCGGCACATTTTCAAAGAAATAATAAATATTTCCAGCTAAAACTGCCATTACACTAATCATCATCAGTTAAAATGAACTAATTGCATAATATCACTATATTCAATATATATATATATATATATATATATATATATATATATATATATATATATATATATATATATATATATATATATATATATATATATATATATATATATATATAACATTCCATATATGTCCCACTGCTGGGCACGGTCCCACCCATTTCTTGCGGAAGGGACATTTAACCCACCGCGTTTATTCTACGCGGATTTGTAGAGTAACCAGATTCAGATTAAATACCTATAGGCCATACATATACATATTTATTCCGATGCAATCTGTTGGTTCATCATTGCTTTATTTGATATACCATTTAGAAATTAATTTTGGTTTCTTCTCGAATCTTCTAAAATATATGGACAGTCAACAATAGTAGTGGTTGGTGGGTGGAGAGTTGATGGCCGATTTTCGGTAAGTTTTTGGTTTAAGTTCCAAATAAATACACTAAACCCAACGGAAAAACACACATTATTAATTTTCTGTTATTGTTTTGCTTGTCGCGGATCTTAGCTAAGTAAAACTTTTGACTGTCCAAATAGTGATGGATTTCCGCAAAGTAACGCCTGACTCCATTAATAATCTTCTAAAATAATTTTATTATCGTTTATTTTATTATATTGTGTCCAAATATACATAGCAATAAAAGTCCTGTAAATAAGACCGAAAATCATCCTACTATATTATAGATCTATTCGTGTACAAATATTATATATATAATATGTATAAATAATAAAAGTTCACAAGAAAATTTGCTGTTCATATATGATATTTAAAGATTCCTAAATATTTTATTTGCGAACCCGCGAAGGGTTCGATTCCAGCATCGGAATAAATATATGTATGGATTACAAATAGTCTGGTAATTCAGTCGAGTCTGGTAACTCCGCCAATCCGCATTGGATAAGCGTGGTGGATTGACGTCCGTTTCTCCAGAAATGGAGAGGCCCGTGCTCAGCAGTGGGACATATATGGGCTGTTAAAAAAAATATTATTTACAATGCGCCGTAGTTGACAGTAGACAGTAGACACCAAACTGGGTGGTGTAACGCTAGTTGCGGCAGATTGATTGCTCACCAGCGAGCCACCTTGCTCTAACAGTTATGGTACATCACTAGTATTTAACTATATATGACTAGCCATGTTTCATCTGCGTAGGGCGGCTGGTAGTAACTGAATGCGTGAAGCTGAAGCTCGGGCTAGGTGGCGCTTCATGGGGGAGGCCTATGTCCAGTAGTAGACTGTCGCAGGCTGGTTGGTGTTTCATGCATAGTTCGATTACCATCATCATCAATGACCTGCGGCAGTCCACTGCTAGGCATTGGTCTCCGTTAACAGGCTCCGTCCCCATCTCCTGGATGGCAGGCCCCCCACCACAGTCCGATTTAGTCGCAGTTTTCGACTGCGAACTGTGGAAATATGGAACGATTCCTGCGATGTTCCCAAGTGATTACGACATAGGGGTATTCAAGAGACGAGGCTATGCGTTGCAGATAAACTGTGGACGGTGTTGAAGACTTTTTTATGGGATAGGGAGGGCCTCATCGCTTCCGATTGTCAACATAGATATTTTACTTTGCACCTTGATTTTCTTTTTTTTATCGTAGAAAGGGCAAGCGAGCATGCGAGTCACCTGTTGGTATGTAACCACCAGGTGACTTGCACCACGCACAGTAGTGACTCTATGGAACCAACTACTTTCAGCAGTGTTTCAGAACCGATACGACATTGGAACCTTTAAAAAGCCGTCTAATTTTATCCATTGCGGCTCGTGGGATTTACTAAGACGAATTTAATATACCTAATTTGTTGAAAATGAGGGCGACGTGGTTCGCCATTCGTCACGTCCCGTTTCCCACGAGGGCGAAAAGCGACTAATGGAGTGCCATTTCGCTGCGATGAATGGTAGCGTATGGAGCTCTGTGGTCTCTGCCAACCCCTGCGGGGGATAGGCGTGAAATTATATATATATATATATATATATATATATATATATATATATATATATATATATATATATATATATATATATATATATATATATAATATAGACCGACAACGCATTTACAATGCCTAGGGTGTAAACACTGACCGTACACATACCTTTCTACCATAAAAAATCAACAGGCAACGTAAACTATCGATGTTGACAATCGAGACATCAACAGCTTAAGTACGAATCGTCCGCATGTGAATGTAAAACGGGGCCATTGCCACTCGTCCAGCACGTGGCAGGTGAGGAGGTGAGGAGGTGCCAGCGCGGCGCCTTATCCAGCGGGCGTCGTCCACCGCGGCGACGCTATCGGCGGGAGGGCCGCACCTGAACCCACATTTCGCCTTTCTTATCTAACTTATTTGTGATAAATGTTCACATGAAAATATTGAGGCCAGCGATCGCCTGCACCGGCCTGTGCTACGTGCGGTACAATACAACTGCGAAGGTATGCCCGTGGTTGTCGCTACAAATGTAATAAAAATGACACCATGGGTACAGTGATGTTGATTCAACTGTCTTTGTGCCCATATATGTAAGTCTCTGTAAATGGAGTTATCGGTAAAAAAAAAATTGTGTCCCATCTGTCCAAGATAGATTTAGGTAAATGAGTTAAGTTCAAAATCCAAAAAGTAGCCATAATGTGCACGGCTAGCGTCGTGGTTCCTTTCCTTGGATGCATGATCCTTGGTGTGCTTGGTTTACCCCGCCACGAATGATTAATAAAAAAATGTATAGAGATTTTTTTATATCAATTATATTGTTATTAAGAGAGAAATATGTAATTAAAGATGATAATAATAGTATATTTATCTATCAGACAATTCGGGTCCTCAGAATATCATTGGAACTAGACCACAGTCGTGTTAATAACGATGCAGACTTAATCCTTACTACGGTACGAAAACCGTTCTATTATATGCAAACTATACATATAATAACAAAATGCCAGGTTATATTATGTTGCAAATTATATAGTTCAACATCATCATCAATAGCCTCCGGCAGTCCAATGCTGAACATAGGCTTCCCCCACGAAGCGCTACCTAGCCCGATCTTCGCCTTCACGCATCCAGTTTCTGCCAGCCATCTTGCGCAGATCGTCGCAACATCTAGCCGGGGGGCGTCCCACGCTACATTTGCCATGACGCGGTCTCCACTCCAGCACTCGTCTAGTATGAATTACCCTTGTTTGGAGAATACTCTAAGGATTACTATAGTTAAATGATTCTTGCTGCCAAATTCACTGTTGTCTTTCCACCAACAAAAATGTCATCCATAGCATATTTATAAGTTCTACACAAAACCACTATGTAGAAACAGGCTCCTTTATAGGTATGTCCGAACCGATGCGACGTTAGAACCTTCGAAAACAAACCTATTACCTTATCAAAGGCAAGGCTTCTACAACGCCTATGGGTGGCCTTACTCGCTTTTCATTGTACCCATATGTGTAAGTCTCTGTAAATGTTTTCTTTGCTATCCTATAAAAAAGTACAACACGAGCTGCTACAGCAGAAGCAGAAGAAAGAGTCCGAGTTGGTTTGCTACTGCACCATGTTTCATTGTCTTCTAAAGCGGTACACGGTGTCTACCCACTGTTACTATGTTGTAACGAATAAGTGAGGTGATCCGTGGTGTTGTGATTGTCACGGAGGCCGTGGGGCCGTGAGAAATGCGAGCGTGACGTCACGCCACCAGCCACCGCAATGGCGGCTCGGTTTATCTCGTTTTTTAATACTTTATTTGTGAAGGCGCGCGATAAACTGAAGATAAGTGCCAGTTGGCGCGCAAGTTATCGCGCGAACTAACCTAACCGTGTTCTAATGTGCACATGAGGGAACAATCGACGCGAAAAAGCGAAAACGTAGTAAACCGCGAAATGAAAACTCACCACCAGAGCCGAAAAAACTTTTAAGATATCTGAATAAATTGTATCTGATCACATAAAAGCATTTTCTATTGCTTGTAGAGCTGGTAGACTCAAATCATTCGACGCAATATTTTTTTCTGATCCGGATATGCAATAAAAATATTTTGACATCTGTGTCATTTACAGCGTTTTCGATTTTTTGGCTCGATATGTAGTTTATTTTATTAATGTATACCTATGTATGTCTGATGACCAATTAGCTCAGTGGCGGGGCTCCCGTCTACGGAGTCAATGGTACAAATATTTATTCCGAGTCTGGTTACCCCACCAATCCGCATTGGACAAGCGGTTAATTCCCGTTCCTCCAGAAATAAGGAGACCCGTGCACAGCAGTGGGACTTATACGACCTGTGAAAATAAATTATATGTCTCATTGGAAAGTATGCTTTATCAACATACTGTATTACGATATTGCCAAAAGTGGATTTCAGTAGGCTGCAAATGATGGTAGCGATATGTTTTATATGTATAATTATAATCCGACATTTTTATCAATTTTATCAAGAAAAGTACATTTTGTAATTCTTGGAATAAAAGATTTATGTCTGATGATATTTGCCCTACAATACTTTTAAAATAAACCTCTTGATAACATAATTTTCAATGTTGGCAACACTACAGTTTGTTAAACATAATATTTAGAGTGTATTTCTATTCATTCAAAATAAATAATTTTCACATATGAATATTAAATTTAACAAAACTTAACCGACGAGGATGGGATTCGAACCCACGCGTGCAGAGCACATTGGATTAGCAGTCCAACGCCTTAACCACTCGGCCACCTCGTCTCTTTCTATCGATGTCTATATATCTTCATATATTTAAAAAATAAAATTGAAATACTTAATAAGAAAAAGGTAAATAGTCTTTTCCCGCTAATTTACATCAGTGACGTGTTTTTATTTCATTTTCATAATGTTATATTATTATCAGTCATATTGTTTAATTGTGGTGGTGTTTTATATAATATAGTTTGATTAAGACGTATAAGTGAAGTGATATGAAATAAATGCATGTATCGTGACTTTTTAAGATGACTGAAAAAGTCCATAAAAGATTTTGGTAAAATAGCCACCATTTTATCAAGACGTTATGTGACGAGCTGACTAGACATTTCAAGAGATTTGATATTATTGTATTTTACTTGACATTGGCATAATAGTTATAACTAATTGCCATAAAAGAATAGATAAGCGTTAAATAAAGGGATTTTAAATACTTAATGTATTTATATTATATAATTTGAATTCTTAGTGAGAAGAGGAATATTTCATTTATTACTTTAATATAGGGCCAATAGTTATGCAAATCTTTAAAACATTTTAAATATGAACTTATTAACAATCATCACCATTAATGATGCAAACACGCTTAGAACTATTGATAAAATCATTCAATATATGGACAGTCAAAAGTTTTACTTAGCTAAGATCCGCGACAAGCAAAACAATAACGGAAGATAACCGAAAACTTTTCGGTTGTCTTCCGTAGAGTCTACTATACCTGAAGATGCCTCGTGTTGGGGCGAAACACGTGTCGTTTACAAGATGGAAAAGTGATAGTGTGTGTTTGGCGTTGTGTGTAATGGTTGGTGGGTGGAGAGTTGATGGCCGATTTTCGGTAAGTTTTTGGTTTAAGTTCAAAATAAATCCACTAAACCCAACGGAAAAACACACATTATTAATTTTCTGTTATTGTTTTGCTTGTCGCGGATCTTAGCTAAGTAAAACTTTTGACTGTCCATATAGTGATGGATTTCCGCAAAGTAACGCCTGACTCCATTAATAAAATCATTCAAGGTTTTCAATGATTACATAATACATTATTTGCTAAGACCTATATTCAATGAAATAAAGAGTGTTGTGTGCCGATCGTTCATGTCTAATACTTCTTTTAAGTTTATATACCATAATTTTTGAACGGCACGTGCAAACGAAACGCGGTAGCAGGATAAATCTCCAAACAATGTTCTTTGGGTTCTTGGGAAGGTTATTTCATATGCAGAAATTTTGCTAGACAAAATTTTTAAAGCTCCTTGAGTCCAGTATGATAATTGTTCTACTGAATTTGTGTCCTTTAAACCTTTAAAATTTCAGGACTACGGATGTTCATCATTCAGGAGAAACTTCGCATGGTAAGTTACAAGAATAGTTTTTAACAAAGTGTGCTGGTAAGTGATAGCAATTGAGTGAAGCGGAGAAAAAAATCCAAAATTATAAAAAACGAGATACTTCTCATACAATCTGAAAATCGTCGTTTATGGGTTTATATCCGTGAATATGATTAAATTTCGTACCATTGAATTTTTATACCTTAAGCTTTTCAATGTCACGAAAACGAAACACGAAAGAGCAGTAAAGACGACCAAATACAATAAAAAATACAATTTTAAATAAATAAAATTAATTTAGTGCGATGTATGCTATCGGTAAAAATACTTTCAAACTTTTCCCAGAAACTTCCAAGAAATGAAAGTCTGCAATGTTTTGAAAATTTGGAATTTAAGCAAAGTAAGTTAACTTTACAAATGTTATGTTCATTAATCAAAAGTTTGGCGCAGTCTCTGCCTCGCCTCACCCGCTTTTTCCGCCCACCCTCTAGTCTGGCTATATATCGATCTAACTCTGTATAGTATAGCATATCATTTTTGGGTCTTTCACAAGAGTTTAGTGATTCTGGCAACACTGAGTTCATAAGGTCAATATTGACAAATGGCTGAGCGAGCTTCTGTCACTTTCTTGTAATGGTGTCTAAGCTGTAGACCGTTTATTTATAGATATAAAAAAAATGGATGAAATTTGCCGACTATGTTGTTCAACAAAATTTGTTAACAATTTCATATTTGATGAGGAAAACGCATTATATTTGAAAATGTCATTATACTTGCCCATAAAGGTAGTAATAATATTAATAAGTTATAACAATAAATTACAAGTATTTTTTTTTACCATTTATATGATTTTTTCCAGATATTGAAGAACGATCGGTTGCCTCAGAAGATTTGTGATAAATGCAGCTGTAAAGTAAATGACTTTTATCAGTTTTGTAATGAAGCTATTGAAGTACAGTCAAGGTACACTTTATGTTTTCTTACAAAATTAACTTATGGATATTTAATATGCTTAATTTTAATAGAGTTCAAAGACGAACTCTCGAAAGTTAGTATTTGTAATAAATGTTCGAGTTAAACAAGGTAGTCTCAGCGGTTGTATTTAATCATAAAAAAGTTATCATTATGACTAGCCTAGAAGAGCTTACATAATTTGTATTTCAGCATTGGACAGCTCTTGTCCTGGCTTGTTGGAAATGGTTATTCTTGTTAATAATGAGTTGAGTACTTGTATTAAATTGTTATAATTAATATTATAATAAATTGTTATAGTAATAATTGTTTTAAAAGAAGACTAGCAATTTTATTAATATTACTAGAATTCTTGTTAAACATTAACTAAACTAATAATGCTTGTGCTAAACAATAGTTCCTATTGATAACTCAAATGAGAATATGAAATCATGACCTTAGAATTTAGCTTTTGTTCTTTCCATTACAGTAAACATAGGATGGAAGTTGGTATTCATTTATAATTTGTTTGTAAGCATTTGTTTGATTTTAATAACTTACAAGTCTCTTCAAAAAAAAAAAACATATTAGGTTGGGGAAAAAGAAATCCATTATTTTCTCGGTAGATGACTGTAGTGATCAATATCTCGTAAAGTATCAATCAAACAATTGCAAGTTTATGCTAATTGTCAAGGTGACATTTCACACCAAAAAATTCATCCAAACACACCAATTAATACTAAGAAAAATGATGAATCAAATTTCCATTTGGAAAGCCTTGGCTAAACGGAATGAACTCAACCCATTTCTTAAATGGATGGTGACTGGGGATGAGAAATGGGTCACATAAGAAAATATTGTGCGAAAACAATTGTGGTCAAAGCATCTCAAACGGTGGCCAAACCAGGAGTAATGGCCAGGAAGGTTCTACTGTGTATTTGGTCGCACTTCAAAGGAATCATTTATTATGAGGTGCTTCTGTATGGCCAAACACTAAATTCAGGTCTCGAATGTCAACAATTGGACCGTTTGATGCTAGCGATTGACCAGAAATGGCCAACAGAAGAGGTGTTGCGTTTCATCAGGACAATGCAAGGCCATACACATTTATAGTGACTCACCAGAAACTCCGGGAGCTTAGTTAGGAGATTTTAATGCGCCCACAATAACTACACAGTCGGACCTGACACAGAGTGATTACCACCTTTTTCTTGCATTGCAAAACTTCCTGAGTGATAAGAAATTACGATCAAGAGAAAATTGTGAAAATAGATTACTAGAGTTTTTCACCAATAAGGACCAAGACTTCTATGAGACCGGCATTATGAAGCTAACTTTAAAATGACAACAAATTATACAACAAATTGGTCCATATTTGACCCATGCCAGTCAATCCGAAACATCTTGAATAAATTAAAGTTTTGAATTTCATGTAAAAATAATGGATTTCTTTTTCACCAACCAAATATATTGAAATTTTTATGTAAACACACATAGCTCAGCAATGGTCACATGTTTATGGTTATTCTGATTTATTTTGAACTAATTAAATTACCTCTCTATTTTCACGTCCCATTGCTCTAAAACTAGTTCAAAGAACAGACAATAAATATCTTTTAAGCTCTCCATTAAAAAAATGTTAGAAATGTATATTATAAGGACAATATAACATTTACAGGTTACGAGCACTTTTTCTTGCATCAGGAATCCAAGAGTATGATATTGTTGATCGTCCTATCAAAGAAGATGTTCCATCACCAAACCCAGCTGACGTTAGAGTGCTCAATGATTGGGGTACACAAACCAATCCCGAATCAACTAATAATGTACACAGTGAGCCCGTAAAAGTGAAAGAGGAAGAAATTGAGGTAAAATGTGGTTCACCAATTTCAATAAAAAAAGAAAATAATTATTCTGATGATGAAAATTATGATCTTGAGCAAGATATGCATTCAGATGATAGTGATGACTTGTCACTTCTTAAACTCAAAGAAATTAAAAAATATGAAGGTGAAGACAAAGGATTAAAAAATGGTGAAGTTAAGGAGAACAAAAAGGGCAGGAAGAGCAAGGCCAAGTTGAAAGATTTAAAATTATTAATAGATTCCTTGCCTGATTCAGAAATAACCGTTCTAAATGAAACAAGTATGGAAGATCTCAATGTCGATGAGAAGGTCCAAGACAAATTAAAAGCTTCAGAATCTGAAACAAAACTAAGTATTGTAAAAATAAAACTTACACCATTAGATGAGATTCAAGATACCTATCAATGTTGTATATGCTTAGAAAAATATAAGGAGAGGGGAGAAATTTTACGACATTACAGGTAAGGGGCCTATAAATATATATTTAATCAATATGTTGCTGTTGTTACAGCAATATATTGATGATTACTGTTGCACAATACAATACTGTTGTATTTTGTAAAATGTTAGCCCTCTGCACAAGTGCAATCACAATGGACGGTTCATATGATCACAATTGATGGTAAGATCCGCGACAAGCAAACAAAAACAGAAAATAAATAATGTGTGTCACTTAACGCTCGTTTTCCGTAGAGTCTACTATACCTGATGATGCCTCGTGTTGAGACGAAACACGTGTCGTTTACAAGGTGGAAAAGTGGTGGTGTGTGTTTGGTGTTGTGTATAGTGGTTGGTAGGTGGAGAGTTGCTGACGGCCTTTCTTCAGTAAGATTTAGTTTAAGTTCCCGGTAAATCCACTTCATCCAGCAGTAAAACGCACATTATTAATTTTCTGTTGTTGTTTGCTTGTCGCGGATCTTAGCTAAGTAAAAGTAAAAGTTTTAACTGTCCACGTAATTCATTCTTTTTAAGTACTTAGTCGCAGGCCAGTTGATTGTTTTGGTGAATGTGTAGCACAATAATGCTACAGCATTGCTGTATAGTATTTTTGTAATGAATCGTTTTATTTTATTTAATGATAACACATGAACGTCGGCCGGGACTTTGATATAAAAGTGTATACACTTTGTGATGTGACTTACAGTAAGATCATATACTGTAATAATAGGTCGGGGCAAAAGTATTTTCGTATTGTTCATACAAAGGAAAATATTTTTTTCAGGTATAATTTTTTATTTATTTATAATATGTATGTGCCGTTTTGATCAATGACTTGGTGCCATCTTGTGGGTAGTGCCATGATCCCACTCCTGTAGACATTTTGAGAATTTTGATTAAAAAATTCTGACAGGTAGTGTTCAGTGTTCTTTTGAGGTTAGCTTTATGCTTCCTAAAGAGTTCTGCAATGACTGAAACAGGTGGAAATCTGATGGAGCAAGGTCAGGGCTATACGGAGGATGCCTCAACACATCCCATCCAAGCTCTCTCAATTTTTGCTGCGTGGCTATAGATGAGTGCGGTCTGGCGTTGTCATGGTTTCTCTCAGTGAGATTATGTGGTACCCAAATGTCAAGTTTTTTCTTGTACCTAGACTTTCGTAAATGTCGTAAAACTGTTTTATGATCAACATCCAGTTCTTCAGCAATGTCGTAGCTACTAATATGTCGATCTTGCTCCACTTTCTCAAAGATGACACTGATTTTATCTGTGACAGAGCAAACCTCATCTTTCACACTAAAATTTCCAGACTTGAAACGCTTGAACCACATTTGTGCTACTCTTATTGATACCGCATTAGGTCCGTGAACCGCACAAATTTTATTCGCGGCGTTCGACGCATTTTTACCTTTTCTGTAATAAAACTTTAAAATGTACCGAATTTCTTCGTCACATTCGTTCATATTGCTTGCTTGAAAAACAATTGAAAAATGGCGGGAACTTGTTTTTTTTTTTATTTATTGCATCTTCAGAATGTCACATGTAATGGTATTAAAACCAGCCAGTTACATTCAGTGCAGCCAACGAGGTTTGATTACTAATAATGCATTCAAAATACGAAAATACTTTGGCCCCGACACTAATCGTGTTACATGTGTTGTGGTCAACACACATAAGTTGTGTGTATGTGTATGTGTATGTGTGTGTGTGTGTGCTGCAGGTCGCACCCGACGGAGCCGAGCCCGCCCACGCACACGCATCCGTCCGCCACGCCTCCGCTGCCGACGTCCCGCCCGCTGCGGTGTCCGCGCTGCGAAAGGGTTGGTTTTGTATCTTTTTTTGCATAGTTAGAGAATAGTTTATTTTGTAAATATGTCCAGGTTTTTTTTATGGGATAGGAAGGCAAACGAGCACGCGTGCCACCTGATGGAAAGCAATCAACGCCGCCCATATTCTTCCGCACCGTAATAGGGAGTGGGGAAGCGTTGCCGACCCTTAAGGAAAATGTCATTATGGGCATGAGAGTGACAATGGGAGGGGGGGATGGTGGGCTTCCGGAACTCGGTCGCTCATCGTACGAAGCGCGGTACCTAAGCTACCACTCAGACACCGGTTTTCTGCTGGAGTGTGGTACTTCCCCGGGCGAGCCGGCCCATTCATGCTACAGACAAATATTATGCCATTCTTGACAAAGTGTTGGTCTGCAGCGTGGCTCTACCACTATTAACTACCAGGTGGCCGGTTGCAGAATTAGGGTTATAGATCGGATAATCGGTAAACGCATACTTAATGGTAATTTTACTTTGTATCCTGCCTTCACTGTACGCACATAGTTTCAACGAGATGGCGCCACACCTTACACTGTTAGAGAGACCATGTAACTTCGTGAAGCCGTATTGGCGATATCCCCTGGCCACCCAGGTCGCCGGATCTTAACCCCTATGGACTTTTTTCTGTGGTGGTATCCTCAAAAGTAAAGACTATGAAACAAATTCAATGATATTTCCTTTCGACGCTGATATGGTATCAGCTTCCTTAAGTAACGGGATCCGTTTTTTTAAACCACTCTGCGCCACTTGTCAGAACTGCGGGAAACGTTGAAGCATGCTACCGCGGCCCCGACGGCGCTGACCCTATTTAGGGGCCAATCTCATAGTGGGAGTGGAGATGAGGCTCCCCAACTCCTTCCTACTTTGGGGGCACATATGGTGCACCACCTTGAGGTTCAGATGTCATACACGGCATCTCTACGTCATTACTTCAGTGAATAGCACAGAATACAGTGGCGAGAGTGTGCCCGACGTGACGTCATCGCTTAAGCTGAATCCAACGATGAAAATGTTGGAACTGCATTGGCCAGTTTGTAAATGTATCGCCGCAGGTGCTGCAGGCGGGCGAGTGGGCCGCGCACTGGCGGCGGCACTGGGAGCGCGACCGGCAGCAGCCCTACCGCTGCAGTCTCTGCGAGAAGTCCTTCCGCGACACCTACCAGCTGTTCCGCCACGGTCAGCGCACCACGACTCTTTTCCTTTTACTGTAACTCCTGCACCGACACATTAGTCCTGTGGAGACTGGTAATAAGGTTCTAAATAAACCAAGGCCATTGTAAAGGTTTTTTTATGGGATAGGAAGGCAAACGAGAAAGTGTGCCGCCTGATGGAAAGCAATCACCGCCGCCCATAGACATCTGTGACACCACACGAGTCATCGGAGCGTCGCCGGCTTTTAAGACATATTGATTCAGAAATACCGCTAAAGGTAACCGGTTCCACAGGGTGGTGGTGCGTGGAAAGAAGTTTCGGGAGAAGCACACCGTAATGGATCGCTACCCATCTACATAGTGGGGAGAAGTTTGAATACACACCAGTCTCCGTGTGACATCTACACAAAAGATTAAACTTTACGCTTTCGTCGCTGAGCGTCGGCGAAGGCGAGTTACATTCCAAATCGACAACGATTGGTTGCTGAATGCTTGGCCATTGGTAGCGCAGCGCAGTACGGCCGTGTGTAACGGGCGCGTGGCGTGGTGGTTGCAGGGTTGACGCACGACAAGGCGGCGGCGGCGGCGGCGGCGGCGGCCCCGTCGGTCCCGGCGGCCCCCAACGGCGTGCCCGACAAGCGCTTCGTGTGCGACCTCTGCCCCGAGAGCTTCGTCTACATGAGGTGAGACACACGCCGTCACAACACCACTGTCATCACTATTTCATCAAGATGTAAAAGTTCGGGATTTTCGGTTCCACTTCACCAACTACTGCAGCAAACCAGCCACGTAATGTACACGTCACGCTTCGCGATGCGGTCCTGACGTTTGGTATACAACGTCGTAAATATAAGACGGCAACTTGTATATTGAAAATTAATGTTTGGGTCCCGAGATACAGTCGGCAGTCGTCCAGTTCGGGGTCCGCCCGCAATTCAACCTTGTATACACGTGCACGTCTCTTGGAATGTAACAAGTTAGTTTATCACGTTACGGCTTGATAAAATGGTGGCTATTCTACCAAAACCTTCTATGGACTTGTTCAGTCAACTTAAAAAGTTACGATACGCGCATTTATTTCGTATCACTCCACTTATACGCCTCAATCGAACTATATTGTATAATACGCCACCGCAATTAAACAATATAACTGATAATCATATAAGATTATGAAAATGCAATAAAAACACAACGTCACTGATGTCAGTTGGCGGGATAAGACCTAGCGTCAACTTTCTTATTTTATCTTACTAGTTGACCCGCGGTCCCAAATAGCAGAATAAGTATTAAAAAAATAAATAAAAAAACAAAGAATCGACTGTTAGGCGGCACGAAGTTCGCCGGGTCCGCTACTATATAACTAATAATGACAATAAAGTATCGTTTGTACTCGGCGTCGGTATGGCGCCCACCACCACCACCACCACCACCACGGCAGGTGCCTGCAGTCGCACCGCACGCGCGCGCACCCCGAGGCGGCGTCGCGGCCGTTCGCGCTGCGCTGCCGGGTGTGCGGGCGGCAGTTCGCGCACATGAACTCGCTGCAGCGGCACCTGCGCTCGCACTCGGGCGAGCGGAACTTCCTGTGCAACGTGTGCGGCAAGGCGCTCTCCTCCAGCGAGCACCTCAAGTTCCACATCCGCATACACACCGGGTACAAGCCCAACGTGTGCAAGTGAGTCGCCGCCACCACAACACTTTATCACCTCACTCGCGAAACCTTGTGAGATAATCACTTTTTACAAGCGTACTCTTATCTCAAAGGCCGGCAACCCATTTGCAATTTACTCCACCCGTATTCACTCGATTTAAACGCGACCCCGAAGAGACGACGCCAGCGTAACGTCATTCGGATCCACCCACGACACCAACACTCACACGCACCCCGGCTCTAGCCGAGCACGGAGAGTAGGGAACACTTCTACACCGGCCGCTTACACGAGATTCTCTCACGTATCCGGTCGATTCTCATCCCCTAGACCTTAAGGCTTAAGAGACTAATAGGGACTATAGTTACTTAGGTCCAATTCTCCTCTACACGTTTAACGTAGTGTCATGACGAAATTAAAATCGACACACACACACGTGTACCTCCGACACGGCGTGGAGCCGATGGAATCTGCGATTCGCGCAGATTCCCAAATATATTTCACTTGGCCGCGGCCTCCGAGCGCGCGAGCCCAGTATTCGACAAAGCTGTTAATACCAATACGCTTCCAGCGTTAACATCTTCGAATCAAACTATTTGCAACACCCACAGACATCCGCAATGCGCTGCATTGCAAATTTCTATGGGCGGCGTCGATTGCTTTTAATACGGTGATACGCTTCCTCGTTTGCCTCTCTATCCCTTAAAAAAAACACAAGAGATATCATCCTCTAAATCGATAACAACAAACGAATCAAATACAATGAAGATAAATAAAATAATTGAAATTCAAATCGTCCGTGTCCTCTAAAACATTCGCTAGCGATATGTGTACTTTATCTGCGTAATGCTAAACTCAAGAAATATCTTTTTATCTAAAGTAATGTCTTTCATTGAAATTATAGAAGTCGAGAAAAAACGAGACATGTATTTCTGGCAACCGTGGTTGCCAGAAATAAAAGTTGTGCCAGATTTTTCGCAACCGTGGTTGCCAAAAGCGACTGAGAGACTATAGTCGCAATTATTAGTCTTTTTAATGTGTAATATACGTGGTCCGTACTTGCAGGACGTGCGGCAAGGGCTTCGTGAAGAAGTGCAACCTGACGCTGCACGAGCGCGTGCACTCCGGCGAGAAGCCGTACGTGTGCTCGCACTGCGGGAAGGCCTTCAGCCAGCGCTCCACGCTCGTCATACACGAGAGGTACGAACGCCCTCCGGCTCCGACAACAACGAGATACATTTTTCAATATGTATTCATTTATTTTCATTTAACCCTTTCCCTCCTGACGGTACTAATAACCACCACCTTCTTTCTCGTGTATTGTATTGAATGTGAAAACACTTTGTGCTTGTGATTTGTCCGACGATCCTTCAGAGCACTGTTTGCGTCGCGACTACACAACCGAAGCGCGCCATTTGAACTGCGAGCGACTGGAGCGACCACCGAGCTACCACACGTTGGACATTCACTCACTTTGCTCTGCTCTGCTCTGCTGTGTATTATATCATAGGTTTCTTCCTCAATTAAAAAATATGTTTTGTCATTAGTTTTGTTCTGAAGTTCCTAACATCGTGATTACATAAAATAGTTGTTACCTTATGGTACTCACAAATCTAGGTAATAGAAATAGTATTTCTAGGTGTAATAAAACTCTAAAAAATATCTATACTTTTCTTTTTCTAAAATCTATACCCTGGCAGGAAAGGGTTGTACAGCCTATATATGTCCCACTGCTGAGCACGGGCCTCCCCATTTCTGATATTCCCATATATATAGATGATAAAAGACCTATGTTTTGAGATACATACAGAACAATTTTCAGCAAGTTCGTGTGTGTTGTGAGTTGTGTGCGTGTGCGTGTGCGCAGGTACCACAGCGGCGCGCGGCCGTACTCGTGCGCGGAGTGCGGCCGCGGGTTCGTCGCCAAGGGCCTGCTCACCATGCACGAGAAGACGCGCTGCTACGCGCCCGACGCCGCGCGCCACTGACACGTGCGTACCGTACACACACACATACACATTTGTCAAATATTAATACACGAATTAAATGTAATTACTTTTGGATTTATATACGTAATTTGTTGAAAATGACGGCGACTCGATTCGCTACCCGTCACGTCCTGATTCTCACGAGGGCGAAAAGCGACCAATGGAGAGCCTTTTCGCTGTGATGAATGGTAGCGGATGGAGCTCTGTGGTGTCTGCCAACCCCTGCGGGGGATAGCCGTAAATATATATATATATAAAAAATATATGGGTAAAAACAATTATATAAGATATTTAACAGGATATAAAAGTAGGAATTCCATAACCGCACAACTCGCCGTAAAGCAAAGTTTCATCCCCACCACCTGGATGAGTGGCGATCTACTACGGTGCGTTTCTCTCGTAACTTCTTTCCACGCACCAGCAGTTTGTGGAACCAGCTACCCTCGGCGGTCTTTCCGAACCGTTACGACATTGGAACCTTCAAAAAACAAGCCCATATATGTATAGGCTTAAAAGGCCGACAACGTTTCCGCGACTCCTGCGGTGTCGCGGTTGTCCGTGGGCGGCGTTGATTGCTTTCCATCAAGCGACACGCTTGTTCGTTTGCCCTCCTATCCCATAAAAAAAAGGAAATGACTTTTTATGTTACTGATTTTATTAAAGACGATGCATGTGCATCCCATAAAAAAAAAGAAAATTTGCATCCCTTTTTCAAAAAAACATATTTAATATACAACTAAACATTATTATATATTTAGTCCGATGCAAGTCAATCTTTTTTTTTGGTAGTCAAGATTTGTCTTTTTGGCGACGCACTCCGCCATACTCTGTACGGGGATGCCCGATTGTAATCGATATTTCAGAAAATCGATACGATCTTCGATTTATTGAATCGGTTACCGCTAATGTGGTCCGATCTAGGTACAGTCATATCAACTTAGATTGGATCGCATTCAAATGACAAGTTTTAGATGTAAAACGGCCAACTAGCAAAACTATGGTTATGCTTACATTTTGCCAACATGTTTATATAATGACTATGAAATAATTTTTTAAACTTTTTCTAATAAATATGTACAAACAAATTATTTAATTTAATTCATGTAATGATACGATTTTTCAAAATCGATTCACATGAGATCGATTCAGATCGTGAGTCGATTCAATTGGTTACGATTTAAAAAAATTGATTCAATTCAAAATATAGGGCATCCTTAGACTACAAGCGCCTGAGTCACGGTCTTATACACATGCCTTGCAAAACAGTAGTGTGGGTACGTCGGCTAAATCTTGGTCTTTTCAATTAACGGCCGCCAGAGTCATGACGTCAAAGTAGCATTCTGTCTCTTTTCTGCCTTTTAATATAACCATTATAATGAAAGAAATAAAGCGACAAATCAATGGAACAGCCGCTCACGGTCGCTTGTCACTCGACTGGCGCGCGCCCTTCACTGAAATTGGGCTTCGTTGCAAGACCGACCGTCCCGGGATCGGGCTCCCCCGGGCACTATAGTGCTTTACCATAGCATGCGGTGTTCCGGTGGGGCTGACCCCCCATCCTTTCTTGTCGCTCGTGGGATTCACTATGACGAATTTTAATAAACCCAATTTGTTAAAAAATTACGGCGTCGTGGTTCGCCACCCGTCACCTCTTAATTCCCACGACGGCGAGAAGCGACTAACGGAGAGCCATTTCGCTACGATGAATGTGAGAGGAAAGATGGATGAAAAGATGGATGAGTATGGAGGAATCCTAGCGGATGGAAATCTCTGCCTGTCCCTACGGGAAACAGTCGTGACGATATGTATGTATGTATGCAAGACCTGTGGCCTGAGCCAACGGATCGTTTGTGTTTTTGTCTCTCTGATCGCGTCGGCGTTTTGGACGAATGCTGTATAAAAGTGTTACTGTTTCAGGAGCAGTTCACCGAGGAGTGATACCAACGCTCAACGCTAGTGTAACTTCTGAGTGATTTGTTTGGCGTGCCGCGCACTACAGTGAGCTCACACGATGTTCTGCAGACTTTAAATGTATATACATGTACATATATATAACGCGGACCATGGGACTACATGACGGAACAAAAAATAGATGCCATGGGAATATTGTAGGCGACCGCTCCGCACCCCATGGACTGCTCATCGTACAAACATCTCCATTATAAAGAACTGAAAACTTAAAGAAAGGTTATCATCGACTGTTCAGATACGCACGTGCAAATTTTTCGGTTGTACCATTCACAACGAGGAATCGATGGAAAGCCTCGTGGTTCAATGGAGAGTTGAGGGGAAACGATCTCGGAGCCGCTCCACAGCTCGATAGACTGATGTGATAAAGTCCATAACTCACACTGCAAGTCATGATTGCTCACAAGAGGCTATGGACAGAGAGGTATGCACAAGACCCGAGCGGCTCGTGACCACGCCCACTCTGCCAGGAGTGACCGCCTGGGAAGAATAAGACGTATATATTCCCTCAGTTCCATCATCGGATTATGCGCCTCAAAAATTCATCCCCATCACCTGGAAAACTAGCAGTCCACCACCGTGCGATTCAGTCGCGGTTCTCTGCCACGCACAAAGCAAATGTGGAATGATTTTTACCATCTGCTGTGTTCCCCCATCAGTACGACGTAGGGGCGTTCAAAGGCTGGCAACGCACCTGAGACGCAACCGGCGTTGAGGATATCTATGGGTGGTTATGAGCATTTATCATCGAGCGATACGCATCGGGCGACTCGTTTGCCTGTTCTTATATAAGAAGACATATAAATATAATGATATATATATATATATATATATATATATATATATATATATATATATAAAAGCTAGCGGCCGATAAGGGTTACATTTGAACACATTTGTTACGGTTTTCTTCTATCTTCTAGGAGCCGTCTGAACCGAAATGTACCTCATACAGTTAAAACTGTGCGCACATAGCTTTACTGCTACGGAAACTGTACACACATATTGTGTGTATGACCATGTATGTATGTATTTAGGTGAATAACGATTGCGATGAAATTTCTGTAACGTGTTTTTTTTTTATTTTGGGCAGTGGCTCGGAGCACAGCCTCCACAAAATATAAAACAAAAATAAAATATACATAAATAAATAGATAAGGAAAAAAATGTTCTGAACTATTTCCTTCACTGAATTGCTGAAAAATACGCCATAAAAAAAGTTTCATCTTCACTGTGTGGGTGTGGGGCTCGATTAGCGCAGTGTGTGTCTATTCGTAAAGGCAGGCGGCGAGTGGGCGACGAGGGGAATGAAAGTGTGCTTCTCATTTCACGTCTAACTTCGCAAACGGTTGATTTAACCGGCTTTGGACGCCGGATTATACCGCGGGCCGACGGGATGACGTGAGGTCATGCTAAAAGGTACCCTAGATTACTGACGTCTTTCATTTATGTCCAACTAAATATACAGTCAAATGTTTTTCTTTTATGGGATAGGAAGGCAAACGAGCAGGCGTGCCACCTGATGGGAAGCAATCAACGCCACCCATAGACATCCTCAACACCATAGACATTGTAAATACCTCGCGTTGTCGCGTGTGCTGTATTGTAATGTTGTAAATACATAATTGACAAGTGCCTCGAGTCGTGTTGTCGACTGTTGTGTAATACTCGTGTGCGCCGACGTACGGCCAACAAAGAAATCATCGATACACGATCTTGGATAATTAATGTTTACATAATTGTATTGTTTAATGCAATTTGTTATATATACATGTATGACCAATGTTATACAAAGGTGTCTGGTGGCTGAATTCGGTTTTCAACCTTATACATATTTATATTGAGTTGTTATAGCAGTTATAATTAAAAACCTATTTGTGCCACTGGATAGCCTTTGTATTATAAAATGTATAATAAATATTACAATTCATGGCGCACATATGTTTATGTGGACATAAGATCCGCGACAAGCAAACAAAAATAGAAAAATAAAAATGTGTGTTTTTTACTGGAAGAAGTGGATTTATGGGAAACTGAAGCTAAATCTTACCGAAAAAAGGCCTTCAGCAACTCTCCAACCACCAACCACTGTCAATAACACCAAACACACACCACCACTCTTCCACAATGCACACGACATGCGTTTCGCAGGCATCATCAGGTATAGTGGACTCTACGGAAGACAACCGTTTTTTACTGGAAGACAACGGTTTCCTTCCAGTGAAAAAAAACAAACATTTTTCTATTTTCGTTTACCTGTCGCGGATCTTGGCCTAGTAAAATTCTAATTGTCCACATGGTAATGGATTACCTCAAAGTGACACATGACTCCATTAACCTTATGTTTAGTTAAAACAAAATGTAAAAACTACTTTTTTCTGCTGACCGTAATGTTTTTCAATCCAATATATTTCTGTACACGTATATTCACATTGCAGAATAAATTAACGCTCCTTTCCAAACTTTCCTCGCGCATTATAATGCTCCATTGTTACATCTGCCCGTTCTTCTATGTTTAAAGAAAACCTTAGAACACTTACAGAAGCGTTCAAAACGCGGGCATATAGACGGATGCTCGCTATTAGCTGAACTCAAAAAGTTGCCAACGACGGGGTCCTACGACAAGTCAAGCAAAACCGTGAACTTTTGGGGACTGTCAAAGTTGCTTACCTGGGGTCATATTAAATTTGACTGGTACAAATTGCTGCAACTGATTATGATGGGAAAAGTCCCGGGCAAAAGAAACTTGTCTTTTGCCCGGGACTTTTCGTAGGTTGAAAACGAAAGTTTTGGCTACGTAATATCAGGAAGTGGATCGGGATAGCGTGTGCTCCAGAACTGCTGCACCTCGCGAAGGAGGAGGAAAGTTGTGCTGTTGAATTGACTGCCAACTTTCGCGAGACGGAGAGGGCACTCTTAGAAGAAAATTGTTTTATATTTTATAATTTTATTTCTTAAATAGAATAATTGTATGTAGGTTGTCTTAAAAACTTTTCTTCAATCAATTACGTGCCTGCTTAAAGATATAAATATCCAATAAAACATATAGTTTATATTTTTTAACTCGGAAGGAAAGAGAAGAATCGTCGCGTGTATCATGGAGGGTGTTTAATTGATTTTAACAAATATTTTTAGTATAATGTAACGTTACAGTTGTTAGGACGGTGTGTCGGTTGTGCTCGACGCAAGTTCCTCGTACATTATATATTATAAGCGTATAGTTTTATATCAACAGAGATATGGTTTTCTTACATTGAAGTATTTTTTTTAATATTTTTCCACTGTACCAACGGTGTGGACATCGTGGCGGTGATTACATCCGCATCCGCAATAGTTACTTGTACGATGTTCGTGTATGTGAATATTTGTCGCGACTGCTCCGCATAGTTGAGCTGTGAATGTAAAAATTTTTTTATACAAAAAGAAAAATATTCGAGCGAACATATGAAGAAGATAAAAACCTTTGGGGGTTTCCTTGGGGGGATTCCTTGGATTCATTTTGATGACAAGTGTGAATGTAATATTTAGTATTGTGTTGGAATTAATTTTTGTTTTGTATTCCGAAGAACTAATTAAATTTTTTTGTTTGTATCGGCAGCCTCTGTGTTTTTCTTCAACGTTGAAAGCATTGTATATATTTATTTTGCCAACGCTGACTCAATAAAATACATTTCAATGATGCGATTTGAAATTTTTGATACAAAGATTAAAGATTTAAAATGTTTTATTAATCCCCACTCCCACTAACTCTATTCCTTTAGATTTTCTGCTCTCACTTCAATCGTTTGTTTATGGCAACTATCAGTAAATTATGCCAGTAAGCCAGGTATGGGAGAACGAAAAAGTTATTAATGGGAAGAACTCGCACTGTAGTTAATTTCATGAAAGTACTCGAGAACTAAAAAAATACAAGAAAAATTTGATACGAAACATAAATGGAAAGAAAAGATTTAAATGTCATTATAATGAAAAGAATAGGACGTGAAAAAAATATTTTACAGCCCTTATTTGTCCCACGACGCGTTTTGCTGGAGACTCGACAATCGTTAGAATAGACGAGTGCTGGAGTGGAGGCCGCTCCCCCTGCTAGATAGCATGCCTGCTGATAGACCGCCGATCTGCGTAAGGCAGCTCATAGAAACTGGATGCGTGTAGCCGAAGATCGGGCAAGGTGTCGCGCCTTGTGCGAGGCCTATGTCCAGCAGTGAGCCAAACGGTCGTCAAGAAATATATTACATATATGAGAATTATGTGAACAATCAGAATTTTTACATGGATAACATCAAATACACACTACCACTTTTCCACAATATGTACGGCACGCGAAACACGAGGCATTTTCAGGTATACTAGACTACGGAAGACTACTTTTAACTTAACGATAGTCTACCGTGGATCTTAGCCAAGTAAAGTTCTGACTGTTAACATAATATTGGATATCCGCAAAGTAACGCCTGACTCTATTAATCAGATATGAAAATATTTTGCAACGCCATTACTATAAAATAATAACAAGGAGTAATTATATTGTGTTATCGTACTCCCTGGCGACCTGTGCATATCGTTCGCATTCTGAGACGACTCCAGAACGTTCGCACAGAGAGCCGTCCGCATGCCGCGGACTCTGTACGCTCTGATTAATCTTCTTCTTAATTCTGGATAGGATTGAATTTTATTAAGAGAACTAGTATAACCATAATGATCAAACATTAGTTTGAATAATTGTTACATACATATCACATATGTACTCGTATGTCCTGCTAATAGACAAGGAGTGTCTATAATAAAACCAGTAATCCGCAAAAATCCGCAGGGGAAAAGAAAATGTGGGTGCCCAAAACAAACTTGGCGGCGAACTGTGACGACCGAAGTGCAGAAGATGAGCCTATCCTGGAGCGAAGTGAAGTGTACGGCCTGCGACAGGTCGAGATGGAGAAACGTCGTGTCTGCCCTATGCCCCACCAGGGGGACTTAGGACTCAGGGAGAGAGAGAGAGAAAGAGAGAATGTATTAATATTTGAAAAATGTGTATCATCAAGTATCAGCCACTACAAGTAAAAAAATGTATTTGAACTTGAACGGACGAATAAAAAAGTATTTTATTAAATATTGAAAATTTGAACTTCATTTTTTTATTTGATAGGAAGGCAAACGCCTACTCGGCGTGTCACCTGATGGAAAGCAATCAACGCCGCCCATAGACTTCCGTAGCGCCAAAGGCAGTGCGGAAGCTTTGCCGGCTTTTTTAGGAAAGTGTCATTATGAACTCCTCTGGAACTCGACCGTTCACCGTACGAAGCGCGGTAGCTAAGCTAGCAGTCAGATGCCGGTTTTCTGTGGAGAGTGTGGCACTTCGCCGGGCGATTCGGCCCATTCATGCTACAGACAAATTGTTTATATTTCCATGTTTTAATGATTGAATCTTTTCCGTTGTAAATTTACCTAATTTTCACGGCTAAAACGATTTTAAAGTACCACACCTTTATAAAGTTCTTAGCAAATGTAGTATGGGAATTGCTCTGGCCAGGTGAAAGGACGTAAAGAGGGGTTCAGTCGAAAATCAGGAAGCCTATATCCAGCAGTGAATTACTATAAGCTGATGATGTTGATGATAAATCTTTGAAATACAGTTCTCACGATAGCAAAAATGAAGTAAAAAATTATTTGTGTGGTCCTCTTATTCCATCAGCCTTTGTTTATTTGAGAGAAACAGACATATGGTTGTATTTGTGCAGTTTTACGTAACTCAAAGGTGGTCTTTCCGAACCGATACGACATTGGCATCTTCAAAAAACAAGCTTACACATACCTAAAAGGCCGGCAACGCTTCCGCGACTCCTGCGGTGTCGCGGTTGTCTATGGGCGGCGTTGATTGCTTTCCATCATATGCTTGCTGGTTTGCACTATCTAAGAAAAAGATCTCAATCTGCAGTCGCGTCGAACTTTTGAAAGTTATCTATCGAGGGGAGCATCTGCGCCGCGGGCGCGGGTGTGGCGGCCGGCCTCCGCGCGCCTCCAACGTTGGCCCAACCGCGGGGCCACGCCGCGCCTACGACGTTGCACGCTAACAATGTGAAGATTTAGAGCGCATGTTTATTTGGATGAAGTTGGTCACCAAGTTTGGGTGTCAAGGGCTACCGGCGGTCGGCGGGTCAGTGCGGAGCGGCGCGCTTTTCGCGTTGGACGCGCCTCAGTCGACGCGCAATCCTCGCCTCCGCCGTACGTATCGGCAGATCGCACTTTTCTCATATTTATTATCAACCCGACCTTGGCGCTATTTCGGCTGTAAGCGCGTCTTCACATCAAAGTCTCCGTGTGAGTATGCTCTTATTTGTGTACAATACTGAGTGGCTGCAAATTATTTACATCTGAAAGTAAATAAAATATATGTTTATTGTAACACATAAATATGCAATTTATTAGGAGCATATACTAGAAATAATAAATACACGTGATAATATTTGTACGGTAATAGTTGATCGTACGTTGTACACTTCTGTTATTTCTTATAATCCAAATAGTTCAATAAAATAATTATTGGTCGCTTTCGTACAGTGAGTTACATAATGTACGTACATCAACCTCATGCGATTTGAAAAAGTCTACGCAGCCAATACACCCTAACTGAATACTAGCCGACCCGGCAGACGGTATCGCGTCTTAATTTTAATTAATATGTTTGTAATCATTTTATGAACTTTTGTAAGAAATCCCATAGAGAAAAGTACTTTTAGTTTTTCTCCGTCTTTCCGATTTTCTCTTCTTTCCCGTAAACCTTATCAGCAAATCGTGGCGGTTGTTTTCAAGTGATGAACAACAGTCATAAGTATGTGTATATGTGTAATATATACAATATTGTAGCAATGTTAGTTCAAGGCAATCTAGAACAACTACATACATTTATGTCGATTGTTTACGATATCATTTCCAAATTTTCCGGAATTAACATAGTTTACTTTTTAATGTGTTTACAAGTTGTATGAAATCAAATACCAGGCAATTTTGAGCAACTCAATGTTTTTTATAAGCCTCATCTTGATTAGAAATTAAACTGGTTACTGGAGCCAGGCATTACTTTGCGGAAATCCATTACTATGTGGACAGTCAGAACTTTTACTTAGTTAAGATCCGCGACAAGCGAACAAAAACTTAAAAATAATAATGTGTGTTTTTTACTGGATGAAGTGTATTTACGGGGAGCTTAAAGTAAATACAGGAGAGTTGCTGACGGCCGTTTTTACGGTAAGATTTAGTTTAAGTTCCCCGTAAATCCACGTCTGCCAGTAAAAAACACACTTATTCTGTTTTTGTTTGCTTGTCGCGGATCTTAGCTAAGTAAAAGTTCTAACTATTAACATAGAAATTAAACTACAAAACCTTACTTAGCATAAAATGCACGAACAGTTTCATACAAAGATTACATATATTAGTGGTAGAATAAATTTTCCGACATAATTAATAAAAAGAAAACGACAAAGCATATAAATAAAATTCAATAACTTTTATGTAGAAAACAATTGTGGGTAAAATGATGAACCACGGTATTCAGAGCCACACACTGATGATATTTTCTTCCAGTGAGTGAGATGGTTGTAGGGTTTGTTTCTTAGACTTTAGTACTTTTGAGATACCTCACAGAAATCGATGGAGATGAGATCTGGCGACCCGAATGGCGATATCGTCGAAACGGCTTATAAAATTGTTGGTAAAGAAATCATGAAGAAACTTCATTATCTCTCTAGCAGTGTGATGCACCATCTTCTTGGAACTATGTGCGTGTTGTGAAGGCAGTAAGATGTGTTTACTGAATCTACGACCTATAACATATTTCTGCCATCGGATACCTGTACATAGCCTTTTAAAAAATATTTAGGAATTTTACTTTTTGTGCATCCATTCCAGGAAACAGTACTATTAATACCATAGATTTACGATATACAGCTGTATAAAAAATAATCTACGTCTATGGTTTATTCGTTACTCGCTAATTATTTAATTCACAAACAATTACAATGTTCGCCTGTAGCTCCACTTGAAGATATATATTTCATAACACTGTATATAAAAAAATAATAACAAGATTGACACCAACATTGACCTTTGAAATATTCCGACGCCAAAGTCCAATAAAAAATGTAAAAACACGAGATAGCGTTATCTGTCCGCCCCGGGTCCGGGTGTCGGACGTCACGCCGAGCCGGCGGCGGCCGAGTCGACTGCTGGGCGGCAATTGGTTTAACTGCGCATCACCAGGGTTACTTCACCACAAGCTGAAGCTCGTATGGCATGCGTTGACGTATCCGGTAGTTGTAAGATGTTAACTGGTGTACCTCTTATGCCGCGTGCTGTGGACGGCTTACCTAACCAGTTAGGGCAGAATGCAAATGTATTTTTGACTATACATACCTTAAATGTATACTGTACCTATAAACTTATAATGTATACTGGGCTAGCACTTAGAATTTATATTTATATGTATACATTAAACAAACCACATCGTGAGAAACAGAACTATACAAGTTACAGTAACGACATCTCTTTGTAAAACAAGGAAATAGTACAACACTAAATGTTAAATTACGAAAACACAAATATTTGATTAAACATAACAATAAATGCAACAATGTACGTACATATGTATCGCTGGTCTACTGGTCATCGCTGGTGTCAGGGTATTGAACTCATCGGCAACGAGTCTCTGTCGTCGATGTCTTCAGCCTGTGACTTGCGGGCCTCTCGCGGTCGGAAGAAGTCGCGAGTTCTTCCGACGCAGTTGTAAAGAATATATAGCTAATAACTTCATCATCATCAAGACATTACATGCATGCATACATGGTAGGCCTCAACCCGGTCCACTAAATTATTCCATTCGGGTTTTAGTTTGGCTCTCTCTTTCCAGTTCTTCACACCAATTGCTTTTTTTTTACATTGTCCTTAGCTCTATCTAGTGATCCGTGGTTAGGTCTTCCGCGGCTTCTACGGCCGCCTGGTTTGCCGTCTAGTAGGCGCTTGGGTGTCAGTACTAATAAGGCGACCTGAGATTTTACAGGTCTACTTCTTTAAATCAAACTCTTCTAATAATATTAATTTAGTCTTGCGCAGTCATCACTTTAACAATATATATTAGTTGTTTACGCATGGAAGGGCGAGATGATCTCTCTTCTTCTTCTTTTCTTCGATGACAACCAGTGACAACTATTATGCCAGTCTATAAAATATGTTAACATCAAATCCCTTAAAATAAAACTAGTCATCTTATCACGTTACTTCTTGATAAAATTGTGACCATTTTACTAAAACCTTCTATGGACTTTTTCAGCTTAAAAAGTCACGCAATTATTTCATATTACTTCATTTATACGCCTTAATCGAACTATATTGTATAATACGCCACCACAATTAAACAATATAACTGACAATAATATAAGATTATAAAAATGAAATAAACACACAACGTCACTGATGTGAGTTGACGGGAAAAGACCACGTTCTCATTGTTTTCTATCAAATCAATAATTAAATATTCTTTGGTTAATCTACTATAGTTCTGTACCTTCTTACAATCGATCAAATCAACTATAATTAAAAAAACAATACTAAATATGAACGAATCTTAAAAATTAAGATAATTAAAAAGGTTTTGCAAATAAAAAGTTTTTATAAATTAGTGATACATCAATGTATCACCACTAGTCTCGTTCATCCGTCTCCAGCTCAACGAAGGCGTTCACGATTGATGGTTTTGATGATGTTCGATTCATTGTACAGCTCATAAAGGTAACGAGAACGCCATCGCTCATTTTCCAACATAGAACCAAAGCCAATAACACCATAAAAAAAAACAAATCAATTCCCGTCGACTGTCGTCACGGCCGTCACGGCGCCGGGAGATGGTACGTGTGACGCGTTACGCCGCGCCCGTAAACACATTTTTTTTTATTTTTGGCTCTGCGCCGCGGGATGTGCTGGGGATTTTTGACTATTGAATTTTTAGTTTAATATTATCATGATTGGTATAATTCCGGCCGCCAAATTCGACAAACACACAGCTCGCCACGGAGAAATGTTTCATACCCACCATCTGGAGCAATGACGATCTACGGTGCGTTTTATCCCGAAACTTCATTCTACGCATCATCACTCTATGGAACCAATTACCTTTTGAGGTGTTTCCGAATCGATACAACGTTCAAACCTTCGAAAAACAAGCCTACACTTATGTCAAAGGCCGGTTACGCGTTTGCAATTACTATGGTGCCGATTGCTTTCCATCAGGCGACATGCTTACTCGTATGCCACCCTAAAAAATCAATTTATTTATCTTCGCCAGTTTATGTGAATAAAAACCGACTGAGAATTAAACTCTAATGTAGGAAATCTAATGTAGTTAGGGTTTGGCAGATGAAGCATGAAAGCAGACTGAATGCGGTGTGAAATGAGAGCATTAAGAAGTATGTGTGGTGTAACCTTGAATGATAGAATAAGAAATGAAGATATAAGAGAGTAAAAGAAGGTGTTGTGATAAAAGTAGAAAAAGGCATGCTTAGATGGTTTGGACATATAGAGAGGATGGATGAAAGACGACTGGCAAAAGAAATTTACCTTGCGAATGTGGATGGAAGGGCTGGAAGAGGAAGACCACGAAAAACATACTTTGACCAAATTGCTGAACTTTTTAAGAAAGGCCAGGTTAAGAGTACCCTCAACCGGCGGGCTTGCATGAGGAGAATAATGAGTGTGGAGGAAGCAAGGGAAGTATGCCGAGATGTAGCCCTGCCTACCCCTACGGGAGACGGACGTGACGATATGTATGTATGTAATCTAATGTAACGTAGCGTACACGACATAACGTGTCGTGTCGTATGTGATAATGGACTGTCGCACGGTGTGTATTCAGGGCGTGTGCACAGGTGCGCATGTTTACACTTGTTTGTGCCGGCAACGTGTTTTAACTGCGGAGACGAGAAGACCGGTGACGGAAGACGAGTGTGGACTTGTATACCACGTGCGATCAGCCCTCGCGGTACACCAGGCCGTCTTGTTTGTCTCCAAAATATTAAACGGACAACCTCTTGAATCACTTGTTATCATGCATGGCTTCTGAACTTTTCCGAGTCCGAGGCAATTTCTTTACGTTTTTATTCCATTTTAGCCATTTTAAAGGGATATGTTAAAAATCTACCGCTGTTTGAAGAAGAGTTCTACTGAATAGAATTAGCAAGCGAGCCTAAATGACATTTTCTTTTATTTTAAACAATTTTTAATTATATATTATTAATAACAATAAGTTTGATCACTATAAAAAAGTATTTAATAATGTAAAAATAAAAGATAAGAAATATAGTAAAAATATTAAATTTTTGTGTATCTTCTGTTACATAAAATATTTGGTGGATGGTTATTTTTTTTATGGGATAGGAGGGCAAACGAGCAAGCGTACAGCTTGATTGAAAGCAATCAACGCCGCCCATAGACAACCGCGACACCAGTCGCCGGCCTTTTAGGTATGTGAAGGCTTGTTTTTTGAAGGTGCCAATGAAATCGTATCGGTTCGGAAAGACCGCCGAAAGTAGCTGGTTGCACAGAGTGGTGGTGCGTGGAAGAAGAAGGAGAAACGCACCGTAGTGGAAAGCCACTCATCTAGATGGTGGGGTTGAAACTTTTCTTTACGGTGAGTTTGGGGTTGTGGAATTCGGCACGGTTGTGCAATTCAATTTGTATAGTTGTTGTTTTTTTAATATTATATCGTAATTCTTCTTTCATCGTGTAGTACTAAAAATGCATCGTTATTATAAAATCAAGTCGGCGCGATATTCCTGGCACTATAGTCTCCTACCCGTCTGCGCAGCACGGGGGCCGCTCGGAGTAACCCTCCCCTCTGGAAGAGAACCATGTCGACCACAGAACTGTCAACGCTGTTGGTGACTGCTTATTCACAAAAGATTTACAAGAGTAAAACATCGGCCATGTAAGACGTCTTACATTAATAGTAAATGACAAAAAATACAAATTATTAAACTAAATTGTAATCAACACACGCCAATCTAAAGCTTGTTAAAATACTTCAAGAGATAAACGCAAAAGATTAAAATGTTTTGATAAAAATAGGCGAATAGTTACTTTGGTACGAGGTGACGATTTGGTTTTGTGGTTGTTTATTCTCATATATCAACGGTCAATTGGATTTAATTGTATGACCACAGTGGCGTAGCGCCTCCCGCCCGGGGCACAATACCTTTTTACTGCCCCTTTGTGAGTAGTGTCCGGGGCATGATGTCCCCCTTGTCCCCCCCCCCTCGCTACGCCACTGACACCCAAATGCTGTAAATCGTCATGGTATCGACTCCAACACCCCTCATTTGCATAGCAAACATTTCCTATACGTTTTCACGGCGCCGAAGTAATTGCCACGCGCATGAACACAATATGGCGTCCGCGACACATACCTGCATGTATTATCTGTTCCGCGACGGACGCTGGATGTCGGAGAGACGTTTTCGTGCACGTGCTACCCAACGTGCAAAGTTATGTTGACAATAATGTTCCGATTAACAAGCCTACATATACACGATCGTGCAATTATATTATATTTTTATCTTATTACTACATTTACACCTTATTCACAGTGGTAGAGCCACGTTACAGACGAATACTTTGTCAACAATGACATGATATTTGTTTGTAGCATGAATGGGCCGTCTCTCCCGGGGTACCACACTCGTATGGTGAGCGGCCGAGTTCCGGAGGCCCAACACCCTCCCTCCTCCCTCTACTCCTCCCCCTCCCCCTCCCACTCCCATAACGACACTTTCTTTAAAGGTCGGCAACGCTTCCGCACTGCCTACGGCGCTGCGGATGTCTACGTTCTTATCCCATAAAAAACAAACTATGTACGTAGTGTACTGGAGTACTGCAGCAACATTTCTAATCCCCAATATATAACATATATATAACATAAAGCGAAATTCTTAAATTATAAATCCATAAAACCTTGTATGAGTTACCGCGATGCTTGCAAATGAGTTTACGAACTAGATGTACTGCCCTACATATGTATTTCTAATCTATATATATCTTACTTATTTATTTTTGTAAATATATACACCGTCCACTCGTACCCATCACTCATCATATATTATATGTCACGTCACCGGTTCACAAACTAACTCTACACAAAACTCAGTTATTTCTCGCGCACATTATTCCTACAATAAGTTATTTGTTGTCCTAGATTTATTTCCTACCACTAAAAACCACCACATTGAAAAAAAAACATTTTAAAAATTCTCTCAAACAATAATTATTATTAACCCTTCTTAGCATGATGTTTTCTTTATTGGTGAAATAAATCAAGGTGATATAATTCATGTTCAAAATTAAAGGAAAAAAAAAAAAAAAAATATATATATATATATATATATATATATATATATATATATATATATATATATATATATATATATATATATATATATATATAAGGAAAATATAAGGAAAATTATAATAATAATGATAAAACAATTTCATCGGCATTATCTGTTACGATTGTATTCGTACCAGTAATATAAATACCATATTATTCGTCTCGATATTAAACATTAAACAATAACATAAACTGACGACATTATTCACTGATATTTTTCATTATACGCTATATCGTAAGCGATATAATGGTTTCTTAGTGTATAACTGTAGCCATGTTGTTTCTGTAATAGTATATAACTATTTTAAGAGTGCATCGTTCAAAATACGAATAATATCGCAATCAATAACTGTTAAAGATTTTGTCTATTATTTTAGTAAGAAAACATAACAGAGTTCTTTGTGTACATGGTTCCTTTGAATATAATAATAGAATGTACCGGTGCTTATAATATCTCTGGAAATACACGTAAGAGAAATGTGGATATAATTAACAAGATGTATTTTAACCTGTAGATGCTGTTAATGAACGTTATAGTATGTTGCGGGTTCGGTTCTTCTGCGGGAATGTCGACATATTATATCGGAGAATCGTCCAACACACCACGGCACTGTGGCTCGCGAATTCGTCCATTCCGTCAAAAATACGAAGCGGCTTCGATCGATAACCTTTCGTGTTCCCGCGTCCGATACGAGGGTTTACAACATCTATATACAATTAATGAAATTTAAATAAAAACTCACGGCGCCAAAACGTGGACGCTGACAGTCCGTCTGCTTCACAAGCTCAGAGTTGCTCTAGTAGACATGATTCAGAATGAACAAATCCGCCAGAGAACTAAAGTCACCGACATAACCTTTCGAATTAGCACACTAAAGTGGCAATGGGCTAATCACGTTTGTCGGAGATCCTACAATCGTTGGACCAAACGAGTGCTGGAGTGGTCACCGCGTCTTGGTAAACGTAGTGTGGGATGCCCCTGGCTAGATGGTGCGACGATCTGCGCAGGGCAGTTGGCAGAAACTGAATTCGTGAAGCCGTAGGTGGCGTTTCATAGGAGAGGCCTATCTCCAACAGGGGAACCACAGGGGAAGGGAAGAACACATTACGGATTATAAACTAAAGGTTGTAGCGCGCTTATTTCACATATAACGTATATAACACCTATAATGCGCTATTTTATATACAAATAGTGTACACGCCGAGCGGGAGCGATTTAATCATCATCATCATACGTCTGTAAGCATTTGTCGTTGTGAACAATAAAGGGTTTGCTTACGGTGACAACATTAACGTTTAAATCACCATCCCAGCTGTACCTCTCCCTACAAATGTCTGCCAGAC
This sequence comes from Baronia brevicornis, assembly GCA_031353405.1. NCBI lineage: Eukaryota > Metazoa > Arthropoda > Insecta > Lepidoptera > Papilionidae > Baronia > Baronia brevicornis. Next base: position 379,458 of record JASFAT010000771.1, read on the forward strand.
GTCTACCTCTTCACCAACCCACGGTCTGTCGCGCCAATGGATGCGTGGCTAGGGACGAGCTTAGTCGTAAGCGAGTTGACCGTCCCGGGATAGGGCTCTTTTAGGTACTATAGTACCTTCCTCATCATGCGGGGCTCCGCTGGGGCTGACCTCCATCCTCCCTTACGGCTCGTGGAATTCAATATGACGAATCTTAATATATCTACCTAATTCGTTAAAGATGACGGCGACGTGGTTCGCCACCCGTCACGTTCTCATCCCCACGAGGGCGAGAAGCGACGAACGGAGAGCCGTTTTGATACGATGAATGTGAGAGTAAGGATGGATGAAAAGATCGATGAGTGTGGATGAAGCAAGGAAGGTGTGTAGGGATCGTAGCGGATGGAGATCTGTGGTCTCTGCCTACCCCTACAGAGAGACAGGCGTGACTATGTGTATATGTGTACGTAGATGTGCATACGTCGTGTAGTGTTGGTGCCGAGGTAGCAGGCAGGGTGTGGTGGGTGGTGGCGGACGGTAAACACGCCGTCGCACTCAGTGTTAGTCACCGAAGCGCTCCCGTGTGACCGCGGTAACCGTAAATTCGACCGTCCGACACTGGGACAGGTCATTTGCCACATTAAAACCTAACTGCTATTAAGGAAAAATTTTGAAGATATTAAGAAGTAATGTGTGTTAGGAGAAGCCTGCAGATGTCTCCATGCGTGTCCATACTTTGGTGGAGAAGATGCGTGTATTTGTGTTTTTTTTTAATGAGATGGGGGGCAAACGAGCCATCCCTATCACCGGAATGTCTGGCTATTCATCACCTTATGTACTAGCAATTTTACTGAGCCAGGAACTGTGCAAATGTGGAATGAAGTACCACCTGTAGTTTTCCCAAAGAGCGTATGTGTTTGCAAAATGCCAGCAACGCATCGGAGATATCTACATATATGCGTCGGTGATCCTTTACCACCAGGTGAGCCGCATGCCCGTTTGCCTGTTTTACTATAAAAAGCGTCTCGCCTTAAAAAATAAATAAAATTTCACAAATTCATCAACATGTAGGTACAATATTTATTTATTTATTTAAACTTGTAATCAAAGTGCACAACAGGCGGATTCAATGCCATTGGGCAGTTTCTACCAGTCACCTTGCGGGTGAAACAGAATAGATTGGTTTGGAGGTGGTGCAGCTTGTACAATATGTATTACTAACATGCATGGGTTGCGGATGTGGAGACATCGGCAGTGATGTCTGTGTGTGTGTGTGTGCGTGCAAGATTAATACAATCCGATCGCAGTACAACGCGTCACCATCTGCACCTCTCATCGGTGTGAGTGGCTGCGCCGAATGATATGCTTTTAGGACTCAAATTGTTTCAGGCCTGTTAGCCGTAATTTAGGCAGTATCATATAAATTTTTGTATATGAAGTTGCCTATTATTTTCTAAATTATCATTAAGAATTTTTTGCCTTCTAGTGAATTTTCCATTAAAATTGGTGCAGCAGTATGCAAGATTAGCATAGATTGACAGACAAATTTACTTCCGAACTAGAATAATTCTGAACTAGAAGAAAAAGTAAATTCCGCAGAAAACCGGCGTCTGAGTGGTAGCTTAGTTACAGCGTTTGGTCCGGTGAGCGGTTGAGTTTCGGAGGCCTAGCCCCCCCCCCCCCATCGCCCATCCCCCTTTCCCCCTACATTTGGTGGAGTCCGATTGCACTAACTATCATCATCTCTTGTTTTCCCACTAAACCTTACATCATTGGTATGAATCAAACAAATACTCCAACACAATCGTTCCATCGATCACGCTTGGACATTGCAGTTCGCGATACTGCCATGTATGTACGTGTGTTGGTGTTTGCGATGTTGTTAATGGATTTGACCCGACGGACGTCGCAGCGCGTGGCCTCCCCGCTGTCTCCTGTGCCACGGCCGCGTCCCAAGGCCCGAGGGGGTCTAGAGGGGTTCTTAGAATAGAGCGTTGTCTTGCAGCGCCGGCGGAAGGCGACCCGAGACTCCCAATAAAGATTAAGTGCTGCAATTTACGATACTGTGGGTACTTGTCGCAAACTGTACACCACGGGACTGTATGTACACACACACACACACCAATGTAAATGTACTGTACCTTCGCTGCTGTTAGGTTCGCTTACTCACACTTGTATAGTGTATTTGTGTGTGTGTGTGTGTGTGTGTGTGTGTGTCGATTAAATTGAATTCATATGTAAATAAAGTTATCATTAATCATCTGTATGAAGTTTAGCAGATCGTAGTTAAAATAATTCTTATATTGTCTAATTACAATGGGAAATATATGTATGAACACACATGAATGTGTGTGTGTGTGTGTGTGTGTGTTTGGAATACATAACGATTTTTTCAATATCTTCTAGTCATAAAAATGATTCTTTATTGCGTACTGATTTATCACTGTTAAGTTTCATTAACATAAGGATCAATTTGACAGAAATTGTTATTGACCTGGAACAAAGTTAATGCTTTCGAAGTAAACTATTACTGTGGGTTTAATTCCCACCGGGATATATCCCCTGTGGTTCCCCTGCTGGAGATAGGCCTCTTCTATGAAACGCCACCTACGGCTTCACGAATTCAGTTTCTGCCAGCTGTCCTGCGCAGATTGTCGCACCATCTAGCCAGGGGCATCCCACACTACGTTTACCGAGACGCGGTCTCCACTCCAGCACTCGCCACCTTCAATGTGATGAGTTTTTGTTCATTTTCCCTGAAATTGCGACAGTGTGGTGGCCCTTGTCCATCGGTGGGACATCAGCAACAAGATAATATAGTAAAATTGTTAATTTATATGATTTTTGTCGTTAAATTATATTTAAAACAGTATTAGTTTAAATTTATAAAAAGTCTTCAACAGATGGGTAATGTTTATTTTATGTTAAGTAGTTTATTGTGATTGTCTATCAAGTCACACAATGATTTAATTCACTGTGTGAAGAGGGATTTGGGTGAATCAGTCCACCATATTTACACAAACTTAGAGAACTTGTATGTAGATAGCGTGTTTTCGGCTTTTGGATTCTTCTAGAACAAATTGTTACACGTAGGTTCCTCTTCAAAATGCTGTCATTTTACAAACCAATATGGATTGCATGAAGAATTAATTTAATGCTAAAGTTGCTTCCCGATTTGATATTTGCTTATTATATGTGTATATTAGATTCGAAAATGTTAACGCTGGTAGGCCACACTGAAAGTCAGCGCTGTGGCTTGCTTCGGCTCCTTGCTGAGTGTGGACCTTTTTATAATCCATGCTGCAGTGTAGGCACATAATCAACTGCAGGGCTGCTATTATTATGTTATGTGTATTTTTTATTATTTATATGTTATCATTACAGTATTTGTCAATTTTGACTCTTCTGTTTTATACATACAGTAGTCGGGTTTAGTCATTAATTTGTTATTTTATATACGTATGTATTTTTTGTTTGTCTGTACTGCTTCGTTGATTTTCGAATGAAGTTTTTTCTTTTTTTAAATATTTTAGTGTAAAATAGTTTATTAAATAAATTAATTTATTTAACTGATTAAGACATTGCATATAAATTGTCTACGAATCACAGTCCAAATCACTTTACTCGTTCGTGTAGAGTCGTGGTGGATGGCTAGTGAAACTATAAACAAGTCGACCATCCATCTCCTCCGACTCCACCGGAGTACGTCGTCACACAATCGGGCCGAAGCCCTACGGCCGCCGGCGTAATTTGGTGAATTAGTTTGGACCCGGAGCGACCGACGCCGTCATTTGTATACAATACACTAGACTACATTATCTTTGTTTGTTATTGTTAAGAAAAAAGTCACGGAATTTTTTTGTTTGATGTTATCAAAAGTTTCAATCGAAAAAAAAAGGTCGTCGATTTTTCTAGAAGTTAGAAATTGATGTAGAATTTATTTATGTTCGGCTTAAAACAATAAAAAGATTATTGATTTTATGTGTTTATAGTGTACGTGATAATTTATTGTTGGTAGGTAAGTATTCAGCGAGCGACGGATTGTCCTTGTGGAGTGGTAGTTTCTGACGTATGTACGATAACCCTTAGGCTTGTCTTAGTGCACTTATACAGGGTGTAAAAAATGGTGCCAAAAATTTTTGACACCACTTGGAATATTTTTTTTTGTGTATTTTTATTAGAGCGCCTGATAGCCGTACTATTCGGCGCTTTAAGATTATCCATTCTTTCTGGGACACTTTGTATAACGATGATGCGGTTATTTCTACGTCCGTATAGACTTCAGTGTTTCTAATACCGGTTAGTGTCAATGTAAATTTATTTTATTATTCTGGACAATTGCTAAAATATGCAGCTAATCAACTTTATTTAACCACCTGCTGTTCCATGCTTAGATAGTTTGAGCATATAGAGAGGATGGATGAAAGACGACTGATAGAAGAAATTTACGTGGCCGATGTGGACGGAGAGCTCGGTAGGGGGAGACGCTGATGTTCTCAAGAAAGGTCAGGTCAAAAGTACACTTAACTGGTTAGTTTGTATGAGGACAGTGATGGGTGTGGATGAAGCGAAGAACGTGTGCCGGGATCGTTGTAGATGGAGATTGTCAGCGCATCATCCTCCATTTAGAGTGTGCTCCAGATGTCGTGCGCGCCGTCGTTATAAATACATACGGAATAATTCCCCCAGCACTTGTTTTTATAAATACCCCGGCGTGCGTGACCGCGCCGCGCGGCACACATTCGGAGCACCCGACGGGGCCCGCACTAGCCGGGCACAGCGCAACACACCGGGAAGAAAGAAGCCTTCTTAGTGTGGGTGCCTGCCATACTAAGAAGGCTTCTTTCTTTGTGACGTATGTTTTACTTTGTAGTGTAGTGCCATATCTTCTAGTGCAAGGATTCCCAAAATGGTCGATATCGATTGGTTTCCCAGGGGTCGACATAAACGAAAACTAATTTTGGTGCTCGATGAGGTCTAATAATCGACTCCTGTTAATTACCGACGCTTGCTCGTTTGCCCTCCTATACCATAAAAAAACCGTGAAGGCGTTACTTTGCGGAAATCCAGCACTATGTGGACAGTCAAAACTTTTACTTAGCTAAGATCCGTGACAAGTAAAACAATAAGAGAAAATTAATAATGTATGTTTCTTGTGCTGGATGAAGTGGTTTGGCTGGCTGTTTATGTTTTCAACGGATTTCTGCCAATTAACACCTGACTCCATCATTATCTTGGAACTGAAACTGTGTCAAGAAATTTGTGAGAATATTCGCATTCGTTTTTGTGTTTACATATATATGTTGGCACATTACTATTCAAGTTGTGCGAGCATTTGTTGTCGTATCTGTTAGCCGCTCTCGCTGTCGAGTGTCGGTTGGCCATTATTTTTTATCACCGGCATTTTGGTTTGGTTCGTGTTCGTGTAAATAAATGTGTTGCAGAGGAAAGTTTCGCCGAGTATTCAATATCTGTTGTATAATCGCCACGTGTCGAATACATTGTGTGTGTTGTTGTTGTGTTTTTAATTATTATTATTAACAGTTCTAGCGTCGTTACAGAGACAGATGTATTGCGTGCCGTATGACTATTATGTTTTCATGCGTAACATGACGATGTGAATGTCATGATTGCTATATCCAGATAAATAACAAATTAAGATACGCTGCTTTATACACACGTCCCCAACGGACTTGTTTTACAAAAATTATTCGAAAGAGGCGTGGTCTTTGTTGCATCAAATACGATACCTACGATGACCGAATCGACTCTACTTGAGAGAACCACCGCGTCCAGTGTTGATTATGTAATATTTATAATCGTAAACATTTCAGATCCATTTAAATAGCCACGCTGTTGACAAACACTTTGTCAAGAATGGCATATTTTTTGTCTGTAGCATGAATAGGCCGGCTCGCCCGGGGAAGTACCACACTCCCGTAGAAAACCGGCGTCTGAGTGGTAGGTTATCTACCGCGCTTTGTACGGTGAGCGGTTGAATTCCGAAAGCCCAACTACCTTCCCCGTCTCCCCCCTACCTCTCCCAAAATGTTACTTTCCTTAAATGCCGGCAACGCTACCGCGCTGCCTATGGCGCTGCGGATGTTTATGAATGGCTTGATCAGGCGACACGCTTGCTCGTTTACTTTCTATCCTATAAATAACATATAAGGAATACGTTCCTCATAATAATTTGATGCGATAGCCAAAGAACAGGGTTGATGGTATGCCTTGTGGAAGACTTATGTTCATCTGCATGAGTGGCGATACGGTATGGAGCGCTTCTCCCAAAACTTTTTCCACGCACCACCACCTCGTGGTAACTGGCTACCTTCACCACTGTTTTCAAACCAATTCGACATTGGCATCTTCAAAAAACAGGCCTATATATACCTTAAAGATGTCTATGGGCAGCATGAATTACTTCCAATCAGGCGACACGCTTGCTCGTTTGCCCTCAGTTCTCATAAAGAAAAGCAGTGAGCTAGAATTGCAGTAGCCTCATAACGATAAATAACCAAAATTGAACTATGTATAATAGGTACTGCGACTATTGTCGACAGAATAGGTCCGGCCTCCCGTCTGTTCGGATAGTTCTAGATCCGGGCCTTATCGGCGGTCAACTGTCTCTCGATAGCGCCGCCCTCTGACATCGTCTGACACCGGTGGTATCTCAGCAGCGACCGCCCCACCGCCCCACCGCCCCACCGCCCCACCGCCCCACCGCCCCGCCGTCGGGACACTACGTCACCGACTTTGACCGAGGCGGCGTCTAAAAATTAAATATCCTATATACTTATGTACGTATATTTCTTTTACATTAAGATTTATTTTACCGACCACGTATTTGATTCAACTTTAAGTCAATAAAAATAAAAAATGGAATGTTATATATATATATATATAAATGAAATGGAAAATTGCGGTACTGTAGCAATAAATATTAAGAATTGATCCTTTAGTTATAATTCAGCAGTCGTAGTTTAAAAGTTAGTAAAAACTAAATCTTCCTCTTCTGTCGTCTTTCTGGCCAGCGTAAATCGACAACTAATTAAACACAACTAGTAGCTATCTCTGTTTGTCTCTGTCTCCAGCGCGGCGAAACAGTTCGGCTCGCTATTCCTCTCCACTCACTAATATTGCGTAGACGAGACTTCATTCTCAACCAACTTGTCTTTTGGCCGCGACTTTATCCATCATGATCAGTTTATGTTTCCGCTCGAACGTACCGTTGGAAAATCACCTCATTGGCCACCTTTTGAGATCAGCTGACGGAGACCATAATACATTATTAAAGAAAATCATTAAATATTAATCGGGGGCGACAATCCGCCGCGTCAGCATTCTCGCAGGTCGTTGAACTCTATGTCCGGAGTTTGCAAGCGGCTGTTATTTCCTATTTGCATTTGGCATAGCTTCCTTATCTCGTTGATACGAACTCGGCCATAGATTGTCGTAGAACTCTATCACCTACGCGGCCTCACCTCATGTTCGAATTGTGTAACTCGAATATAATTACTGTGTACTTAAAGAGGATGTACCACGTTTCGAGTAACTTTTTTTCACCTCTTACTAAGCAATCACCGCCGCTCATAAACATCCGCATCGCCGGATGCATCGCGGATGTGTCGACGGCCTTTAACGAACACATACGCTCTTTTCTTGAATAACCTCATGTCATAATCACGTGAGAACACCTCAGGTGGTAATTTATTCCACATTTGGACAGTTCGTGGCAGAAAACTGCGACTAAATCGGATGGTGGTTGACCGTCAGCCATCCAGTCGATGTGGATGGATCCCACAGTCGCAGTATTCGTGCTTCAGTAAATGTTCTCGAAGTTACTTCACACCTTTCGCGGTATTAATAATTTAACTTTGGAATGCGCTTCTCCTTGACATAAAATAAGCCTCCCTCAAACCTTGCTTTAAGGGTTGTCGAATTTAGTCGCAAGCGTGCCAACCGTCCCGGGGTCGGGCTTCCCCGGGTACCATGGTGCCTTACCACAGCATGCGGGGCTCTGCTGGGGCTGACCTCCATCCTCTCTTGCGGCTCCTGGAATTCACTAAGACGAATTTTAAAATACTTAATTTGTTGAAAAATGACGACGACATGGTTCGTCACCCGTCACGTCCTGATTCCCACGAGGGCGAAAAGCAACTAATGGAGAGCCGTTTCGCTGCGATGAATCTCGATAAATGTATAGCGGATGGAGCTCTGTGGTCTCTGCCAACCCCTGTGGGGGATAGGCGTGAATATATAAAAAAAAATAATTTTGTATATACGTTAACTATTCTTTAAATATTATTATTTTTTGGTTTAATTGATCTGAGTTTGCATTGTATTTTTCCACCTTTAATCGATTTATTGCCTTTATCGGCTTCGCTAAATCGCTCTAAATCCTCTACGTGCCCGCCGCCATCACACGAGGTGACGGCAGACTTGGCTAACGATAGCTTGTGACTTGCTGTGTAATTGCGAATACGCAGTCGCAAAGGATACATAATTGTAGTCTGCAAGTGTGTGTCATGTGTGTTGGTAGTTAGTAGTTGTGTTGTAATAAATGATATATTATGTACCTACTGTGAGTCACCGGGTTGTAATCCCGACGGACCTCATACTGCAGATGGAGAGATGAGACGTACGATTTCAAATAGTTTCCATCAATCTGTGCGACATTCGACTTTGTATATTTTATTGTCTGTCTGTAATAACACGTGTGTCTGCCTGAGTGTTCGTTCCTCAGGCATTCGTGTATCATCCTCAGGCATTTCGTAATATTGTTGCTTGTTCATGAAAATCCTTCGACCCACTACTGGTCGTAGGTTTCTGCCAAACTAACAAGATCTGCTCATACACTTGCCTGTGATCATTTTTGAACGGCCTATGGTTATATTGTCGGTATAAAATAGTTACGTATTCATCAGTCGTTAGGATCTAGAGTCGCCTGAAGGAAAGCGATCAACGCCCATAGAGATTTGCGTTGGTCCAACAGTTCAAGTGACGAACCATGATTTAATATTTTTTTAAAACGAATATTCCACTACTGGTCGTAGGTTTCTGCCAAACTAACAAGATCTGCTCATACACCTGCCTGTGATCATTTCTGTACGGCCTATGGTTATATTGTTGGTATATGATAGTTATGTATCCATCAGTCGTTAGAACCTATTGTCTATCAATAAAATGCTTCTTTTTTAATGGGATAGGAAAGCGAACGATTAAGCGTGTCGCCTGAAAGAAAGCGATCAACACCGCCCATAGACATCTGCAACACCATAGGTATTACGGAAGCGTTGGTCCAACAGTTCAAGCGACGAATCATGATTAAGGTTTTTCAAAATCGATTATTAAAATATTTATTCGATTACTTACTAATTGTTCAATTCAATAAGGTATAAGGCTAAATATAAATTTACATAATACATATCGTCACACGTGTCTCCCGTAGGGGTAGGCAGAGACCACAGATCTCCATCCATATTCTCCTCATGCATGCCCGCCGGTTGAGGGTACTCTTGCCATGGCCTTTCTTAAATATAATATATATTTATAATATAAATTTATGTTCAAATTAATTCATAATTAACACAACGCGTGTGAAACAAACATGGCGACGTTCTTCAAACGTTGGTGGCGCACGTTGGCCATGGCGGGGGAGCGGGACGGGTGTGTCGGGGGCGCGGCGTGACGTCACGGCCACACCGACGGGCTCGCGCGCACACCACGCACGTACGTACAAATGGCGAGCGGACATAAATTATTACCCGATCTAGCGGTACGGGGTTAGAATTGATTAAATTTGTCATGAATTAAATTTAATTCTGAGCTCCTTCCTCTACAGCGCAGCTGTAGTGCAAAAATCTATCGAAGTTTCAGCCATTTCGTTTTGTTATTTTTATCGTCGTTTTGCGTTAGATAAACTCCAGAATTGTGAATTTCTACATTTTTAACGACGTTATCTGAGCGGTCCGCCGAGGGCGACAGTTGTAAGTGCTATCTGTGGGGCCGCACGGGATCTCCACGTTTATCAATCTGCGCCATTTATCGCAATATAAAAGATTAATTGGTGTCAAGTGAATATTTAAACAAACATTTATTGCGACGCACAAACACGCACACACACACACACACACACACACAGCGGAGTGGCGAACAAAATGGCGGTTGATTTTTTCAAATCCAATTACTGTTGTAGAAAAAAAATACACTGTCGAATCAAGACGTAACTTACTCGTGCATAGTCCGAACTAGATTTGATTACTTCTTCTATTAAAGAAGTTAAATGATTAAAGAGAAACATTTTTTATGATGTACAAATTATCCCACATATACTCATATATTTTTGTGTAGTTAAGCTTCATGTAGCGACCTAGTATATATGTATATTATTTGAAGATGTGTTTGTTAGATATTTCTATTTACTTTATGTATATTTACAAACTTCTGACTGCATTCTGAGACCGCTTCGCGCCAAAGGGCAGCTGGAAGAAACTGGATGCGTGAAGCCGAAGATTGGGCTAGAAGACACTTCTTGGGGCCTATGTTTAGCAATGGACTGCCGTGGACTATCGATTAATTGATTGGTTGACGGCATCATAATGACAATAAAGACAATATTTTGGAAAATTTTATCAATACGAGTTTCCTCCTTTCTGATTACGGCTATCTATTATAGCTGAAGCTTTGACTTCAACTTCTTCGAGCTGAGAGCTCCTTAAGTGATTACTAGCCTCTCTTCTACGATTGTCAGGTTTTTTCATCATTTCCACGGAATCTTAGAACCTGTCTTCGTTGTCGGTATTTCGTCGTATTTGTTCCTGATCTGCAACCCGCGAGTCTTCTGCTGTCCCAAGTCGTTGTTTTATGTTTCGAATGTTTTTTTCATTCATTTTTGGTTAAAATGTTCCATGATACGTGTCACGTGGGGTGTGTACTCCCTACGCTTTACAACTGTAATGTTTATTGTTACGCGCTTACAATAATTAAAATAATGTAAAAATCATAATAATCAAGGAAAGTGGTGTATAGTTTAAAATGCATAGCGAAAAAAGGAATAAATTTGATTTTTTAGGAATTAGTTTAACAAACACGAGGCACGAACGGAAAATCTTCAAATAACGTCCTGACAGGAAATAATTCATTGAATAATATAGTCATAATTCAATGTTTGGTTTCAGATCTTGGAACCATCTACTGAATGCACAGCATGTCGACGGCAGTGGGGAGCCACGCGGTGGGGGAGGCGCGGGTGAATGGACACACGCCGTCTCAACTGAACGGATCTGCACATCTCAACGGAAACTCAGCATCCGCGCAGCACAATGGTGGAGCACAGAAGAACGGTTTGCCACATTTGAACGGATCAGCACAGACGAATGGGTCGCAGGTGAAGGGATCGGCGCAGTTCAGCGGTGGGGGTGAGGTGCGCAGTGCGTGGGATGCGCAGTTCCTGCCGCCGCCGCTGGTGCTGGGAGATCGCGCGCGCGCCCTGAAGGTAACCGAGACAATGTTCAGATTGAGCTCATATTGAATTAAGTTTTAGAATACTAGTACTTACTTTCATATTGTCCGAAATGTCCCACTGAATACGGGCCCTCTTTTTTGAGGAACGGACAAAAACCCATCACGCTTGTGTTCAAAAAACGTACTGTATAGTTTTATTCCCACATCGATGTGGAAATCAAATTCGCGGCCATTGACTCTGTAAACGGCAGCCCGTTACTGAGTCAATGGAGTCATCAACGAGTACTTACAGATGTTATATTTGTTATATAGTCTACACCAGCTGTCGCCAAAGTTTTGGACCTCGCGGACCAGTAAATTCATAATTTATATCCCGCGGACCAATAATAGGATTTTTTTAAGTGTTGAATATAAAAAAAATTGCGATCTAAGAACACATAAAATATACCCAGTTAATAACATGAAACTATTAATTGTTACCAAATTATGGAAGCTTTATTAATAAACCATAGTAACATAAACAAACACTTAAAATAAAACCAATTGAAAGATTTAGTTTAAGTATATCAAATTTTTAGCATTATACATTCCTAGCCGCGCATACAATATACAGTACAGTATGCAACGAACGTTTTTATAACTTTCCACGTGTTATAAATTAAATTAAGTTCCAATGCGTCTTAAACAACGCGATGAGGAAAAATATTCCACATTTTTCTGCGGACCAGTGAAGTTTTATCGCGGACCACCACTTTGACGGCGCTGGTCTACACAGCTGTGTAAGACCGCTGCAAGTAGGCGCGGCTCGTGGTGACGTCACGTCGCACTCGCCAGTTCTGGATAGTTTTCCGCCCGCTGCACCGTCAGCTGATCGGCCGCCCGCGCCCCCCGCGGCCCACCTCGCAACAGGAGCACCCCGCGAGATGCGCTGCGAAGGTCACACACGTGTGCCGCTGTATCCGCACGTGAAACCTGACGCGATAACATCTGTATTGCATTTCATCTTTGGCCTCGCATCACTGATGTACGTGACACTATCATATCACTCCAAAGTGCAGCGTTCAAAATTAAATTGTTTAAAATACGAAAACCTTATTTTTCCGAAATTTTTCCGCAATAGCCTTAATTTACCTGAAACCGTGACTATATTAGAATGAGTTGTGGAATATCTAGAGTTTTATATGACATTAACCTATTTTTTTATGGGATAGGGAGATAAACGAGAAAGCGTGTCGCCTGCATAGAAGACAACGAATCGATTCCACATCGGAATAAATATATGTATGGCCTACACTGTAGGTTCTACAGATATTTATTCCGAGTCTGGTAACCCCGCCAATCCGCATTAGATAAGCGCGGTTGGCTAACGTTAACCGTTCCTCCAAGAAAGGGAGAGGTTCCGTGCTCAGCAGTGGGACATATATGGGCTGTGAAAAAAAATAAGTTTATTTAAAAAGCTTTTTGTAATTTATATACACATATAATAGTAATAATTACAATACTAATATACAATATAACAAACCAACTTCTAGTTTAACTATCTATTTACTATTTATTAGTATTGATGAAAAGTGGACTGTACTTTTATGATATAAATATGCAATACAAACAGATGTAATGGAAGAAATGCTTGGTCCCGTGCCCGGGTGCCCGGGTCATGCAACTCCACGAATTTTCATCGTCCCAGGACGCAACTATTTTAACTTTATAAATACATATTCATATTTTATCTATGGTTGCGATTTTGAGCCTCGTGTCGGTCGCGGGCGAAACAAATGAATTTCCTTGTGAGATAACCCACACGTCAATGTTGCCATTATCAGATACTGTCGCTCAACCGGTGTTTCTATTGCGCTGTTCTGTGTGAGAGATAGGCATTTTCCTTTGTGTTCTTTTTTATGGCAAAAATTAACAAAATTTTGTTTATAGTATGAATGAGCCAATAAGCTTAGGAAAGTAACAAAATATTGTAAAAAACTGATTTATGAGGAATAGCTTCATCGAGAGCCGGGGAAGCAATAAACTGTACAAAAAAGAAAGAAATTTTTATTATTAAAATTTGTATGTGCGTGTGTGTAGATAGATGTGTATTGAATGGCGCCTTGGACCTTCAGGGCTTACAACTGCATCGGAATGTCTCGCCAATTGGAAACTCGTGTGTTGTGAATAATAAAAAAGTATTTCTGTATTTAAAAGTATTTTTTGGAAATGAGAGCATTAAGAAGTACGTGCTGGGTAACTTTGAATGATAGAATAAAGAATAAAAATATAAGGGAGCGATGTAATATAAAATGTGTCGTGACAAATTTGAGAATGGAATTTTTAAATGGTTTTAACACAGAGAAGATGGATGAAAGCCAACTGATAAAATAATTTACATTGCGGATGTGGATGGAAGGTATGGTAGAGGAAGACCATGGAAAACATAGCTTAACCAATTTGCCGAAGTTTTTAAGAAAGGACAGATCAAGAGTATCTTTAAGAAAGTAAATAATATATATTTGAAAAGCTTAAAAAAGGAGAGTGGTAAGTGTTGAGGAAGCAAGGAAAGTATGCTGAGATCGTAGCAGATGGAGATCTGTGGTCTCTGTCTACCCCTGCGGGAAACAGGTGCGATGATATGTATATATGTATTTATTTTGGTATAGAATACAACATTTTATTTACTCTCAGTTGTTTTATAGTTATCAGCGAAGTATTTGACGTCTCATCGTAACGATGCTTGAACAGGGCGTGAAATGTTTACATGTTCTTTTGTAAAGTGATGTAGTATAATGTGCTATGAAATACAATGACAATATCAGCAGACAGATAGCGAATATTGTAACTATCTCGTCGTGTAGAGACCGCGTGACGGGCGCGACGTCGCCGGCGCCGGCTGAGTGTAACTAACTGAACACAACTGTTGTTTTGTTGTGCTCGGAACCACCGAGTGGGATCGTGTCCTGTGATGCAGCCCGGTCACTGTGGGGGTGGGGGGGATCTTTACGGGGCTTCTTCTTGAAATAAAACTCTCTTCTAACAATATTAATTTATTTTTCTTTTAAAACACTCGCACATATATAATATATCACACACTTTAACGTATGATTCATTTTTGTGAGAAAGAGCGGTATGTTGTTCAACTGCTATGTCAAAACAATGCAATCATAGTTCATTCGAAACACGAAAAGCAATAATTTATTTTATATTTCAAACATTCAAATTACGAATGTAAAACAGTACTATAACGAAAAGGTTTGTACTATATTCAAATAAAAAGATTTTATAAATTAGTGATACGTAATGCCTTCAGTGCAGCGGGTACAGCATCATAAAGATAAAGTTCGCAAATTGATGCTCCTCCGACTCCACCGTGTTTATTACTTCATTGTTATATTGCTGTGTGTACCTAATACTACGGTAATACTTTAATTCTGTTATTGAAGATTGTATTGTTTTCACTTGTTATTACTTTCGCCGCTTGTTACGTTGTTTTGATTATGAATTTTAACATCGCACTCATTACGTTCCCTTACTCATGTTATCTTGCAGCAATGGGCGCTTCTTGAATTCCAAATGGTAGTACCGTGGTATTACAAATGTGCCCACTTGACCAGAAGTGCTACACTCATACAGAATATCAAAGTCATGTGGTAGCATTTCACCGCGTTACCGCCATGTTAAAAATCCGTTTGAACAATTTGTAATGGAAGTCGTAAAAAGCGGATTGCTTAGTTTTTAATCTTTCATTTTTTATGACATATACACGCACAGTCTATGGAGAGTGAACATAACGAACGATTTACCGTTTGTTATGTCTTCGATAAATCTCGGAGTTGGGTGCGATGTGATTAATTCGGGTGGGTGGCAGTTGGTGTTACTTTCAAGACATTATACGTGTATATTCATGACATTATACATGTATATTCAAGGTATTATACGTGTATATTCAAGACATTATACATGTATATTCAAGACATTATACGTGTATATTCAAGACATTATACGTGTATATTCGAGACATTATATGTGTATATAACATTATGGCGTGTTTGACGGGTGTGTGTGTGTGCAGGTGTGTGCGCGGCTGTCACCACTGGTGCTGTGCGGGCGGTCGCTGGTGCGCGTGGGCGAGACGTTTGCGCGCGAGCTGGAGCGCGGGCTGCAGGGGGCGCCCTCCAGCCTGCAGGCCGAGAACACCTACGTGCCCGAGCTGCCCGACGGCACCGGTACGCAACCCACGACACCCACACCCACACCCACGTGACATATCATGTACACCTACATTGTCGCTTGCCTCCGCATTCTAACATCTGACCTACAGCCGAAGACGAAATTACATTCAAAACTATATAACCTAGCTTTCGATTACATGAGACGTAGTATTTTTTTATATAGAACCCATATAGTATGTGTAATGTAATATATATCAAGAAATACAACTCATTAAATGTCATTATGAGAACCAACACGCAGTGGCTAGACTCTCGCTCATAGAGTCAATAGTCGCGGGTTCAATTCCGCACCGCAAGAAATATATGTATGGCCTACAAATATTTATTCCGAGTCTGGTTATCCCGTCAATACGCATTGGACAAGCGTGGTGGGTTAACGCCTGTTTCTTCAGAAATGGGTCTCAGCAGTCGCACATATATGGGCTGTGAAAAAAAATCTTTATTAAGGGCAGAATTGAAGGTAGAATAGGGCTGCCGTAGTAGAAGATTTTCATAGAGTAAACATATAAAAGACTGTTAGACGTGGAAAGCACAGAAATCTTGATTCACATAACTGCGGATAGGAGTAAATATAAACAAGCGATCGCCGACCTTCGGGGTGGAGATGGCACATGAAGAATAATATATACACCAAGACAACGTCACAAATAAATCAAGTTCAATGAAAAAGTGAGGTCGTGTAAGTGTCATCAACTGTTAATGAAATAAATATAATCTAAAGACCATAAAATAATGGCCCAAATTAGGTTAAAATAAAGACCCAAAAACTCACTACGAGGTTCACGATCTAGCCGAACCAGACATTGTTGAATTGTTGCTGGCGTGTCCAAATACACAACACCGCTTGACCAACAAGTGTTTTTATCGAAATACTTGAAATGCAATAAATCTCAATGCACTTCATGACAACAACAAGTGGACCAATTGATGCGCATTGATTGAGACAAGTGACACACGAGTAGAACGAATTCATCGGTGGGTAGTTTGTGAAAGCGGGGACGCGGGGGTCGATGGGGATTTCGGTCGTCTTCACCTTCATAGGGGTCAGGCGTTGGCGGAAAATCATTTTTGCTGCTCGATGAGCGGATATCATGACTGAGTCATCGCCCATTTCCGAACTGCAGTATGCACCATGCATTGTTTTTAGTTTAAGACTTAAATGTAAAAATCAATACATTTGAATGTCATTTTTTGTTTTTTATTTTTATTCTTATTGTATCGTGTGCCTACACACTCACATATAAATATAAACATAAATAAATCTGTTTGTGTTGCTGTCTGAGCGTCCGGCGACAAACAGCGCCACCTCTCACTTTGTAATTAATCGTTATTAATTAATAAACCGATGAATGATTCAATAACAAATAAAAAATAAATTAAAAACTGTTCCAGTAACACACGTTGTTTGCGAGGCTGGTTCAGATAACGCAGCTTCTCCGATGACTGAGGTCCAAGACAGTAACAATTGTTGTATTCTTGTTTGAAAACAAATTGTTGTATAACATTCAATTTACATAACAACGTATTTGATATGGATTTATCATAATTTCAAATTCGTTTTATCTTAACCTTAAAGAAAATTATGATTATATTTTTGCAAATTAAGTTTATTTTTTTATTATTTATTTATGGGGAAACTATTTATTGAGATACAGTTAACACAATTAAGTTAAAAAAATATTGAGTACAGAATAATAAAATAAAGGGTAAAAAGAGTTTTCAGTATAGTATATATTATATTACATTTTCACTCTATCATATAAAGCGTTGTTCATAGATCCAACTTGCGGGTTATATAACAGCTACATTGGTTTAATTTGAATGAAGTGCGGCAGATAACTAAATGAAAAATCATTGGGATGGAGTTTTAGATAAAATTAATATTTTATAACATTTAAAAAAGGAACTTACATGATCGTCACCTTGCAATAATTGAATTTCAATAAAACATTTTAAAACTGAATCTTCTTCTTGAACTAGATCTGTGGTCTTTGCCTACCTCTACGGGATACAGCGTGACAATATGTATGCATGGTTTGTTGTTGCGCAGAGGAGGGAGTGTTCTTGGCGCTGGACCTGGGCGGCACCAACTTCCGCGTACTGCTGCTGCAGCTGGCGGGCGGCCAGCTCGTGCGGGAACAGGTTAAACAGTACCACATCAGGTGAGCATTGTCGTTTGGCATTTGTACCGACACATTTTATTAGTAGATAGAATTAAATACTGGGTACGAGGGCTGTTCCAGAAGTTCAAAAGAAATGAAAAATAATACGAATATGAAAAATCTTTATTTATAATATAATGGCTTTTCAAAATATTCCCTTTCAATCTCTATGCACTTATGCATTCGGGTGAACCAGCTTTCGAAAAAATATCTTACGGGAGGCCGAAATTCTTCGACGGCCTCGTCTGTGTTATTAAATTTTCTCCCACGACGCATTTTTTCACTCTGGGAAATAAAAAAAAATTGCATGGTGCGAAATGGATGGGGTAAAATGTGTATCCCCGACGATGTCAAAGATTTTGTAATAAAATTAGCTGTGAATTAAAAACAGTTTCAGGAGAATAGAAATTATATTTACTTAGTGGCTAAAACCTTTCGCTACACCCTAGGTATTCTAAGAAATATAAATTAAAGGCCGATAACGTTTCGCAATGTCTATAATACTCTGAATGTGTATGGGCGGCGTTGATAGCTTTCCATCAGACAGCACGCCTGTACGTCTGGTGTCTTCCAATCTCATCAATAAAATCAATGTTAATTTCTGTGATACGATTCGGGAATAGAGATCAGTTGTCTCGATGTTCAAAAAACTCATTACGGGTGGTAGTGTTTTGTGTACATCGCGACCTAATGACTCCTGCTCAACATTTCCAGCGACTCGCTCCGCATGGGGCCGGGAGAGGATCTGTTCGACTTCCTGGCGGACTGCGTTCAAGACTTCCTCCGTTGCGAAGGCATGGAAGAAGAGGAGCTCTCTTTAGGTACGAATTGGAACCTCATTGTTGTGTCCAGGAGCGCCAGTGATACCAAAACGCGTATCGCGTCGCATGCGGGCGTGTCGAGGTACAGGACGGAAGGCAGTCGAGGAGTGCAGTCCTCATCGCTACTCTTAAATAAAGTAGTGGGTAGTTGTCGGATGTAATGTTTTGGTGTAGCGTTGACTGGGCGGATGAGTTGGTTCAACCGGCGGTGAATCAAACCCTCTTAGAAAATCGGGGTCGGGAGACGCCATTTTAGAATAATAAATATTTATTTGTGATACATTGTTACGGAAACTTAATGTTAAAATTAAAATCTAAATAGATATTGAATTTAACTTATTACGAGAAAGAGAAAACAAACAAATTAAATTCCTAAAATGTTTCACAAGATGGTTCTTGCTCAGCGTCAGTTAGGCGCTCTATTGGAGCACCTGATATTATATTTTGTTCACTAAGTGTTGGACTGTAGGAATATATATGTTTGTATATGTGTTATCACTTCGACAATTTGGTCAACGTACGGTCTTCCCCTACTGACCCTTCCTTCTACATGGGCAACGTAAATTTCTTTTACCAATCGTCCTTCATCCATCCTCTCTATGTGTCCAAATTATCTAAGCATCCCTTTCTCAACTTTTGTCACGGCACCTTCTTTTACTCCACATCGCTCTCTTATTGACCTTGACCACATTATAATTCTTTATAATAGTTTTCCATTATTTTAATGAAAAATAAAATAAAATGTTCAACTGTGGTGTGTGTATGTGCGTGTGTGCGCAGGCTTCACGTTCTCGTTCCCGATGCGTCAGCACTCGATCTCGTCGGGCGAGCTGATCACGTGGACCAAGTCGTTCAAGTGCGGCGGCATGGCGGGCGCGGACGTGGCGGGCATGCTGCAGCGCTGCCTGGCGCGCCGGCGGCTGCGCGTCACCGTCAGAGTGCTCCTCAACGACACCACCGGCACGCTGGTGGCCGGCGCCCACCTCGACCCCGACGTCGCCGTGAGTAATATATTCGCCGGCCGCTGAATTCCCCTACCGCACAGTACCCACAATCGGGATGAGTGGAAATCCAGTACGCTGCCTTTCTCTAGAAATTTCTTTCCGCGCACCACTACCCTGGGGGACCAGCTACCTCCAAACGTTGATTCCGAACCGATACGACATCAGAATCAAAAAACAAGCCTACACTTTCCTTTAAGGCCGACATCGTTTTTGCAATGCCTATCTAGCTTCCTTTACGAGCTTTTGAAGCATGATAAAATAGCACTCGAGTAGTTGGAATTCTGAGATAGAAAATCATCCTTGTTAAAAACAAATGTAAAATCAGTGTTAAGTTATAAGCACTATGACCTTTTCTTTATGGGATAGGTAGGCAAACGAGCAGGCGTGTCACTTGATGGAAAGCAATCAACGCCGCCTGTAAACATCCGCAGTGCCATAGGCAGTCCAGAAGTGTTGGCAGCCTTTAAGAAAATGTCATTATCCTCATTATCATTATCCTCCTCACTAAGCGCGGTAGCTAACTACTCAGACGCCAGTTTTCTGCGGGAGTGGGGTACTTCCCTGAGCGAGCCGGCCCATTCATGATACAGACTAATAATATATTCTTGATAAAGTATATCATTCTTGATAAAGTATTTGTTTGCAGCGTAGCTCTATCACTCTGATCTGTCGACCTGATCAATATATTGATTCGTGGTGTGTGTGTGTGTGTGTGTGTGTCAGATCGGCGTGATCATGGGCACGGGGTCGAACGGGTGCTACGTGGAGCGCGCGGAGCGGGTGCGGCGCTGGGAGGCGGCACACGGGCGGGCGCGCGACGTGGTCGTCGACGTCGAGTGGGGCGCCTTCGGGGACAACGGCTGCCTGCACTTCCTGCGCACCGAGTTCGACGACGAGGTGGACGACCGCTCGCTGCTCGCCGCCTCCTTCACGTCAGTATGCGCACACCGCTCGCACGTACTGTCGCTGTACACATCAGTCTCAATATTATCAACAATCTATAGTAGTGCTCTACTGGAACGAGGCTTCTTATAATTTGTTTAACACGCTCACGCCGGGGCAAATATCTACGTTTGGTTCGCGTGAGGCGGGACTGTGTCATCTCCTTACGTTCCGTGGGGCGGGGCGACACTGTTGCAAGTTCGAACGCGCTTGATGCGAGATCACAACAGTTTACTTGAAGGTAATAAATTTGTAAGGGCCAGGCCGCCCCATAGAACAGTGAAGTGTGACCTTTCACATCGAACCAAACAATGTCTTATAGAACACCATGCTTTGCTGTGAGATGCTCCGCATAGAATAAAACCATCCCACTTGTTTCTGTAGGAATCATTTAACTGTAAAAGCAATTATTAGTGCGTTGCAGCGATTACCTGCAAATGATAACCTGTATAAGATTCTTAATCCACATGTAAAGCGTGAGATTTACCTACTTTTATTGCAGCCCATGTTCAGCAATGGTGTATTATGTGTACTTGTTGATAGTGATGGTATTGTATAAACAGCACGGGTCCAATGAGTAGTACGAGAGCGTGGTTAGGTTAGACATTTGCAACATTTTAAGTATTGTAAAGCGTTGCCGACTTTTGAAATATGAGTTTACTTATTGTTTGAAGATTCCAGTCAGTTCGGATATAACACTGGTTCTGAAGCTGGTTCCATAAAGTGGTCGTGTGTGGAAGGAAGTTTTGGGAATAACGCACCGTACTGGGTCGCCACTCATCCAGATAGTGGGGTTTAAATTTATCTGCGTAGCGAGTTGAGGGGTAGTGGTATTCAGTGGCAGGAATTATTCCAAACAATTGCTGTCGCTGTATTCGAATTCTTTGACCTCGGCAATATGATCCGTGGCTAACGTCGGCGCGCCGTGGGTGGTGGGTGGTGTGTTCAGGTTCGAGAAGTACATCGGCGGCAAGTACCTGGGCGAGGTGGCGCGCGCGGCGCTGGCGGCCCTCGCCCGCGACGGGCTGTTCCCCGCCGCTCCTCACGACCTCACCACCGCGCACCTCAGCATGTTCGAAGAGTGAGTCCACCTCATCGCACACCGCGCACTGTACACTGCACATTGCACACATTTATACACGTTAAATTATAATAGAATTTTAAGAATGTTGCTAGAACTTTTGGTTTCTACAAAAACAACTTTGTGAACTCGAATAGTAATATCTGGATACACTGAGTGTTTGCTGTTACTATATATTGCAAATACCATATCCTACTATATTAATATTATAAATGCGAAAGTTTGTGAGTATGTTTGTGTGATGTATGTTTGTTACTCTTTCACGAAAAAACTACTGGACGGATTTGGATGAAACTTTACAATAATATAGGTTATAAATCGGAATAACATATAGGCTACAATTTGTAATGATTTTATGTAATTTTGGTCGTAATATAACGATACATTCAATTAAGTCTGAAAAAAATCTGGCCTCTGAGAGCTATCTTGGCGTACGTTGCTTAAACCATTGGAGTTACACAAAGATTATGTACCGTAGGATTGTTTGTCTTAAATAGTTCTAAATAAAAGTCTGCGGCAGTATATATCTACCTTTTATGTGAAAGCCACGAGGACCAAAATTGTGAACCATAAATTAAAAAAAAAAAAAAATAAATTTATTTAAAATGATCTGTCATGAAACTTAATGTGGCAGACCAAATTCCCCGCGAGCGAAGCCGCGGGCAAAAGCTAGTATTACATAAATTATAAAAAAATATCCGTTCCATAAACAAGGTATTAACGTACAACACAAATTATTGTATAATACACTTATCCTCTTATTTACACGGTAAGTACATGTTTTACACGATTTCACTTTTACACTGTTTATTAATTAACAACTTCCGAAAAACTAATAAAAATGTATTTATGGTTGCAAGCTCACATATACATACATGTCCTTTAAAACATTTTTGTGTTTTATTCATTTTAACCGGTTTTGTCGGTTATGTACGGTACACATTCAGTGCCAAGTACACGGCGCCGTGTAAGGGGCGAGGGGCCGGCTACACGGAGATAAATAAAATACAACAAAGAGGACTGGCTGCCCACATCAATGCCGGAGTGTGGGTCGTCAAGGAATGCACTAGTCGAGGAATAGATCATCTGCATTGTTATAAATTGAGCGGCATTGATCGCAATTGACTGTAACGCGGGTTGATTGAGTGAGCTCCAATGCAAACAAGCGAGACGACAACACCGTGTTACAACCACGGAAACGTCGACGCTGGTGCCATCTAGCGAGAGACTTAGTTCTACATGAAGACAACGCAACTCGTCGATGTATGGCCCTGATGTTTAAAAGTATCAATCATTCAAATTAAATTTATAAAAAAAAAATTATAAATCAAGATACATGGGGAGTTTTTTTCACCGTTTCTTCTTCTTTCAGCGTAACCACATTTTGAAATTTTGGTAAGAGCTTGATTGTTTGCGGAGCGACGGTTGACGAATAACATGTAATTTCTAATGTCGAAGAATAAAATACCGACGACCGATTGGCTCAGTGGCGGGGCCCTCCGTCCGCGGAGTCAATGGTCGCGGGTTCGATTCCGGCATCGGAATAAATATTAAATTATATGGATTTATAAATGTTTATGCTAAGTCTGGTAACCCCCCCAATCCGCATTTCCTTTCCTGCCCATTCTTTCTTCTCTATCCTTTCCCTTCCTCTCCGCCAATCCACGGTCTGCCGTGCCAATGGATGCGTGGCTAGGGGCGAGCCTAGTCGCAAGCGTGCCGATCGTCCCGGGGTCGGGCTCCCCCGGGGACTATGGTGCCTTACCTCAGCATGCAGGGCTCTGCTGGGGCTGACCTGCATCCTCCCTTGCGGCTCGTGGGATTCACTAAGACGAATTTAATATACCTAATTTGTCGAAAATGACGGCGACGTGGTTCGCCACCCGTCACGTCCTGATTCTCACGAGGGCGAAAAGCGACCAATGACGAGCCGTTTCGCTGCGATGAATGGCAGCGGATGGAGCTCTGTGGTCTCTGCCAACCCCTGTGGGGGATAGGCGTGAATATATGTAAAAAAAATAAAATAAAATAAAATATCTGAATTTCTATCTGATCAGGGAGCAGTGCGCAGGCGCGTGGCGGCGCACGGCGGAGGTGTTGCGCGCGGTGTGCGGGGGTGGCGGTGGGCTGACGGTGACCCGGGATGACGCGCTGGTGGCGCAGCACGTGGCGAGGGTCGTCTCTAACCGCGCTGCGCAGCTCGTCTCCGTGTGTGAGTACACCCGCCATGCATCCCAAACACATATAATGAGTATATACAGGATATACTCATTATATGTGTTTTATTGATTCCATATATTCTTATGTTTATTGTAATATTTCCAAGATAGATATACTGGTTTACGTTTGCATGGATTAAAAAGCTTATATATTTTTTAATTTTTTATTGTAACATTTTCAATTGTATATAGGTCATAAATGTTGTAAATTAATAATGACGATCTCTGGCTCGTCTTAGTATGAAATGTGATTTGAGTAACATGGCATTTGTGTCGGTGCAGGCATAGCGTGGCTGCTGCGTCACATGTCACGCCCACGCGTGGCCGTGGCCGTGGACGGCTCCGTGTACAAGCGGCACCCGCGCATACAGCACCTCATGAACAAGTACATCGCGTTGCTGGCCCCCCACCACCCGGTGCGTGATCATCCGTGTACCACTGTTGCTATGTGTACCAGCGTGAGCTTCTGCCTCCGCTTTGTATCACTGAGTTAACACTCAGAGCCCTCACACGCGGAGGAATCGTTGGCGTTGACGACACCTTTCCCCAACGAGGAGTACACTGTATGCTTACAGTCTAGCCTTTTATGCATTTAGGTGTTAGACACAACTTGAAAACACACTTTTTCATTTTTTTCTCCGCCCACTTGTCATCCGCCTTTACGGATAAACAACTGTAGTTATACAGGGCATCGCACGGCTATGCCAATTGAAAGAAGAACTCTTGAAATACTGTAAATAGAAAATTTTATTGAAAGAAGACTTCATTTTCATTTTAAAAACAATTCGAAATGCGCTTAAACATTTTTAACTAATCGCCTGTCTGAGCCGGGAATCGAACCCACTAATTGTGTAACAAAAAAGCACCTGTAACTATGTTGTACCACCGGTTGTAAGGTTTTAGCGTAAGGATTTATTTCTTCTAAATAATATAGCCCATTTAAAAGAAAGGAAGACCATGAAATTTAACATTATATTTTGAGTCCAGATGTTCCGCCAATTCGCCGTCGAGAAGCGAGGTGTATTGGTGGTACATTCCCCTAGAAATCGAGTGGCAACGTGCCCAGCAATGGGCATATATAAGCTGTTAAAATAAAATGTATGTATGTGTGTGCAGTTCACGCTGCTGGGCGCAGAGGACGGCAGCGGCAAGGGATCCGCGCTGACGGCCGCCATCGCAGCGCGCGTCGCCGCCCGCCCTGCGTCATAGCCTATGATTTATGATCTGCCCGTCCACCGACTCCCTTTGCTCTCGTATATTGTCCCATAAGTTACGCACTGCGGCTATTTTATATTATGTATATTTTATATTTTATAATTCGGCGCCGTGTATACCTATGATGGGAACAAACAAGAGAGCGTGACTTAGTGTCCAAATTCAATAACTGAGTTGCGATAATTGGTTGGTTAAGTCTGCAAGCGGCTTTAATGTGAGACGTAGTGGTGAGGATGGGGGTGGGTGTGGGTGTGGGGGTGATGGTGGGGTCGCGGACACACGTGTGGTGCACGGAACGTCCGGCTAGAGCCGGCCCGAGGAATGATGTTCCATGCGTTTAGTTTTATGTAAACCTTGAACACTATTTTAAATATATAATTAAATTAAAAATATTCAGTTTAAACGATACGACGATATATAAAGATATGTTTATTATATTGTCACTCTACAATTGTATATTGTGATGTTCCAATATATTATAATTTTAAATTGATCATTTATCGATATAAATATTGCTAAAATTTGGAATGTAATTTTATATTAAATTATATAAGGTATCAGGGTAACAGACACATCGTTTTAGTGCGAAATGGTACGTGCCTGTGTGTGTGACTGGTCTTGTATACAACTCTCGTTGATAATGTTTTACGGGCACGATGTTCGTCTCATGAGTTGCGACGCGGGCGTCGGCGACAATTGAGTTATTTGTATCTAAACATTGAGATATTATTGAAGAGAAAAACATACACACACACACACACATTTATATTTTATGCTTTATTCCCTACTGAACATGAAAACCTTCACATAATAATAATAATCATTTGTTTCAACACCACAAAATTATACATATAGATTATAATATAGAGAACAAATAATAAATATGTGGCGGGCTAGTGCCTGAACTAGGGGTGAGCCTGTATCTCAGGTCACTAGCCTTCCTTCCACCCCTTATTTCAAATTGATTAATAATATATATGGAGAAATAAATGTAAAACCTCGAACATTATGTGTTAAAATGTGTATATGTGTGTATGTTTAAATGTATTTGTCCGTAATGTCATTAAATTTGTCATTAAATATATATTTTAAAAAGTTACAGTCTACAGTTCTGGTCGTAGCTGATTTTCAATTTCGTGACAAGTGCGATCTGTCAATCTGCTTGCTACTGTTTTTTTAATATATATATTTTTTAATGATTCTTAGGATATTGTAGATATACTTATATAAGTGAGGGCCCAAGAAAACAACTGGCGCCGCGCAAATTCAGTTCTAACAGGATTAGGAGCTAGAATCCTCTGCTTTCTTTTGCTATTATGATAATAGTGCTCTGGGTTAACAATTGTGTGGTATCTCAGGACAGATTGTACTATGAATAATTGACGGACTGTTAGCATTTCGTTTACTTTATAGATATACTAATCATATATGTATTAAATTTAGTTAAATTATTATATTAGAATCACAATTAGTTATTTTAATCTTTAACTTATTTATAATGAAAGCATCCTAACTAGTAAAAAAATATTTAATTATAAAAATTTATTAAAATATAAAATGGATCACTTGTAACGTTAAAAGAATCCAGCGTTGTGCCGAAACCCACGCGGCATCGAAATCCAACTGTAACATCACATTTTATTTTCAAACCATTTATGACCCGAGCCTGCCTCCAGTTGGACAGTTCACCCCGGCCTTAATGCCGACAGGATATTGGAATAATTCTCTCATCAGCCGATTTTTTCTGTCTGACAAAGCTTCGTCTGTTTTACATTTCGTTCTGAATATACAAATAAAAAATGGCCGACCACTTTTATTGAATAAGCCGCGGCCGTTGGGTTTGGCAGCATATTTGAAATAACCATTTAAATATACAACGTGATTTACCAGTGTTTTAGGATAGTTTGCTTGGGTTTAAGCACCTACATTTGTTTCGTATAGTTCTAGTTCTAAACGTATCGTGTACGTATCGATACAATTATAAATTGTATGTGTGAGGGAAACGCGTGTTGTTGTACGGTTAGTGTTAGTGTGTTGGTAATATAGTGATTGATTTCAGACTGTGATCTGTGTGTCTGTGTGTTTGTGTGATGACTCCGTGACACCTCACCACTAATACTTGTTTCGATCCTGTCACGTCACTCTCTGTCCCGTTCTATTTCTATACATTCGAAAGCGGTGACAATAGGAGGTAGTGTCTGATGTGCACTTCACACTATTTATGTTAATTTATTGTTGCGGCGAAAGTGAATTAAATATGAAACACAGTACTTCTTCCCTTCTCTGTGGGTATCCTCGTTACGCCGTGATAATATTTACATTTATTGTTCTCGTAATAACGAAAAAAAGCATTGATAATTGTGGTTCATTTGTTTCAAGTATGTTTTATTCTAACACCTATTCCGCAGATAAAATAAATCATTTTTTTTCGCGAATCCAACTGTGTTTTGTGTGATATCCCCACCTACCAGTTCTCCGAAATAATTCTTACTATATACTTTATCCAATTATTAGGTGTACAAATAAGTTTCCGCAGTTTTTTATAAAAAATTAGGAATTTATTGTAAAGGAAAAGTACATTACGTTTTATTCAAAGTATTTTCCATCATTTGCCACTACTTTTCCCCATCTTTCTGGCAACATTCGGATACCCCGTCGAAAAAACTCTTCATCTTTTGACGCTATCCACAAATCTACCCAATTTTTGGTGTCTTCATATGATGTGAAGCGCTGCTCAGA
This sequence comes from Baronia brevicornis, assembly GCA_031353405.1. Lineage (NCBI taxonomy): Eukaryota > Metazoa > Arthropoda > Insecta > Lepidoptera > Papilionidae > Baronia > Baronia brevicornis. Next base: position 407,303 of record JASFAT010000771.1, read on the forward strand.
CAGACCATGTGCCATCGACCGGAACAGGTGATAATCAGAAGGGGCTAAGTCTGGTGAATACGGTGGGTGGGGTAAAACTTCCCAGTTGAGTGTTTCCAAGTATGTTTTTACCGGCGCCGCAACATGTGGACGAGCATTATCGTGTAAAAGAATAATTTTGTCGTGTCTGGAGTAGTAATGGGCGCGTTTTTCCTTAAGTGCCCGACTCAATCTCATCAATTGTGTTCGGTAGAGAGCTCCAGTAATGGTTTCGCTTGGTTTCAGCAATTCATAATACACGACACCAAGCTGATCCCACCAAATACACAGCATGAGTTTTTTTCCATGAATATTCGGCTTAGCTGTCGATGTTGATGGTTCGCCGGGCTTAACCCATGACTTTCTCTTCTTTGGATTATCGTAGTGAATCCATTTTTCGTCACCAGTGACTATACGATGCAAAAACTCTTTTTTTTATTCCTGGCAAGCAGCATTTCACTCATGCATAATCGGCGTTCAACGTCTCTCGGCTTTAGTTCATATGGAACCCAATTTCCTTGTTTTTGAATCATTCCTAACGATTTTAAACGATGTGAAATTGCTTGTTGAGTCACTTGTAGAGTAAGTGCAAGTTCTTTTTGCGTTTGGGACGAATCTTCCTCCAATAGTACTTCTAATTCCATGTCTTCGTACACTTTCGGCCTTCCACTGCGTTCTTTGTCTTTAACGTCAAACTCACCGTTCTTAAACTTTTGAAACCATTCCTGACAACTTCTCTCACTTAAAGCAGCTTCACCATATGCTTCTAGAAGCAATCGATGCGCCTCAGCTGCAGATTTTTTCACATTAAAGAAGTAAATCAAAAGTTCCCGCAAATGATGCTTATTCGGAATAAAAACTTGACATTTTTGCACGAAAAAAATTACGTGATGCTGATACGGAATCACTAGTACTTTAAGGTTATGGTGTTGCCAGATGACTAAACTTGGGATATTACGTTTTACATCTGACAATTTCTCCATAACCTTCTGGTGGGGCCATCTTTTGACAAACCGCGGAAACTTATTTGTACACCTAATATTATGCGTATTTACTGAGTATTACGGATTTCTATGGACTAAATGATGCGGATACGTGTGTAGCCGACCACAAAGTTAATCATTAATTTTCCTTTTTTACAACAAAGTGAATACTGCAGTAAACCCAAAGATTTAGCGAAGTAATACGGACCCGTGCAGGTCGAACGGCTGCGTGTGTGTGTGTGTGTGTGTGTGTGTGTGTGTAGCATTTCTAGTTGTAAGAAGCGGCTCATTATAATCATTTATGTTATTTTAATATTATATGTTGTGATCGATCAATAAACAAGTTGATTCTAGTTGTGCCATAATTTAGTTGTAGACACCGTGCGGGTACATCACAAGTTTACAATCCCAAGTGTTGTTAACGTTAACATTAACTTATTATTGTAACATTTACAGATATTTTTTCATAAGTAGTAGTTCATACTATACATACTCAATGCTTGCAGTCAGTGGTCAGAAATGTTCTCGCAGGTGGTGAGATATCAGTCAGAACACATAAGTCCTACCTTCAGTTGTTCCATGTCAGACGGTGAATGCTGCGGACAATTTAAACTATTGGAAGGTGGATAAATGGTGGTAGGTTTTATGGTGCCTTTTGACGTCACAATGGAACACGTGACGTCATATGAGTATACATATCGTTTTTATGTTTTGTATTTTACATTTTTAGGTCTTTGTGAATAAAAACCCCACGAATTTTTTTTGTAATTTGTTTTATTTTGCGTTGTTTTATTTTGTTAATTAATGTTGAAGATCTCATTGACTTATTGACAAGGTTACCGCTTTTGAAATCAAAAGTTTTGCATTCGGTTTCCTGCATTGAGATAAATATATGTATAAGTCTACAGATATTTCATACAAAGTCTAAATATCCCCTTAATCCGCCCTGGATGAGCTGGTGGAGTCGATTCCTCCATAAATGAGGAGACCTCCTGCACATCAGTGGGATACGTGGACTGTAAATAGCTATTAAATAGTGCTACGGTACAGATTTGTATGTGTAGAAACTAAACGATACTTGTTCGTAATGAATTTGAACATTAAAGCTAAGGATTAAAATGTCGTCAGCTATCGAATGAAACAATTGTAAGATTTGTCTCCCGGAAGTGAGACACGCCTTCCCTCCCCCCTCACCCCGGCAGCGGGGAGGGCCTGTCTGCGGCGGCTGGAGACAAACACCTACTTAACTACAGTACAATAGTCAAGCCAAGCTGTTACTGTAATGCTATTGTTAACTGGAAATATATACACGTTTTGTACATCTACTGTGTTTGTTTGCTTTCCCTGACTTCGCTAATGAGACTTCAGTAGCGTCGAGAGAGGTCACTCTCTCTGGGGTCCGTGGGTTTCCGAAAGGTTGCATTTAAATTACAAATCACATAAAAGAGTATAAATCACTCTCACCTGGGACGCACAGATTACAAATTGATGAGTATAGAGTATAAGAAGCATTGAGTGATTCTCGATCGACTTCCAAGTGATAGCTATTTAAGTGTATTTATTATTAATAATATTATGATAGTACTTTATTTTCAAAATTTCGCATGTGTTGCGGGACTCTAGATCCCACTTCTATCATCTCCTTTCTCCTATTATTGTAAGATATTCTCATATATAAATTAATCAAAGGAGTGTATTGCATCTGTAGTGTTCCGAATGTAGAGGATATCCTTGGAGAGAAATGATTTCTTATCGTCACTTATCTTGTTTGCTGTTCTGGTTTGACTTGATGTAACAAATGAAAGGATACAAAGTTGCATTCAGCTGTAAAAAAATATTTTTAACAAAATAAAAAAAAATCGAAATGAACAAATATAAAATCGTTTAATATTATAACATAATGTCTCACAATTCATAGGACAGAATAACATTATACTGAATTCAATAATAGTACATAGCGCTCACATACACGGGTGCGAAGCATACTTCTTTATAACATATTACAATATAGTATATATTGTTTTACAGTGTTTTTGTCTCTTTTGTGCATATACAAATTACGAGGTGTCACACACGTAAGTGTAGTATATTCATTGCATGTGAAGATACGCGCACTCGTGAACCGCAGCCGCTGTCGTAATAGGGTGAGGGGGGGTGGGGGTGAGCTCACGTCACCTCCACCTTCTCCCGGACCTTGCGCAGGATGCTCTGCAGCTCCGACGCGGATGTCGTCTTGTACTGCAAACAAACCAACCACTTATATGTTACACGCGTTGACTCAAAATGTTTGTTGAGGCAAATGGTGCATCTCAGTGCAACTCTTTCCATCTGAATCGACACTCCAACGCCATGACTCATAGTTGTTTGACGGACTATGCACTAACGATGACCCTGCGATTGAAACTTCATTCAACACACCAACACATTATGGAAGTAGCTACCTTCAGTGGGATTACCAAACCGGTACACACTAGAACTTTCAAAACATAAGCCTACCCACATCTCAATGCAGGCACCGCTATTTGATGCAAATGTCTGTGAGCACCGTTAACTACTTTTCTATCAGGCAACACACTCTCTCAGTTTGTCTCCGTATCCGATAGTAAATACTATTCCTCACATTCTAGAATTAATACGAGTGGAGCTGGAAATAGTTTTGCTAGTGCTAAAATGTATGACCACTGTGGCTAGTCCACCAACTAAACACAGAGAACTATGCCCCTCACAAATTTAACGTTTACTGAAATAATGTATACATCGCAAACTCAAGTGCAGAGATTCTCAAAGTGGTCAATATCGACTTCTTGGGGTCGAAATCGGTTTCCCAGGGGTCGATACAAACGAAAATTGACTTTGGGGGTCGACATGGACGAAATCAATTCTCATTAATTAATACAAGTTCTTCAAGATACTGTATAAGTTGTGTTACGTGTAACAATTTGTTATAAAAATAACCAATATTTTAGTAAGAAGTATCATTGTTTTACTTTTAAACAACTCGAAACAAATGCACTACTTCGTAAAAGATAATCTTTTCGAGCATACAAGTCTTTGGAGAAAAAAACTAGAGATAAGATTTTTAAAGTAATTTGGCTATGAGGGTCCGAGGTTTTACTTTATTTTGAAAAAAGAGTCTCTTGCCCAAGATCATTAGGAATCCCTGCTCTAGTACAATCAAGACCGTCGAATATTATCGTTGATGAGTAAGATTGAACTCTGGTGTGTCTGTACGGTGAGTGTTGGACGTGCGTGGCACTCACCCCGGAGACGTTGCGCTGCACCAGCACCTGGCTGTAGAGCCGCTTCCCCTCGTGGTAGCCCAGCGCCGCCTCGCACTGAGCGCGCGTCAACGCGAACAGCTGGTGGCCCGGCATCCGCAGCTTCTTCTGCGCCGACGGACTGAACCCCTTCGCCTCCAGCCACTCCACCACCTCCTCAGGGTTCGACTTCTGTGTTCACAAACAGTGTGTCACACACACACACACACACACACACATCAAACAACAATTGTAGCGACACGCGCGGCTCCCCGTGTGCCGAGCTCTGACTCGATTATACAACTATAACATTAAACCTGTTGACACAGTGACATCTAGGTGCGACACGATGTCTCGTGATTGCCTTTTGTATTGTTTGGAATATACCCAACTTAACCATCAGCCTTATTGCCACGTCCCGAAATATAAAAGAACCCATCCTCTAAATTTCTTTCGTTTTATGGGAACATGAAGGACCCTGAACAGAGACGGATATCGACTATCGCTGTAGAGGAAATGAATCGCATGTCATTGTTTATTGATTGAGAGTTGTTCGCATATTGTGTGAGGTCCCTAGACCAAATGCAGCAACGATCTGCGTTAACGGGCTGGATGAACTAGATGCTTGAAATCAAAGACCGAGCGCTGGATGGCCGGGTGGTGTGGCCTTGTGCAAAGCCCAGCTAACGACTACCACAAGTTAATGATGATGATACAGTTTCTCAATTTAAACTTGTCGTATTCTGGTAATAGTCGGACATACGTATTATTTAAATGAAAGTTACAACAAAATTAGAAATCCTCTGTCTAAATTACGATAAGTTTAAGACTACTGTGAAATATAAATAATACCAGTAACTAATGTGTGTTGCTAGTGTTCAGGAAGCTTGACTTACTATCACTGCTCTTATATCAAATATGTTTGTGTGGAAGCACAAACAATTGTTTAAAGCGGCAAATGATAACACTAGTGCTAACCGGCGTGATCCTCATAGACTAGTACTAGATGACAATCACAGACTAAGCAAATATACCAACAGCTGTCTGTTTATATGGATACGTATTTATAATAACATACGTTATAAATTAAAACACTCAAATACAAGATTGTTCAAAACAAGACTACAACGATCATTAATAGCAATATTTATAGCACTAAGGACTTTTTTAATTATTTGCAAATGTTGATAAAATGTTTGCATGCTACTCATTTATACCGGTATAACACGTTGATCAATGTAATATTAATGAGAACCTGTTATACTATATTTTACGCAAATGAATATATTATTATAATAATATGAAAGTAATTACTGTAGAGAAGGTCCGGCAAGTTCTTGCTTCTTGCTCATTCTCTTAAGCTCTACTCTAAAAAAATTAATCATCTTCAATAAAATGAGTTTCTTAGAAAGGTTTGATGCACAGCCTATTTTTCGAATCAAATTACTTTCTTTTTATAATTTTCTTTATCGTCTGTTAACATACAATCTCTTTGCTTTCAATTTCTCTTGGTCAACTGGAGTTTCTAGACTCTCAATGTCTACATGATAGCGGCGAGTAATACTTCATGTCATTTTTACTTACATACAAATTTCTCCAGAATTGCTTCCATAGTATTAACAAAATCATTTGATTCAGAGTTACATTACAGAGATGTAATGCGTGGCTACCAGTCCTTCACGCGAGTCAAGTGAGTGTACACTAGACACGTTGTGAGCGGGTGGGTACTCGCCTGGTGAATGAAGATGTCGGGCGTCTTCTTGAAGTCCAGCTTGCGCTGCTGGATCTGCGGCAGCACCACCTTCAGCTCGTCGTGCAGGCTCACCGCGGACCTCGTCGCTGCATCACACACCACACACCACACGTTACACGACCATCATTTATGACTACTGACGACCTAATTAACTTTGTTGGCACATTAACGCCTTCAGAGTCAATGGTCACGGGTTCAATTCCCGCATCAGGATAAATATTTGTATGATTTTTATTTAATGTGTTAACTTTAAACTTTGAGGCAGCTGTATTATGTAGTTTATGATGTCCCGGGAGATTTGATTGTCATTAAGTATTTCCTTATCAGGAAGACTCGGTGCGCTCGTGTACGGTGAGTCCGCGACTTCTAGCCACACACAACTACTTTGTGGAGTCGGTTACTTCAACAAGCCCACACATTTTTTAAAGCCTTGCAATGCCTATTGCAATGCCTGATTCTCACGAGGGCGAAAAAGCGACCAATGACGAGCCGTTTCGCTGCGATGAAATGGCAGCGGATGGAGCTCTGTGGTCTCTGCCAACCCCTGCGGGGGATAGGCGTGAATATATAAAAAAAAAAAATGCCTATTGCACTGCGCATGTAAATGGGCGGCGTTGATTGCTTTCCATGGGGTAACACGCCTGCTCGTTTGCCTTCTTACCCAATAAAAATGCAACAACCAGGTACGTGGCATGTGCGGGTTCAGTCAGCCTTACATTTAATGGTGTCGGTGTTGTTGGCTCCAGGCGGCGGCGGGGTGGGGGGCGCGGAGGGGGGCGCCGGCGGGGGCGGCGGCGGCGGGGGCGGCGGCGGCGCGGGCGGCTCCCGTCGCGCCTCCTCGCGCTCCCCGCCCGCGTCTGCCGGCCGTGCAACACTCGCTTATGTTTACATCGCCACACAAACATTAGCTTGAAAACTTTTGAACATATACAATAAAGTGCTAAAATCGGAAGCTAATTATATCTTTATGATGTTAGATGATATGTACAGTTAAATAGTCAATACGTATTTATATATCGGTGCCGTGATACGCGAGCACGGCTTTCAATAAATGTTATTTTTTACAATTTCTATTCAAATAATAGAATATCTAACTAAATTACAATGTAACACCTTTCAAGATTGATATACATAGATTGATACAGTTCAAATGTAACTTATCGTCGGCCTACGACGACAATGTGTAGGTACACTGTGTTACGATGTGTAACTACAATGAGTTACGATGTGTAGCTACACTGTGTTACGATGTGTAGCTACAGTGGGTTACGATGTGTAGCTACAATGAGTTACAATACAAAATTGAAAGATAACCGGTGCAGCGCCGTCACACGTGTACTAACTAAATCCAAAATATAATTTTATCGGCGACCAGTAGTAGTGTTAGTAGCGACTGTTAAATAATACACACATATTACGAGAAGCAACGTTTAAAAAGCGCAAGGTTTGGAATGTCGTACTTACATTACTGGAAACACAACTCACCTCAACAGTCACAAAAACGTACAAAAACAATTTCACGCACCAAACGTTAGCACCGACATACATATATTTAATATTAATCACTGTTTTATCATACAACACACACATACAGTTTAAATGAATGAGAGAAAATAATTTCTAAATTTTGTAATAAAAATATGATTTTTTTAATAAAAGTTTTGATATATTCAATTTGTATTCAAATTATTTGTAACCGATGGTTTAACCGACAACTTTAGAAAGTTGTGTTCAGTTTTTCTTAGAATTCTTTGGTATACAATTGATACGAAGTAAAGTTCGGTCTAAAACTTCAGCGGACACTAAATGTATTGTCGATGTAAGCGCGACCGACATTAAAAGGGCACACAGACAGACACGAGCCAGCTGTTGTTAAATATATAATGTGTACAACTGTAAAATACAACCGCGAGGCGGGACCGGCGGCCCGGGAGACGGAGACCAGACGCCGGAGGCCGGGGGACGGCCATCACACAACGGTTTGCAGTTCAGTTCGTTTAAAGATAAAAACTCGTACAAGAACATAAGCTGGCCTTAAACTGCTTTTAAATTTTAATAATTCTGTAAAAGCACTTTAAAATTTCAGCATTTGATTACGTCCACTTCTTTTGCAAAATGTCTGCTGCCTAAAATAAAGGACTATAACCCGAAGTCTGTCTTCACAAAAGCACTGTGCGCCATGTAATGTGACCCCCTTGAAATATAAATTTAATTGGTTTCGTGAAAAATAAACACAGATTTTAATTAAAAAAAATATACAAATCTTTTTTCGTTCATTACATTTGTATTTGAACTATGTTTATTGCATATGTTTTTATAAAATAAAATGTACATTATTTGTTAAAAGTGAAGAGTTCACATGTTGTTCACATTTGACATTCGAGACTTACACAGTTCGTGTTGTTGTTGTACATCGGTGTATTTGACAACAAGAGACCACGTGATCATGTGATCAGTGGGCCTCAACTGGAATGAACGGACATAATATTCACATTTATTTTAAGCACTAAACTGATTAACAATATTCACGCAGTACATTTTGTAAAAAACTACAAAAATAATTTAATCTGACTAAATACCTAATTATAGACTCTGTTCATACAAAACAAACATGTGAGGTTAGCTGCCGAACGACACCCGTCACGCGACAGCGCGATACGTTGTGTACGCGTTAAACCCCACCGCATCCGCATCCGATTACACACAACAACGGTACACTTAACGGTTACATTGAAACAAGCAAAGTGTAAATTAGCTGCACAAAAATACGAACAATAACAGATGCGTCACATCTTCACAGAAATATAAACAATAGGGTTAATAGAATCGTAAAATAAATCTATACTAGCACCGCGATAACATCTATTTTATCATATCTTTACATCTCTCAAACATTATCTTCTCGTGAAACATTCTAGAACGTAATGTACTGTGCAACTGTAGGTTTGGTCGTCGATGTCATTAGCGCGAACTGGCGACTAGCAATTGTTTGCGCTGGCGCGAGAGATGGCGCGTGCCATTTCTATTACATTGTTGTTTATATTTCTGCGGGTAGCTCTATGGTATCGCACAAGAAACATATACATCGTTACAGTGAGTAGCACTAAAGCCGCGCGTGTGTCGCGCTGAACCGACGTCGCGCGACAGTGTCTCGGTGAACATGCGCGACGTCGGCGGACGCGCGCCCGACACAACGGAACAAATATACATTCAAAGTAAACTCACTGGTGAGCGACAAACAAAACATATTCAACGCCACCGGTAACGTGAACCGTCTCTTTTTTCTATCGGTCCGTATCACGTACTCGATAACGTTGCATATCGACGCAAAAAGCGAAAACGTAGTAAATTGCAAAATGAACTTACCACCAGAGCCAAAAAAAAAATTATCCGATCAAGCAAAAACAGTCAGATTCAACTGTGTACAAAATTTTGTACTGGTCGTAGAGCTGCGAGACTCTGACCATTCGACGCCTTAGTTTGTTCTGATCCGATTATGCATTAACATTTTTTGGTGACATTTGTATCCATTTGTATCATTTACGGCGTTTTTGATTTTTTTGCGGCGATATGTTCGTTCAATTCGCACACGTGACAACTCCCAACAAGCCCTCAGACCGATTGTTGCATGTAAAGTTATTTTCAAAAAACTTTACATCTCGAAATGTTTGCCAGTTTATATTGTAACGGACAAAATCACAAGAATATATAACGATACATCGCCGCAGCGTCGGAGGACCGCACGCAAACCCATCACATCGGCTCAGCATTGTTCACACAGAGTCAGTGACACACACACACACACACACACTGCAGCGACGGGCGCGCCGCGAGCGGCGCCGACTTGAACCACCGAGCGACAGGGGTTTGGGTTAGGTCTGGATTTAGATTTTATATTATTAAAAATGCTTGTATACAGCGTGAAGTAACGTTTTAAAAATGAACACTTTTCTTTTTGGTGTGAACTTAATAGGATGGGAAAAGTAGCGCACGGTGCTGCAGCTTGGAGCATTTGTGATGTCGCGTCAACGAGGTGGTGGGGCGGAGGTGGATGTCGTGGGGATGGAGGTGGTACGGAGGTCGGTGGATCGTCGCTAAAAGTATCGGAACTCGCCCTTCTTGCCGAGCCGCTCGCGGCGCACCCAGTCGGCGCCCCCCGCGCCCCTCTCCCCGCCCCGCTCGCCACCCGCCGCGCCACGCTCGCCCCCCGCCGGCCTACCCGCGACTCCGGTGGGACTGCTGCCGCCTGACCCTCGTCCGCCGCCGTCCTGCAACATCACGTCGTACCAATCAGCTCGTGTAACACGACACTGTTTTTGCACAACACACACACACACTACATCATGTATGTATGTATATTAAAATGTCTGTTGCTTCCTGTTGGGATTTTTTATTTTGAGGCAATAAGGAGATTGTTGTTACTACCTGTTTTATTGACAACAATGAAAGATTTAGGTATCTAAGGAGTGAAACCTTCTTACGTTCCTAGCTGTTTGCACGATATGGCTGCTTTTTTAATTATAAATTTGACCCACTTACCTAAACTCAAATGTTATGTGGGCGGGCGTTTGAATTTTGACCAACAAGTCCATTTACAGAGACTACTACATGTACAACGGAGTCAACACACCACATGGCGGAAGTCTCATGCGAGAGCTCATTTAATTTGTTTATCTTTTTCTGCTTTTGCGAAATTAGGCCGGAATTATTCCGACCAATTTCACGGAGCACTCCACATTGTAAGTACTTACTTACTAAGTACTTTCCATTGTAATATCGATAAGAGATGATGTTAGTTTGTCGCGTCGGTGGGTCATCACGCACCTGGTAGACGGTGTAGATGGGGTTGGGGTAGAGGTGCTGCTGCGGCTGCGGCGAGGCGGGCGGCGTGAAGGCGGGCGCGACGATGGTGTGCGGCACGTGGCCGACGAGGCCGCGGCGGCTGCGCGCGCGCCACCACTTGCGCGAGTCGTCCAGTACCTCGAGGTACTCGCCGCGCGCCACGCTTAGCTCCTTGTCGTTGTTGGCCGTGCGCGGGTACGTGACGCGCACCACGCGCCCCCCGCGCGCCGCCACGCCGCGCGCCCACGCCTCCCCCAGCGACTCTGCCGTCACACACACACACACACACACGTGATAATGTCTCCATTTACAACACATTGACACAGGTGTCCATTATACGTAACGGAAAAAATTACATTGCACTACAAATGTAGTATGTTGATTTAAACCCACTCCCACACATCTGATCCGTGATGCTGTACTCAACGGTTACAATGTAGCCGAAAATAGAGGTTTAAAGAGAATACACGTTATTCAATCAACAAAAGATTGAACAAAGTGATTTCAACCTTATTACTTATCATAATATGGTAGAAAATCCAGTCGGATATCCTTAGAGCCGTTCCGATAATGGGATTGAATAAACAAATTTAATTGAAAAAGAAATGCAAATGTAGTGTAATGTAATTGAATAAATAATATAAAAAAAATTAAAATCAATTCCTACTACTACAACTAATAATACTATTAATTAGAAATTGAAAAAATCAAACGTAGTGAAATGTAACGGAATAAAGAGATAAAAAAGTATACCTGCAGTTTGTACCGTCGTATTC